>OY829521.1:5460045-5903531 GCA_963691665.1 Clepsis dumicolana
ACCAGTTTCAAATTTACCGTAAGCCTACGTACACAGATACTGTCATACCTGCAAATTCTACTCACCCATGGCAGCATAAACTGGCTGCTTTCCATTGTTATGTACATAGACTACTAACTGTACCTCTTTAGAAAGAGCATTATGATTCTGAGTTACATACTATATATCAGATAGCAACAACAAATGGTTATAGTACAGCAATGGTTAATAGTCTGGTTCAAAAGAAGCAGGGACGGATAGTGAATAGCATGCTTTACTCTGCGTTGCCATCTCAGCCTACTAACAAATTTAGATCTAGTATTACTTATGTTGGCCGGTTGTCTGACAAGATTTATAATATTTTAAAATCAAATAACATCAATGTTGCCTTTAAGACTACTAATTCTTTACGTTCTAGACTTTGTAATAACAAAGAAAAGGTGGATAAAGGGAACAGGTCTGGCGTATATAAACTCACTTGTGGCGACTGTAGTCAAGTATACATTGGACAAACCGGTCGAAGCTTTGATACTAGATTTAAAGAGCATGTCTCGTCATATAGGCATGATCATCCAGAGAAATCAAACTTTGCCAAGCATTTATTAGAAACGAATCATTCGTTGTTAGACTCAGATACGTACGAAATTTTACATTATTGTGATAAGGGTTTGCGGCTATCGGTTTTAGAACAATTGGAAATAATTAGGTACAACAACATGGGGTCTATTATTAATGAACAAGTTAATTTGGTTTCTTCGCCTTTGTTACGACTTGGTTCTAATTTTAATAATGTGTCATAGTAATAATGAGAACATGACTTCTCTTTTTACCGTACTCGGTTAAAAATAACGGGGTACCTGGCGTAGATTAAAAATAAAAATAAAAAGGGTAGTTTGGAATTCATTTCTTAAAAAAGGGTAGTTTAGGACTTACATAAAAGGGTAGTTTGGAATTTATAAAATATTAGTGGGTACGTTGGTTTTGTCATTAACTAAGTTGAGTACATGGTTTACATATGTCAGTAGTGGAAGTGGTGGCATGTTGAGCGGTTGTTGTTGTGCTTCGTAAATGGCCTCGTGGAGAGTGCCGAAACGCGTCAGCGTTTAGTATAGTGGTGGTGGTGATAGTTGGGTCTGTGTGGCATGTGTTGATTCGTGTAGCAGTGGAGGTGGAGGTGTTGCATGGAAACATACATTTGCCGCACAGATATAACTATTTGTCATTAGTGGTCGCGGGTGAGCAAAGTAATTGTTTTTTAGTTCATGATATTCTACTGTTGAATAATGCATGGTTGGAAATTTGATGCCTCGTTTCACAGAATCTTTATTGACGTTGTTGCCAAATTGACGATGTATTATTAAACTTGCTTTGTGTTCAACAGAGTCAGCGTTCCACAAATAAAGAATCGTTTAACTTAGGTAACTTCATTCAAAGTGACACTACATGATAATTTAATATGTTGGAAAATCGTCACCAGAGTAAAAAGATAATAATAATTTTTGCTTAGTCCGTAATTCATCCTAAAACATCATGTTGACATTGCCAGAATGCGTAAATAAGGATTAACGGTCCTGTGGCAGTAGCTGGATTCAGTTAAAATAAGATACAGCCGTAAAATACATTTTCTATTTTAAGGTTACGTAACAAACACAAAAGAAGGACCCTTATCATTAAGGCTAATATCAGTTCATCTCTCTCTTTGTCTACATTATTTCGGATGAGGACGAAAACACTCGTAAAAAACTAAGGCGTTACCTATTACGCAATTTAGTTATTTTTTCGAGTAATTAAATACAAACTTCATACTAAGCGATCGTTATGTAAATTTTCTAAAAAACGTTACTATAGATTTGATCAAAAGGCCACTCTGCCGTGTTATTACAGTGGTGGGTACAATACTAATTTAGTTTTTTTTATTCAAAAGTAAACAGACTGGCTACTTAATTTATAAAAATTAAGTAAGTCTGTATTCCTCATGCAAATGTAACTCACAAGAACATTTTGTCAATAACAAAGTTGAAATTGACAATTACGACGTCGTCTGCGAGCAGATCGCAAGTTTGAAGCGTCCTTGATGGCAGACGGAAGATTCTGTTCACAATAAATACATAAAGTCGTATCGTATAGTTCGTTATAAGCACAAAAAGTTGTATGAACATTATATTATTTCTTTATTTACTTTGCTACACGTGGAGCCTATTATCATTGTTGATCGATGTCCGAAGAATACTTTATAGATCCAGACGTCTGCTTGTGAAGGGCCGTATCAATGAACAGGAAAAGTGGCAAGCGGAGGAGGAATTTCCTGTTCATCGAATGAATAGTTGACAATTAGGAAGTAATGCCAAAGTCATGAACTACCAATTTATGTACTAGTAGGTACAGATAGTACAGGTGCATAATCGTCAAAGATAGTCCCAAGCAGTATCCATGATTAGGTCAAGAGTCAGGCGGAAACCACCAATCCATTTTGCTAAATGACATTATGTAGAATAACTTAGTCGGATTTCTAGGGATAAGCTTGCTTTTGAACCTTTTTGTGATAAACAAACTAGGCGTAAAATTATACCTAGTATTAGTGTTAAGTCCAGTTTAGTTGTGTCAAAATGTATAGAACTGTCAGGCTTAAATCTGGCTTTAGGCTTTAAACTAGATTTTCATTTTTGCTGCATAAGTGGTCAAAACGAGTTTTTACCCAGCGCAGGCTTATTTGAACATTCTGTGTACGCCAGAGACTAGTTACTGTTACTGCACAATGAGCACTAAATCAAAATTGTGCCTTTGCAGCTGCCTCGCGCGACGTTCACGCTTACTCGCTCAATGCGCAGTCGGATGCATGTATTACGGGCACGACTGGTACATGCATTGATTCATTAGTGCATCTGTATCCGGGTAGAACTGCACCCAATTCCTGGCAAGACCCAGGGGCCAAGGCCGTTCCGTTTAAGCAACAGTTGCGATGCGTGCGGGGCAAGCGCGGGGCAAAATCAATAGAAGGTCCCGGGCTGTCCCGCCCCGCTCCAGAACACCCAAACATGGGATGTTTATGTGTTACTTGAGCGTTTTTACGTGTGCTTCAGTTTGTAACAAGAGTAAGATTAGTAGATAATAACGGTAATCGATTAACATCAGGCGTCCGCAAGCTTGTTTGTATAAAAAAAAAAAATAAAGTGAAAAAATACCCAGAAAAAGAGTTTTCTAAAAAGTCGTTTGAATAATTCTTTGTAGATTACACGTGGGTGATTGATGTGAGTGTTTGCATCAAACATTTAATGACACACAACTTTTGTTACCGTACATCTCTTCTACTCTATGGTTACCACTTTATAACAGACATAGATACACAAAAATTCTCCAGTTGTAAAAGAGTTGATTTGCAATCGAGTTACTAGGTAGAAGAAAGTCGATTTTTAGACAGTTTCTAACGTCTAATCGGAGCGTGGGTGTCTCACCAAAATCAGTATTCAATATCCTAATCCTAACTAATATTATAAATGCGAAAGTAACTCTGTCTCTCTGTCTCTCTGTCTGTCTGTTTGTTACCTCTTCACGGGAAAACCGCTGCACCAATCTAGATAAAATTTGGTAAAAAGATAGTTTCAATATTGAGGAATAACATAGGCTACTTTTTACTCGGGAAAATCATAGTTCTCGCGGGATAGCGATAGCGGAAGTCGCGGGCAACAGCTAGTACTTATATAAAACTCTTCCGTTACTGATTGAGTGACTAACATACAACGCACAGCCCTAGAAGGCTGAAATTGTACATGGAGGTTGCCTTTATGATGCGATGTAAACAAGCACTAAGGACGGATTTGTTGAAATTCCCACAGGATAGAGAATAAATGGTATTTAGGACAGACGGTAATGCTTACATACGAAGTCGCGGGCAAAAACTAGTGACTTCTAAAAAAAATATTCACCGGCCCTAACTAACGAATTACCTACAGAATTTCCTATAATAATCGTTACGTGTGGTCGCATGAAAACAAAGTGTTATAAATCAAAGCGGTGCGTTCACTAATTTTCACGCAATTAAGCTTAAGCCCCTATTCATCTCAATCATTCCCTCGTCTTACCCCTTCCGGCAAAATATTGCCGTTAACATTGCAGGGAGAATGCAAAATGCTTACTTGTTCCCTCATTTTCATTTTATCTGAACGAAGGGATAAATAATATGAACTAGATAATCTTTTTTTCTAAAGAAACTTGGCAGGTGAAGTGGTTTATTGAAGAAGTATTTATTTGATTTAAATATTTGCAGATTAAAGGGGGAAGATTTTTTTCTGTCTTGTTTTAAACGATCAAGTTTTAGAAAAGGCTTGTACTGTAACTTTCTTTTTAGTGTCTGATTATATTATACAACGTACCTGTTGTTCACAACTAATGCAACGTTCACTCAAGTAGCAAATGGCATGCGTTTTCATTTCCATTAACCGTTTGTCAATCAAACTTGTCGATATTTCACGGAACTAAAAGATTTATAGCTTTTGAGAATTTGGGAATATTTTTTGGCAAATTGAAGTATTTTTTAACCCTGTTATTCATAAACCTATATTAACTATAATGCCGTTAATGTCCGTTTGTCCTTTTTTGTCACATTGACATTTCCGTTAGTAAAAAGGAGACAAACCTATTTTTAACCTCCGACGAAAAAGAGGGGTGTAATAAGTTTGACCTGTGTATCTGGCATCGTAGCTCGCAAGCAGATGAACCGATTTTTCGAAAGCTATTTTAATCGAGATGGTTCTTAGCTAAGTTTCATTAAAATCGGTTCACCCGTTTTTGAAATATTGAACTTTGAAATGACAATGTCGGGGGTTTTTCAACTTTTCTAAGTTGGTTAGGTTATATCTAATGGAGGCTTGAGTAACGTTTATCAATAAGGGTATGTCACGTCGGGAATACGGGATTTGAGGATCGTACCAAATAAAACTTGTTGTGGTGGTGGAATCGTAGATTATATTTTTGGGGTAAAATTAAAAGGCACGATTGTGCCTTTTGCAGTATTGTAGATAACAGAAGATTTAACTTTACTTAGGTTGTATAATACGAAAGTTCACCTAACAATACTTCATTTATTAGCACTAAGCCTTTGGCTATAGGCCTCGTTACAGGTATAAGTGTTCAAGGTGTTTTTGGAAATATAAACGTTGTAATTTAAAACCCACCATGGTTAGGTATATTAAAATAGCAAAAATCACAAGATCGTAGATCACTTAGAAAACGTGTAAAAACATTTTCCTGCAATAATTACCAAATGTAAAGAAAAAAAAACTATAAATCATTTACCAACACTTTCACAAACACTCATTCATAATATGAATGGGCGGATTAAAACGGAAAACTAAGGTGCTTTGATTGCGATCGAGTTCACACAAACCCATTCCCATTAAATTATTGTTTACCTTCGAATGCATGTTCCACTCGTTCAGAAATTGCACAGCAGTAAAAATAATGGATTTCATTTGAGGATTATAGCGCTCGAAATGAAATCAAACCAATAGGTACGATTTATTAGCAAAAGATTTATGGTTATGTATTTAAAATACTAGACTCATTCATAAAGATATGCATATTATGTCCAAGGTGATGTGTTGGTATGCCTCTCGCAAGGTGGATGGACGATCGGGTAAAGATCGAGGGAAGCCAATGGCTGCAGGTAGCATAAAACTGATCGTTGTGGAGATTTTTGAGGAAGTCCTTTGTTCTGCAGTGGACGTCTTCGGGCTGAATGATTATGTCCTAAGGAATATTTTAGGAATGTAGGCTACGCTCCCGGGACCGTTGTTTCTCGTGCCCACCTACTTATGTCATTGGTAATAGTTTTCCTTTTTTCCAATGCCCTGTCGATTCAATTGGGATACAGCAGCCACGGTCACGAGATAACGTCACGATGTTTCATAGTTTAAGAGGTTGGTACCGAAAAATACGATTTCCGTTGCCGAACTTGCGGATTGTTTGAAATTGCTTTATTCTAAGATATGTACCGCTTTCGGACTCAAGCTCTCATAAAGACCAGATAGTTTTTGGTCCTCTTGCGGGGTCAATGCAGATTGTAAACTTTGAGGAATTATTAGTATAATTACTGTAATATAATCAGTATGTAATGCATAGAGAGTTACAATCAGGGTGCTCTATCATGTAATTGGATTTGATTATCTTTGCCGTATGAATTCGTGGAAATTAATATTATCAAGATAAACTAAACACCTGTAAAGCTCTTATAACTAAGGATTACAGAACGAGAACTGCATGAACTGAGTACTAGGAATTATTGGAGCGTATCGTAGTTATAAATATATTAACGGATAGCTGTTCGCTTAGAGTAAACAAACGACTTCTTTGCTCATAGTTTCGTCATAATCAGTGCCCTAAGCACGACTTGTCGAATCCTGCGTCACGTAAACTCGAATAGTAAACTATAACGAGTTTGTATGATGTTTGGAACAGCGCCCGCCCGTGAGCGTACTTGGAACTAAAATTTTGTATGAGATTTCTCGATCTCGATACGATAACCGTAACGTAACGCAGGATTCGACAAGTCGTGCTTAGGGCACTGGAATCGTAAAATGCAAGCAAAATCGATTGAAATCACCGTATTACAACCACTTCACCCTAGGACTTCAATAAATTTTGCTCGCATTTTACGATCCCTGGGTCATAATAATAACAATACAAACTAATATTCTAGCATTTAAGTAATCACCCTTACCCTTAGAACATTTAACAAGTAAAACGGTCTCATAAATTAAAATAAAGTAAAATGAAACAGTCCATTTAAACACGTCTTTGTATTTTAGAGCATAAATTTGAATGATGCTGCAATTATTTTGATCTTCACATCGTGAAGCGAAACGCAATGGTCTAATGAAACACGTACCTACTGGTACTGAGCTCCTGGGACCCGGTGTAATATTGCGCAGTTAGCTACCCTACGGGATTTGAGCTTTTATCCGCTGCGATTTAGCCTCCGAAGCTATCGAGAAACGCCAGCAGTTAATTAACATACGTCAGTATTCTTCTTCTAGAGTTCAGCAATGAGTGCAAATTTCAGAAATAATCTGAACAGTTCACCGTAATTACCCGAATGCCAAAAGAGGGTTATGTTTTTCGAGCGTATTGTATGTATCTATGTCTAATTTTTTGGCACGCTCTACGGTTTTAAGCATTTAACGATTTCAACAAATGAGGTGTCATTGGATTCGTCTCAGTTGTGGGAGAGAAATAGGTAGAGTATTTTATTGCCTTTATATGAAGCTACTACAGTAAGATGTATTGTAAGATTAAATCATATATAGTGAAGTAAATTAATCACTTACGTATAATAAGTCAACTTTAGCTCGTCATGATTCGGATTAAATCTTAGTTAATCCTCTAAGAGCGCACGTTTCGGCCGCAGAAAAACGAACACTGCGCGCCAACGCTCTGCTCGAGCGGCTATTGGGCATGTAAATAGAAAAAATAGAAATAGAAACATATTTATTCAACGTACACAAGTGACAATTATAATAAAAACAATTAAAAGAAGTGAACAAATACGTTGAACAGGATCCCTCTCAGCATTGTGCCGCGGCTGGGGCCACGGCGCTGGTTTTCAGAGGGACCCCGATGTAGGTAGGCATATATCTGGCTAAACTCGGAAAAGTGAGTGATCCGTTATTTCACCATCGTGGTCTTTAAGGCGTTTTGTCTCAGTAGGTCTCAAACAAACATTCCCTTCAAAGTGAAACAGTATAAATACTAAATAAAACATGACTGGATCTTACCGTAACTGTGTGTGTGCAATGTCCAATAAATTGTCTATTGTACACTATCGCTTTTATTTCCACCAGCTCCCGTGGAAAATGTTCACTACAAGAGCATACGTGAGACGAACAAGCTGGATACTCGGAGCAAGGGTCATTAATTGGTGTAACACGTGAACGTTTAACGTTAAGTGCACTTGGTATTTCATTACTAACGCCCGCCCACTAAAGATTAGCGGCAACAAGCACGTTATTTGGTCTAACCGTCAATTCGTGCAAGCTTGAAGGTACGATCGATAGAGGTTTAAAGTTAGGCACTCCGCTCGAATAAGGCACCGGGTGAATATTTTATAGGACAGAGTACGGCCGGAAGCATTCAACGTACGTGTACCTAATCCTATTTGGGGGTATTTCTTTCCAAAATAACGAAGCCCGGACAATAAATAATACAGTTATGGCATTTTTTGAGGGAACTGCTCGTCATTATTATTATTTTGTGCTTTGAAAATATTGGTACGAGTGTGTTTTGCTTATAGAAAGCGGTATCCTGGGAACGAGTATCATTTTTAGGATTCCGCAGTCAACAAGGAACCCTTATAGTTTCACCATGTCCGTCCGTCTGTCTGTACGCGGCGTAGCTCAAAGACTTG
Source organism: Clepsis dumicolana (assembly GCA_963691665.1). Lineage (NCBI taxonomy): Eukaryota > Metazoa > Arthropoda > Insecta > Lepidoptera > Tortricidae > Clepsis > Clepsis dumicolana. Next base: position 5,468,423 of record OY829521.1, read on the forward strand.
TTGGTACTAGAAAGCTGTAATTTGGCATGCATTAATCACGCCGATAAGTGGAGGAGTAAAAATCTTTAAAAAAAGGTGCGACACGCTTAGAATACATCATTGTTTTAAAGTCAGCTTGGTTCTCACGACATATCACAATAATTTACATTTTTGTTTCAAAGTTCAATGTCTCAAAATTTTAAACTTAGCTCAAAGCCATCTCGATTAAACTAGCATTCGATTTAAAACGCGTCTAAATCGATCTACCTGTAGTACTACGGTGCCACAGACTGGCACACGTCAAACTTACACCAGTCCTCGTTTTGCGTCGGGGCTAGAATGGATGTACTATTTCAAGAAAAAAATAATTTGTTTGCATCGATCCTAAAACAAAATATTTACTCCCATTTTCACATCACCCGTCAAATATGACACTTGAATTTCGTTGAAAAATCCTGATGATCCTCAAACCCCTTGAGGAGGGTATGTTAAGGAATAAATTTCTCCAAAAAATACAAACAACTGCCCCAGGGAGTCGGATGAAATGGCAAGTTGCGCCAGAATTTTGCGTCTTGAATTCTTAATCTTTAGGCTCATTTTTCAACGTCGCGAGATGAAATTTTATGATGAATCTCCTCTGCAGTGCGATGGCGGAAACTTGGTGGTTAGCCATTACGCGGCTTTAGAATTTATTCTAGGAAGGAAAGTAATGACTTTAGCCTGCGATCGTGAACATGGGTATTTAGTTAAAGTGAGAAAAAGTTTCCCATGTCAAAATTTTTACCTATGATATCGTCCTAAGATTTTTGGCTGGCCCATGGGAAAGGTTTTTCTACGTACTATGCCTATACCTACTGAAAATAACCTACAAAGTTATCAGCATGTATTTTTCATTATACCTATTATCAGAGTAGCTAAATTAGTTAGGTGGCGCTAAGAAAATCGAGATTAGGGAAGCATTTTCTAGTCCGGGATAGCAAAGCGGTCTGTATTGTTTAATAATAATAAACTAATGTGCTGTAAAATTCAATTAAATCTTAAATCATAATTAACAAAACTAATTTGGCATAAGCGTGTCAAATATAAAATACCGGTAAAAATCGTCTGGAGAACTAAAAACTGTTAACATTTCTTTCTTCCAAATATTTTATGCACTTTGAACAGTTTACGTCGAGAGGCCATCTAAGAGGTTTATCTTTAGAAATTCTACACCGCGAGCCTGTTAGACAGTGACAGCTTGGAAGTGTCCCATCTGTAGTTAAAACCTTTCTCGATGCTTTCGGTGACAACCTCCTTAGATTTTCCTCTGGAGTATGGTCACTTGAAGGTGATGGTGATCCTTTCAATTAAGTATACCTTTGGTCACTTAGAGGTGGTCCTTTCAATTAATTTGATTTGTGGAGGAAAATGATTGCGAATGCGTGTTCTCAGGCCTTGGCGGCCGAGCCAAATATTTTGACTAAGGTGTAGAGTTTGTAGAGGCTTATAGAGTTAGGGCTTGGGGAGTTAAAAGCTTGGATCTACATTAAATCTGATAACTTTTGAGTCATTATGGTCTCGTCTTGGCAACATTTTACATGAAAATGCTTTTGGTGGGATCAAGTCTGTGTTAGGCTTTGTTAGTAAGATTTGATTAAACAATGAAGCTAATTACGATAATAAGAACACCATATCTTTATAAACTTCTCAAATAACTTGACGTAGGGTGAAATTTAATTCTTTGTGCCTACTTAATCACATACGTAGGTATACTTACTTACCTACTATGAATTTTCATGAACAAGCTCAGTATAGGTAAAAGGTCGGAAGGCTTTTCATAAATTAAGAGAATCTGCCGACCTCGCAGTGAATGTTAAAAACGAACCTTCCGTTCGTAGAGAATATGTAATTTTATTGTCTCTGCTAATTTAAGACAGGTAATATTGTACACTTCTAATTAGTTTTTACTTACTTTTGTCAGTTAACGCGAAATTCAATAAATTGCTGTTTAGATAGGTCATCATCATCATCATGTCAGCCGAAAGACGTCCACTACTTGACGTAGGCCTCCCCCAAGGCTCTCCACTCAGACCGGTCTTGTGCTTTCTGCATCCCCCGCGGTCCCGCGATCTTTATCAGGTCGTCGCTCCGTCTTGTTGGAGGCCTACCGACAGCTCGTCTCCCGGTCCGTTTAGATAGGCAATTCGTACAATTTTTTTTTTTTCACAAATCACCAATTATAATACAACTGCTCTAGTGCAACAACCCAAAGTGTGTCAAGACACACTTTGGGTGCCAAGGCCTCCAATGCGAGAGCAAGCCGTTGTGGTCTCGGTCTTGTGCGGTTTCACGCCAGCCGTCAGCTATTGAAGCTAGCGCAGATTTACTTACACGATATCGACCCACAATGAGTAAAAGGTAGCATCCTGAAATTAATATCTAATACTCGAGCCTGCAGTTCCTTGAAGCTGCGAAAATATCAATCTTGTAAGTCAACACAATCAAAAGATACAGTCCATTTTCATCACAGATTTCCATATAAATTGACGTGATATCAAAACCTATAAATAGGCTTTCAAGTTGTCCTAGAAACTTGACATTTGGTATGAAGCGCTAGCTTATAGCACAAACACTGAAATAAGTCTAAAAATCTTAATTTTTTTGTCTGTCTGTATATGTCGCAGACCAATAATATAAAATGACCCACTCTGCGTAAATTTTTCTTAGGAGCAGGGCTCTGCTAACATTGGACAATTTAAAACATTCGGGGAAAAGTAGGAAAAGTATTCGGGACTCGATTCCCGTTATAGTAGAGCTATTTACATACCTTAAACTTTGCACGTAACGCTCGCTATGTGAGTCAGACTCGAACTTGGCCGCTTTTTCAATATTCGACGAAAAAAGAAAAAAAATCGCGCAATTTATTATCAAATTAAAGTTGAACAATAATCTTAAAGATAACCATCGCTACATTTCGCACACGGCTCTGCAGGATTATTCCAAGTACCTACGAATATAAAAACTGTTTTTCAGTTTAATCTGTGGATACCTAAAGTACTTAATCTAAATTTGTCGGCTTAGTGCGAAGTGAAAGTTGAACAAGGCTACCGCAGGCGCAGGTGAAGGTGACTTGCTTTTAAAGATTACATTTACAAGTATTCGAGTTTTTCGTTCAGGAATTTTGCTTTAATCTTCTTAGTATGTACCTACTTAAAACACGTCATAATGCTTGGGGCTTTTAAAAATCCTCAATGAGTGAAATTTTATGCTAAAATGGCATTTAATTTTTATCCAAAACGTGAGCTTAAAATCCCGTAAGTAGTAAATCACATGTGTATTAAAGGATTTTTACCTAATTACAAAAAAAAACGAATTTACAGACATGTTTGTATTATAATGTGGGATTACAATTCCCAACAAGGTCTGTTATGTAAACGGGTGTATCACGACCACGCTAGGCAGGTACTTACTTAAATCTCATTAATCTCATGTTGTCTACCATACCTGTTTTTCTGTAATCTCCTTGTACTGTTTTGTGATTTTCAATAAAGAATATTTGTATTGTATTGTATTAATCCAATTATTCGGACTTATTGCTTTCAGTTAATAGATTTACGAAAACCAAATGTGTAGGTAAGACTAAATTTTAAGTCTTCGGTACATATTTGAGACTAGCTTATGCCCCGCGGCTTTACCCCCGTGAAATAATTCAAAATTTTCTAGTTCCCTATCCCGTAAGAATTTTATAAAATCCCTTCTTAGTGCACCTCTAGGATACTCAAGGTATATGTTTGCCAAATTTCAAGTCTCTAGGTCCCGTAGTTTAGGCTGTGCGTTGTCTGTCAATCAGTCAGTCAGTCACGGTACTGTTTTATAGGTATAGATAGATATTAATAGCTACGTATAGGTACATTTGGGAAAGACTCCAACAGAGAGATCTCTCCCCAGGTAGATGTCATGCCAGGTCCGAAGTCCGGAGGAAGAGACTTAGAAGTTGTATTTATGCATCCGACTTGAAAAAAATCGCTAGCGCGATGTGAAACAGTGATAGCGTCATCCGCGTGTTTCACTAGGTTTGCCGCCTGTTATGTTATTGTGTTGTTCAATCATTTCAATCAGTCAATATACTTACGGTTCACTCTCTGACATCATCTTGTACATTCTAAATAAGAACAAACTACACGCCATCGCCATAGTGAACTAAATTCATGATCTCAATGCTTTGCTCAACGGCTGGCTCTTGTCTTATCTATTCGCGTAATTATCGGCTATTCTGGCGATCGTCTCATCGTCATGCCCAACAAGCGATAGCGGGATGTGTAATTAACGAACGGGCGGCGGTCATAGCTTTCCATCACCTGATCCACCCGCTCATTTGCCTCCTCTTGTGTAAAAAATGGCTTCATATTGATGTCGAGTGGTCGTGACTTGTTGGTCAGGCGTGCATAAAGTATAAAAAGTATGTTGCATAGGGTATTAAAATAATAACCAGTTTCTGATCAAAATTTACTTGTCATAGGAGATTGCTTTATTATGTACAGTCATATGGAAAACCAGAGGTGTCTCAGTAAAATCATAATGAAAATTTTATGGGGCCAAAGTGATTTTATTCGGCCTCAAGAAAAGGTTACCGACAGGCAAAGTACAAAGTTGCTAAGCAAACATTCTACTCTAATTAACACGATGCGATAACTTTATTACAAATAGTAATTATGAAATAAAGTTACACAGGCAGTTGCAAATAGAACTCTATTTACTACACCCTATGGTCCTTATTTCATCCCTCTACTGTGTTTAACTTGAACCAAAACGTAATAGAGAATCATAAGCCCTAGTTATCACAGAGGCCATTAATTAAATTCCAACTTATCGGGTATCAATTAAGCCTCACTTTGACCGGTGGAATAAATTCACAAATAATAGCATTAATTTCGAGACTAGTTTAGAGTTACAACGCAAGCGGTCGTTATTAAGAGCCATTGTTTTAATGGTATATCGATTTATTTTCAACTAGCGACCCGCCCCGGCTTCGCAGCAAGGTTTTTTCTACTACGGGGCAATTTTTTTCCCATACAATAAAATTTGAAGTCATAATTGTCATGCTTGTCACAATCTATCACTAGTCACAACTCTTTTTTCTCAGGAACTACTAATTGTTCAGGATGGCCATTACAAAATTCCTGTTTTTTTACGCTTTCAGAAAACAGGGTTGTGACTAAGGATTTTCTTGGCACAAGGTTTTTATTAACCTGCCATTTTTACCCAGTTCCAGTGGTCCAATTGACTTGAAGTTGGATTTGGATGTGCAAATTGGATGACACTGCTAGCAGAGTTAGCAAAGAAAGATTGTATTATTATTATTTTTACAAAAAACTAATTTATAATTATGTCAATGTAGCAAAAACAGTAAACATTTAACCGCTCACGACTCGCTTTTGTTTTTCCCTAATCTCCGGACCCAAAGTAAAAAGATAGCCTAAAAATAGAAAATTGGTTCGTTTGCTCGTTAGTCAATCTCGCTCGAGCAGTGAACTGAAGCTCCGCAGATAGTGATGTTTCAATTGAGGCGGACACATTGATCAGTCGATTGGACCCTAAAATACGCTTCGTAAGCAGAGTTTACTGCTAATAGGATGACGTTATGCGAAAGAGCTGGGGGCCGATTTTTGTATCTCACTTGGTGACTAAATTCTCATCCATGACATTGATAACTATTTGCCAAAATCCTTATTTTTTAATGTCATATCCGTCTACTTACATGCAGCTAATTTGCGTTTCTGTCATAATATATACAAGCATGTGAACATAGTAGATTGAGGTTACTTGTCACTGTCAGTGGTCAAGAAGTCACTCAGTGATCTCGTGTACGAGTGGGTTTACAAGCCACGTCGCATCATTGTAAGTAAACGCTGCTTAAACCATATTTTTATAGGTGAAAAAGGCATAGAAAACAAGGTGAACAAGCATTCGTCGAAGTTGAAATCGGCTCAGCAAAAGTTTACATACAAAAGAAAACTTAAATTAGAATTTAAAGAAAGAGCTGTGCTAGTGGCCATTATAGTGGGTCCTTTGCTAAAAGGCTCGTACTATCTATAATAGCCAATGATTGGTTCCGCTTTATGTAAACAAGGCACACATAAATACGGTTTTCAAAAGTCAGTGGGTAGACTTAAGGTAATTTATCTAGAGCAAGGTGGAGATGTGGTAATAGTAGTTTATGCAACTGCTACATAATGAGTGTTTTAAGGCCTAATTATGTGGAGTTGCATACATTACTTTATCTACACACATATTATTAGTACTCTAAGATGGGTTCAGAAGCCGAAGGCATATATCATACCCATATCTGTCTCGAATTTGACTGGTTTTTTTAATAATAGACAAACATACCGAGCTGACGTTTCGTAAACTGTTTTTTTTTATTGTAAAAAAAAACGCATTATTATTTATACATGTCGGGTCGAACATGACTTATATACGAGAGTGATCCGTTTTATTTCACTATGATTGCAAATTACGTTGGTTTTCAAATTTGAAACATCGAATTCGATATCGAAAAGTCATTACGATATCGAATTCGATGTCAAATTCAATTCAAATTCAAATTCAAATTCAAAATTTTATTCAGCAAATAGGCAGTTGAATGCTCTTTTACACGTCATTTTTTTTGAGTCTACCAGCGCTTTCGGAAAGACCATGATTGCCAAGAAGAATGCGCCGCAAGAAACTTGGCACAAAGTATTTTTTTCTAAAAACAAGTTACATTAGCTCTTACAATACGCAACCACAGACAAACTACACAAAGAAACCTCACTCTGTCATTAAAAGATTAAGAGAGAAAAAAAAAATACCGCATTTTAGAAACAAGTGTAAAAAGTAATTATTAAAACAGCAAAACCAGAACACTTTACTTTACTGGCACGTTTTAATTGAGCAGGAGATGTATAGGGTCTCCAGGTCAAATATCTGTGAAAATTTAAATTACAAAGGGATGTATAGGGTCCCAGAATTAATACTGTAATATAATACTTAATCTAAATGGCTTAGAGATGTATAGTCTCTAGGGTCAATTTAAACTAAATTTAAAATCAGCAGAGGTGTAAAACGCCTACACGGTCAAATAATAAGTATAATAATACATATACATAAACTGGAGATGTATATGGTCTCCAAATGTCAAATAACAAAAATTGATAAAATATACATTTCATGTCATCATGTCAAATAAATAAAACATTATTTTTGTCAATTGTATTACAATTAGTACGCAGCGGACAACGGCAACAGAGCCGGACACCATACACGAATATCTTCTATGTCGTAATGACTATTACTTTACTGCTGGGGTGGTGGTTGACGGGGGCTGATGGCGAAGGCGTCGTCGTGCTGCAATGCTGGTCATTTTCTACGGTTTCTGAACGCATTATAGAGGACTTATGATATGTATGTAGATAAAGAGTTTTAACAAATCAGAGCGCAATCCTAAAATACCTGCAATTTTTTAACTACTTGTACTGTAAATCATCCAACCTATCACTTACAGCGTACAAGAGAAAAATACGCAATTACTCAACGTTCGTAGTCGTAGTAAAAACGTGCTTACAATATTGTTGACTTTTATTTCATACTCGTAGGGTACAAAAATTTTGCATGGAAGTTTAAAATAAAACCAAATTTGTATGTCATCATTATTGTATTTAGTATTACATGAGCATTAAGTTTTTGGTGACAGAAGCTAAAGATAGAAGTTACAAGGGATAGTGTTACGTGCGCACAAACATTTTAACAAAATAAGTTAATGGGAAAAATACACGAAGACCTCAAATTATGTTCCGGGCTAACGGTATATCTCGTCAGAGCGTTGTTTCACAAAGCCAAACCTGTAGATAACATCTCTTGACAAACGCTTTCAGCTAAATCACACAATTTTTGGGCACTTTGTTAAGATTTTTAATCGTAAAAGACTCGCTTTGACGGCATTTTTATCGCGCACTCCATTTCGACGAAACATAAAAACAAAATTGAAAATAAGTTATTGCATATTACAAGTTGATTACGTTTTCGCATCGGATTCATTAACACGATGAACAGTATTTTCATTTCTCATTCATTATGTTGATATTGAATTGGTGGAGCCCTTCAGTTAAAGTTTCAGTTTCAGTGAATGATGAATATTTTTGTAAAACATTTAAAATAAACCGAACCTATGAATTTACATGCATGTGCATATTTATGTTGAAAGTTTTTCATGTTAGAAACACATAATTGTTATACTTAATAATAATATGATATATTTGCTTTTTACTTTAATTATTAGCAACTTTATATTGATTTTTACAGCTCAATATAACTTCGAGTTTCAACTTCATATTCCTCGGAGTATTTTTTGTTCTTTATAGGTACCTACCTAAAAGCTTTTCACAGAGATTGTTCTCATCTTTACCGCGCCGAACAAAAACAAAATGTTTTTGTTACAAAGTTTTTAAGACGGAAATGTTTCGATAAGAAATCTTTGACAGTTGGGTAAATGAGGAATCAAACGCTACAAAATTCTTAAAATGTGCCTTTGAAGTGGCTTAGAAATGCTTTATATTTTATCACTGCGACGCGTTTAGCTTTTGCGGTGTGATTAATGTTTAGAATCGTAAAAAGGAGGTGCTCATTTTGCGCTTTAAGTCATAATATTGGTATGATTAAATTGATTAATAACAAGTTACCCAGCGTGAAGGTGGTGACGGTGGACGGTGGAAGGTGACGTCTAAGTAGTTTATATTTTGCATGACTTGCATATTAACAAGGAATCGAGTTCACCGACGCCATGATGAAGATTGTTACTACCACATGCCACCTTAACCACCTTAATTACTTCTGTAAGATCGATCTTAATAGGCAGAAGTTATAAAGAGGAAGATAACACAAATACTTACGGTGTATGTTCATCTTTCAATTACATAATACAAACAATTTGGAATTAATTAAATTCATAATTTGAAATTATGCTTTTGGAAACTAGTCGTCAATTGAGTACCAACAGATTTTCCTGTTTTCCTAAATTTAGTGTCATTCCATTTCAAATCCGTAACCAAGTGAACCTCTAATGCCTTTGCCGTAATTTATTTCCCTGCTGCAGACAACATAAACCTTTGCTGGACTCAGAATGCGCGGCAAGAATGGCGGCGTGGCGAGCGATTTATTGTTCATTGCTCGGTGGATACGCTTACCTCACAGCACTTACTTGGGAACGCACGCAATGTACTAGCCTAGATTATAGCCTAAAATCGCAAGTTGTAAGGGTTGGGACGTCATGGTAGCTCTGAAATTCCGTGCAAAATGTAATAATTGTGAAAATTAATAGCATGTATCATAGTACTAACATAGTCTTAACTGTCTTAAGTAAACTACTAACAAAAATGGATCTTTGTTGTCTGAATAAATGAATTATTATTATTATTATTATAGTACTAACTCCATTCCAGGGTTATGTCGCACATGAATCAGAAAGTAAACTGACTATTATGTAGTTATGTATGTGCGTGAGTTAACGTTGAAGTGCTTTTAGGATTAAAGCCGGTGTGGACAATTTTATTTCTTAATTAACACGCATTTTACACGTGACGTGCTCCATAGACAGAATGTAGCTTGTTAACTACTTTTTAATGCAGTTATGCTCAAAAAGTGGTATTTGTTTACATAAATATCGTGCGAAAAATTGTATTTTTTGCACTAGTGATTTTCGAATGAATTACCTACGTCGATTATAACATGATTAAAATATTAAATGACTTAATTTGACAAATTGAAGGCGAGCAAGTATTTTTATTCTACCAGCGAGATCTTGTGAATTTAATTTGTCTTATTTTTACGCGCTGTAATTTTTATTGCAAATATATTAGAAACGACGTTTGAGAAAGGGCGGAAGTGTCATTTTCACTCATCCAGCGAGTCTTTACTTGAGGTACGGTACAGGCCACGACAACTCGGGACTCGTGCAAAATGACAACATACTTTCTGCACTGTATTATTGTAGTGTAGTTTGATTGGTATCTCACTTCTCATAAAATATCTCTGTTTCTTTCACTTGTCTCTAGCCCTAACACGCTCCCGTTTAAGTGAAACTTATCTAGGTCATTTGGGTCTGCCTCTTATCAGTAGGTATACGGGAGCCAATAATGTGGGTGCATTCTGAACAGCAAAATTGCCTCTCCCAATCCTTTAAGCTGTTATTTAATATGGAAATATTAATCCCTAAATGATCGTGATACCTGTTTACATTTTCATTTACCACCCAACACCTCATAAGGTATCCTGGTTTCATATCGCAAGGGCTCTAATTACAACCCTTAAACGTATAACATGATACGATTTTCGCCCGAGGTGTTTATAGGGAGGCTTTGTAAAATCCAATAAAGGGACTTGCGGGTTTTGTTAGCTTTTGAAATACACCATGGTTTAGTGTTAAGAGATAAAAGTGATCACGTTGTGAAATATTTTAGCGTGTTTTAAGATAATTATGTCAATAGCACAGTACCTACCCAAACAGGACTTTACGAGACGAAAGCTGCATAAGCAATTGCTAAATTCCCAAAGTGCATTTTGAATTTTAAGAGAAATCCCTCCCGTTTGAGAGAAGAGTTAGAGCCTTTTTATGCCTTACCTCCGTAAAGCTTAGTATACCCATCATACGACTTTATTAATCTAGGTCCTTAAAGCATTTTACAGCACCGAGCGGAGCTCTAGCTTTATTCTCTCGGTTTACTGTTTTCTATCACGTTATTTGAGTTATGATGCATACAGTTAGGGCTTGAGCGTAAAATTTACGCTGATGTTTTCGGTGAAGAAAAACGCTGGTAATGAAACCTGTACACGTTTAATGGGATGTTAGTCCTCACGTATGTCAGTCGAGTACAACGCGAAATGTTTCAAACTAACTCACACGTACACGCTTAGGCGGTATCGAAGCGAAAACTGCATGCCAAGGCTCTGCTCGCAAATTATGATAATTTGTAGGACTTTTAAAATAAAATAGAGTTCTTTAGTCACTACATTTATTTTGACACTTAAACAGTGATACAAAGGAATTTCTTCCACCTTAATCGAACGCGTATTTCTAACTAACTCTACTAACACAGGCAGCATCGACGCTCCAGCGGTGGTTCGATTATCTGACGGATACGGACGGATCAGCGTCTGCGTTCCCGGTGGCCGGAGCGTTGTTGTTGCAGTGCTTGAATTCATAGAACTTAATAACTATATAAACTTAGCGTAATGATACTTATGTATAGTCTACATAATAAGGTTATGTATTTTACATAACACGCACAGCTACTCGGCGCAGCTGACAGTGGCGCACAACTACCTACTCTAGTTTTACTGTCAAGTGCGCTATTCGCACTCCACTAATCACATCACTCTGTAAAGGCTGTTGACGCATATTCAAGACTATCTTTTCCAACTCGGGGGCACTGATGACCAATGACGATAATAATGATAATTTAATTAGATGTTATTTTATTCAATAGCCGACACAATAACAAAACAGATCACAGAACAAAAAATATGCAACAGTTGCGCGCAAAACACGCACAGTATGGTAGCGGGTCGGGCGAGGGTCGGGTCGGCCCTGGTCATATATTGTCTCCTACCCGTGCCCGCATTCTGTGTGTTGTTGGTCATAAAGCCGTAGATGAATAGACCCACCGCCGACTCACACCCGTCCCGCTATAGTCTTCTCTGTGTCATGGGCTTTAACCCATCCTTAAAGGTTATGGGTACATTCAAACAAACAGTAACCTTTTTCCACCCATTTAAAATCAATTCGTGCACTGATTCAACTCTCATTAAAGTAAGTAAGAATGTAAATAATTGATTAAGATCAACAATGAAACCTTCTGTGAACTTTACTATGGCCTCAATACACTTTTGTGTTCGTTTAATTAAAGAGAAATCTCTGTCTTATTTTAAAGCTCAGTTGGCGAAAACGATCGGGATTATTCGGTAAACGAGTGAGTTTCAATATTATAAGTAATTTCAATTCAATAGAATTAAGAGTTTTTTTAAATATTTGTGAACTAAACACAATTACTTTGTTCACCCATCACTACTCATATGTTTTCATGCAACACTTCCGCACCACTGCCACACGAATCAGCACAAGTCCTAAGACTCAACCATCACCAGAGATCAACTGAGATCTCTCACTCATATTTTCACTAACAAGGAACTGGCATTTTTATTTAAAACATCGGCAGTTTAATTCGCAACGTTGCCGGCCTTGTTTTACGCACAGATGCACATCTGTAAAATTTACCTTCCGCTGGTTGCAGTCTGCACGTGACGCCCCGGTCCCGGGTGGGGAACGCTAGCGAATAGCGAATCGAAAATGTATTTATTTATTTTTAAAAGAAACGAGAACTCGAGGGGCTGGAGTGGAATATTTAGTGATTGAGAATCACGGTTGTGTGCGTAAGGTCTTATTTATGCGCTGTGAAAACATCGTGAGAGCGATACATTGCGCGGTTGTAAAGCTATATGAATATATGTGATCTATTGGTCATAGCAACGTAAAGGAACTCGCTTGATATTTCTTATGTAATTAAGGCCATTGGGAATATGGCTGCAGTCAAGAATGTGGTACTTGTACCATACTTTATACAGTCAGTAAAGGTGTTATCGATGAGTTTCGGTGCGGGTGAAAGTGAATCGCAGGACAGCTCCTCGGTTGAGTGGGTAATAGGGATAATCCTTACCCCAAATTTACATTAGAAAGTAAAATAGTGTAATTTGAATTACACTGCGAGGCCGGAAGAAAACGAATTTGTAGCCAATGAGCTCCACAATGTTAATGCAATTTGGGATTAGTACTTTTTCTGACATGTCAAGTACACGTCCAGGCCCCTATTTTACCCTCAGGCCGCTTTTTTCCCCCTCCACTTGATTTTAATGCACACACGCAAAAGCACTACGTAATTCACGCACACAATTACTGGAGTAATTACACACTGTGGATGAGTTTCCGCAATCGCAAATGGTGTAAAACATGTATCACTAGCGATACAGCGTTTACTTACTTAATACTGGGTTACGATTAGCGTACGCATGCGCGTCACAAGCGCGGTGACAGTCTTCGTCACTTCTGTCTACTCTTTAGGGTTCCGTAGCTCAAAAGGAAAAAACGGAACCCCTTCACTCAAAATCACTTTGTTATCCGTCTGTCTGTCTGTCTGTCAAGACCCTTTTTCTCTGGAACGCGTTGAGAAAGCATGCTGAAATTAATATCAAATACTCAAGCCTGTAGTCCCTTGTAGCTGTGAAAAAATCAAACTTCTAAGTCAACGCAATCAAGATATACAGTCATTAAGGTTTCCATACTAATTGCCGTACCCTGAAAACCTAAAGGATACTTCCAGTTACCCTAGAAACTAGAAATTTGTTGTGAAGGTAGCTCTTATAGCACAACTACTCAGAAAATTCTCAAAATCTTAAATTTTTATGTCTGTCTGTAGATTTCACAGTCCAATATAAGATGACCCCACACTGCATACATTTTGCTTAGGAGCAGGGCTCTGCTAACGCTGGACATCTTAAAACAATGGGGAAAAGCGTTAAAATCTTTCTACGGAACCCTCGTGCGCGAGTCCGACTCGCACTAGTCTGATTTTTATTAGTTCTGTGCATATGACCTAGTAACAGTAGTAACTACGGAACCGGTATACAGATCAAATTGCACAATAACTTTTAAAATGTACCTACTGTTCAATAAATAAATAGATCTAAATATTTACATCGGCAAACGCGGCGTAGACCACTCAGAAGTTTACCAAGTAATATCAATTTTAGAGGGAGAATTTCTCACTTACATTGAATTACTTTTCACTGAAAGTGTTATCCAATCAGTAAAGCAAAGTTCTTAGAACCGGTTACGAAGATAAAAAGTTTGTTCAGGCAAGTAGGTGTTCCTAATAGGGGGAGGGGGACTTAATCGTACTTTGATATTAATAGGGTTAGCAGCTGTGAACGAATTTTTCCGGAAGATTTTGGCATAATAATTACAATCACGGAATTTGATATTCAATTTTAACGTTTTCACTTCGTAATCAATAATAAAACAATTAACAAAATACAACGTGTAAGTTTTAATTGTGGGAACAATAATCACCTCAACTCAATTTGAAATAACTTGCCGTAATTATTTTTTTAAATTGCTGTCGGGTTCTGAAGATTACGTACATGCACATAATATATGCTACGATACAGAATTAACTATTGCAGTTTGTTATTTGTATCAATTCATAATTATACTCATCGTAAAACATTGCCTGTTCTGTTGATAAGTTTTTACCTGCAGGCCGATCTTTTAAGAAAACTGTATAGCGGTTTCTCATCTTCCATTATTATTAAGACGGTATACCTACTTATTATTTGAAAATGCATACAGTTAAACAGGTCACTTCTATTTTAGAATCGTCAATCAAGCAGCCTCGTGGGCCTTCGTTTCCAGATGTCCTCGTCACCTCGTAACAAAGCGTACCTAACACTCCGTTTCTTTATTAGTTGGCAACCCTCGTTGGCTAAACTCGGTAGTGAAAAATAGCCGATTTACATTCAGCTATTCTAATAGAGTTCACAGCTTTCAATGTTCATCAAAGCCCATCATTGTACTAATTAGGAAAATCGCTTAAGTTGCAACACTGCAGCGCTGAATCAACTACTTTTAACTCGTTTGCTTCACAGTCTAGCAATTGACGTAATGCAACCTACGCAACTTTTCTTACAAGTTTAAATGGCGTGGTAAGATAATAGCCAGACTTTCTTTTAATAGGTTCAGTTGAACGTATTCGACCGAGAATCCTTTTAGACGTAAAAGGAAAGTTTGAAATAGTTAAAAAGTTGTTCAGGAAATTGATGGAACACATGTTTTATTTATGAGTGTAATAATCGTGAGTAAAGTAAAACTAAAGTTATAGGGTAACACACTGACTATGTATGAACAGTCCCATGTTATTAGTTCAATCAATAACGGATTTCTGTGCTCGTTCTTAGTTTGTACTATTGAATATTATGCGCTACACTACTAAACTGAATTTGCGGTTCTTCAGTTTCAGCCTCTACTAGAAGTATTCTCATAAGTTTATCTGGATGTTTTTCCCAATAAATTTCATAATAAAATCCATAACAGGCATTGACATGTTGTTGTGACATTCACTAGGACAAGGTGTCATAAGCATAAGTACCTACGCAATAGAGTTTCTTCGAAAATGATTACGATGACGATTTTTCATGCTATCTATACCACGGCCATCATACCGTCGTAGTTAACATTCACAGAGCTAAGCTTGTGCTCCGACAGTAAAGCCCTCAGAAGTAACGCATACGTTGGCGTATTCTCACGAAGTTAGCCTCTTTATCTGCTTAGCTTTCCCCGTCAGCGTTCCGTTTCCCCTTTAATTCGGCAAATAAAATGTTCATGTAACCCTATCAATAAACCCTAATCAGGCCATAACGAGGGATTGTGTCCTGCCACTCCGATACTAGATTAAATAAGATGAAGTTTTATTGTGCCAAACTGGGTCAGGCTGGTGATAAAAGCGCGCGGCAATCTGTATTAAGTGCAGATCATCCTAAATAGATCACGAAGCTCCATTAGACTGTTAAAGATAGCTTGTGAAAATTTAAGGTCATGCCTACATTATTTTTATTTACTTTGTAAAGCTTAAACTCAAAGATATCGATGATAAATATTAATGGATATAAAACAAAGTTTACCTAAAATAAGAAAATATGATTGCCTCATGCATTGTGCTGCCACAAAAGCAACCACGCGGGGCAAGCGGGTTGGTAATCGCAGGACTAGGCAAATTTTGACCACTGTCGGCAGCTGTGGTGATGATGGTGCTTTGAATTATATATTTCTTGAGAATTATGTAGTGTTTATATGATAGTTGTAAGTAATAAAAGATAAATTATACTGGTCTAGTAACTAGTTGTCTTACTGCGCCAAATTCTTATTCAAAAAGTTCAATACTATAAAAAAAGTTAAGCACAATCGGTGCGTTTCAATTTTTTTTTTTAAGAAAACAGTTCTACATTTACGCCGTCAATCCTTTCGTGTCAGACTTCAATTACCTTTTCGTGCTTCGATTTCTAGACTAAAGACTTTGTTTCCATACTGTGCGTTCTTTTCTCAACACGCAATGTTACTAAATAGCACACGCTCTGGTTTAATCACAATACTGTTTGTTGCTAAATGTCCCTATTTCCTAAATCTGCGAAAGACCAACGATATAAAACACAAAGGCTAAGTTTCTTTGGAAAGCCCATTCAATTTCTGTTTCTACTTTACGGCTGTGGACCCTTAACCTTCCTTATGGCGTTCCATAAAATAAGAAAAAGCTTTCTTTGTTTGTTAAAGATAAGTTGAAACAAGATCTTACAAAGAAAATCAGATTGGATAGCTTGATACGTAGTATCAATTGCAACATACCCAAAGTGAATAAAAAAACATTCGATTAATTGAAACTAACTTACTGCATCCCTTCTAATTTAACCAAAATCAGCATCTCTGTTCCCATCTCTTCTTGTAGCAGTGTTATCGCAGCAGAAACACAATCACGGCGTTTAATTTCGAGGAAGATTGGAACCAAAACTGCGAATTAATGTCTTTCCTCCATAATTATATTTACGGGGACCGTAATAGCCAGTTTGTACTTAACTGCTGACTCATTCTGTCAATCACTATTACTCCTTCGTTTCGACCTAATTGCAACCGCAGGGTTTGCTTGACCAGTTCCGACCTAAATCTAAAATTAACGAGTGAGAATTGGATCTTGGTTGTAACAATATGAAGGGCCCAACTCATTTTTAATTTATAAAGGGTTTGCTTCCGGTTCGTGGTGTCTTTTGTTTTTAGGGGATTGTTTACATTTTAGTAGTTTCGTGAAGCTTTTATATTTAATGGTGGAGAACTGTACAGACATTCAGACAACTTTAGGTGAAACGAAAGCACGTGAAGGGTATTTAAAGTTAACATTCTTTCACAGTGTTGGATTTCGTCTTCGCTGACTTTATCTAAATCAAGAATTTCTCGTAGTCTCCTAGTAAACAATTTTAACTAATTACGAATAACAGGGTGTACTCTACTGGTACAGAATGGAATTCGAATGCCAGCAATAACATAGCACAATGATGATCTAGAGACTGAATGAGTATACAGTGATAGGTCTATAAATATCACATATTATACATTGCATCTCTGTTAATAGTAGTAGCCCACATGAAACATCAAGGCTATATAGGCTGTTTCTAAATCAGTAGGTTATTACATCTTCGATCTCAAATGCACTTTTCATCAGGTGGGATGGAAATCAATCGTAGGTCAGTTTATTAAAAAAGCAACTTTGTGAGAAAAATTGTGCAGTAAGTTATCGTTACATCGCTGCACTCAATCAATTCCTTATTAGCCGTTAGCTCCACGACCCTGCAAAGTAACGCTACTCACACAATTTCCTCGCATTCAAGAGATCACATGTCGTTAGAACTTATACCAACGTACATTCACCCTGAAAGCATCGTACTAAACTAGCTGCAAACTTAACTGTGCCATCTGGCGATAAGTGGTGCTGTGTGTGCTTCTAATGCACCTGCTGCATTGCACCAGCTATATAACGTGGTTTTCGCTACAATAAAATAATGCGGCATAAATAATAAAGCGGCAAAAGAAGTAAAGAATACAAGATTGGTTACATTTATATGCGGGATGGCGTTGTGACAGGCGCTCTGTAATGGCGTGATGAAACGACTGAATAGAGTAGGTAGAAAAAAAATTGGGTGTTTACATAACAGTTGAAACTGGCAAGTTAGATAAATCAAATGTAATTTTGATTACGGGTCACTCCTCGTTTGGTTGGTTGATTGATACAATACCTTACACCACATAACAAACAAAATATAAAAATGTAGTGTTCTTGTGAACTTAATTACACTGTACCATTTTCAATATCTTTTAAAAATGTGGTTTAATGCAGAAAGCGAATTCGATGTCGTAATGACTATTACTTTACTGCTGGTGGTGGAGGAGGTGCTGAGGCTGGCGCTGTCGGCGAGAAGGCGACGATGTGCTGCAATGCTGGTCATTTTCTACGGTTTCTGAACTCATTATAGAGGACTTATGATATGTGTGTAGATGAAATCCATTATTGCATTTTTAAAATACTTACTGAAACAAGAATACACAGAAAACGAGAAAAATATGACTAACCCCGGGAGTCGAACCCGGATCTTTAACATTCCGTGTCACGTGTATTACAGCAAAGTTAATAACTAAGTTAAGCTACTTACTAACTAGTAATGAAAGTATTCTAATTAAAATATATAAAGTTATCTCATTTCATTATTACGTATTTTTTATAAACAAAAAATGCAGTAGCAAAAAATCACATATTTAACGGGCTTGTGGTCGCTATTTGGTCATTCTCGCGGTTTCGCCCCCGTAAAAATACAAAAATAGACTAGTTCCTATCCGTAAGGAAATCCGAAAAAATTGTTTATTGTTAGAACTGTTTAAACTTGTGGTAGCATTTATAATTAAATGCTCTTCTAGAATCCTGAGGCTTTAGGTAATTAAAGGCCTTACGTTATAAAATAGTATATTAATGATTCCGTCGTAAGTTTTTAATATTCTCATACCTCCATAATAGCTCAAGTTGCGGCAAGTCTTCGTTTGTAACAAAGCTTAGCTGGTCCGCTCTGTGGAACGGCATAATTACAATTTTCATCGCAGCACTAAAGAGGGAAAACTTTGAGAATATCTCGGAGTTCACAATTAAATTGTGCTAGCACTTGGTTGTTAACGTTAGTTTACAATACATGTTTGATGCCTGTTTGTACAAAGTTGACAGAACTTGTAATATGCCGCTGAAACTTAATGTTTTATGACCGTATGGCGGCGAAAATATAATTAGTGTCAACTCTATGAAAATGCTTAAGTACCTACTGCTAGAGTCATCCTTTCTGTTTTTATTTTTAGTGGCTTAAAAAGCGAGAAGTAATGTTAAGTTTAGTAGGAACGCCAAAAGCTGAATATTTCAGCAGTATTTCTGTGTCTAACATTAAGTATTATGAAAGTCAAAGCTAAAGGTTTTAAGAAAATTTTGTAAGTCTGGAAATGAGAAAAATCTTTTGTTGACTGAGAACAGACACACAGTGTGTTCTTTGTTTGGCTGAAACATTGTCTTGATTAAGTATACTGAGAAATAAGATTATAAAATTTCGTAAATAAAACGTTGTCATTGGCGTCATTCTGAGAATATTCAGTTTGAAAAGGTATTCAAGTTTTGCTTTTAAGAAATAAAATACTTCGGACCTCATCCATTAATAATTACCTTTGGCAATGAAGACGTTCACGCAAATATTATTCAAATAATAGTCTGAATAAGCATCATTAGTTTTTCAATACAAATTATTGGTTGACTATTAAATCCGTAATCCGCGTCAAAACCAGCATTCATAGGTACACTATTGGTGCGAGTACCTAACTATTAAGGAAATTACTAAAATCTAGATTAAAAACCCATAATAATCATAATCATGACAATAAACGTTATAAAGACCCAAAATACCTTTGGCATCAGTGTTACAGAATTCATAATTTTCAGTCAATACCAGTGCAGTACCACTAAATAATTCAGATGAAACAATCCACCGGAATCGATAGCCGCTTGTATCTCTGACAATACACGGTACACCGAGGGGGTGACGATATTGAGTAATTTACTTGAGTTATTATCATCATGGGCGCTCCAAGTTGCCAAAATAAAACGAAGCTGAATACAAATCGGCTGCTTATCAGTCTTATCATCTGGTATGCAAGACCGCTGCTACTATCTACGTTTATTAAACAAATTCCATAATACTGCGTTGTTAGAACAGGGGTTTGAAATTCTTTCAGGGCTTTGATATTATTAGAATGGATCACGAGCCAAATTATCCATCATGGGTAGATTGCGCATTAGAAATTAAACGTTAACATTTTACAGAAGAAATATACGTTTATAAGATTACACTGATGCACGATTGAAGTTAATAAATTGATACTGAATCATTACTAAATTGTGAAATATTCACAAGCTTTTTTGCCTCATTAATACACAACAGCAACCAGCCCACCTTATTCACTCAAGAAATAATAAGAAACCATTGATTGCTTTACCGTTAATGGTTATTATCGATGTTTCATAATTAAGATCGAAGATCGAACTTTGTTTACCGATTTATTCGGTACCGGGAAAAACAAAAGTTGGAGAGGAATGGAATTACCGCAGCTAATTGGAGCGGAATACTGCAACATGTTAACGACCGCTTCCCTTTGGGAGGGTTATGTGAGGACCGTACATATACAGCGAGTAGGTATACGCAGTTAAGACGCGCTTCCTACCTACTAATACAATTATGAATGTGAAAGTTTGTAAGTGTGTTGTTTGTTTGTTTATTTGTTTGAGTAATTTTGCACATAGATCATGACCCGTAGGCGGACAGAGGATACTTGCAGGACACTGAAATAGACAGAGTCGCGGGTAGCAACTAGTGCTTATGTAACATTTTATTTATACTATTTAACACATCTTATTTGTTAGTTGGCGCTATATCTATCATTTTATATAATATAAGCTTTTGGAAGTTAGGTACCTATTTTTTCAGACACCATAATGCCCCGAGCAATTTTGGAAGAGAAAGCCCCTTTTTAAGACGTTGTGTTTTTTGTACATATGTACATTAGGTACTTGAGTGAATAAAGAGATACCATATCATTTTGAAGAAGAACAACCTGATCTGATTAAACATGATAAAAGTATAAAACATTTATCAAATGTTCAAAAATATTTCGAGTGCTTAAAGTGTGTATTCAAATATTTACTTGCAACGCCTAGGCCGCAAATGTGTATACCTTAATATCGCCTGTAGACTGAAGCAAATATTTGCATACCCATGCATCGTTTCATCGCAATATTGGAAATCGTAAAGATTTTAACGGTGCGCGAATGCATCTTGCCTTGCCAAATTCCGAGTACTGGCTGCAATTTTGAAGTACTTGTTAAAAGTTTTGGCACCTCAATTAATTAATAATACCTTCAATTCAGTCGTTGCTTTGATATTACTTATTATTTACGCGCCGAAACTCTGAAAAGTATGGATATTCTTCATAGAGAAAGATTATCAATCTAATAAAAATAGCTAATCGCAAATTAACATAAACATTTTCTTTGTAATGTTGACCGTTACAATCAACTTTAAAAATATGACCAATTCTTCTTTTCAAAGTCTTATCACCCCGCACGGATAAAGCATTGATCGTCCGGGTCCTTCCCTTCATTGAAGAGCATCTAATCCGGTTTGAAATGACCGCAGCTAACGCATTTAACGCTCGCGTGCAGTGGCTTGTCTGGACTAATGTGCCGGAACGCGTCAATATCCGGTTCCGGATGCTGGCACTCGATGTAAATCAATCAGTGTATGAGCTATAATCCTATAAACTGTACCTACAATGTATTGGGTAGATTGCAGTGTAGCGCGTACTGTTTATATAAACAGGCATGCTGTTTTGAAATTTGTAGAGTAACTCTATGGACAATGGCGTATATGCAAGAGCAAAAAGTAGTCGTTAGCTCGCTGATGTCCTGAACGGAATTTAGAGCAATAGAGATGAAGAACTCACCTTTGGCCATGAGCAACGCCAACGTGATGGTGCTGGCTGTGGTATAGTTCAGCGAAGGGGGCGATTGGAATAATAAATTAAACTGTTTCCGCAATTTAGATTATAGACAATTTAGGTACGTATTTCAGTCTTTGACAACACACTTTTGTTACATTTCTTTGTATGGAAGATTGTATTAACAAGGTAGAGCTTTTATTTCCATCCTTAGAACCTAACTCTTGTAAGTTGAATCATAAAGCTGCGAGTGCTCAAACACTTTCTTTCATTGTTATAATTATTGTTCAACTAGGTACTACACAGAAAAACAAAACTAATTATTAGAGTAGCAATCCTGTTACACAATTTAACAAAGGAGCAACACCCACAACGCAACTAGCTTGCTCTTCGATAATTCCGAAACAAAAGAACTTGGGCAAAAACAATGTTGTCCACTAACTGTCAGTTTTGCACAATTCTAGGATGTAAAGCGAAAAGAACAGATTATTCGGACGTCAAAGCCGTTGGACAGAGGTCGGGTTATTGCGCGGCGCGCCCCATTGTCAGACGGGGCTGTATCGGAGATTTTGTTTCAAATTGGGAAATTGATAGTCATTGTAGCGGCATGAAACATTTTGTTTTGTGCCCACTAGGTAGCGCTTTAACTGCTGATTTTTGGGAATTTCTGCTTTTTGGTTAGATAGGTACTTCGAAGTTCGCGTATATGCATCTTATAGACGTAAACACAGAAAACTATATCTAAAAATATTTGTACTTATTGAATTTGGATGCAGACATCAAATCAGAGATTAGTGAGTTTCCATCAATATAGTTTGTCTGAAAATCGACAGTTATTTTAATGTGGTAATGTTTATTTAGGCACAAACGATACATAGTTCTTAAATATTATAATCATAGTTCCAATTCACATTAACTAATGAGGCTGCCACCACTTACTATTATTTTTCTTTATTATTATCATCATCTTTTTTTCTTGCACGAATTCTATGTAATCAGCAACGACCCTCCGTGGTTGTTATCAGCTCAATTCGATTTAAATAAAACACTTTTTTGTTCTACTTCCAAACCCTGCCATAGATTAACTTTCAAATCTATGGACAATCAATTAAATTAAAAATTCTGTGATGTCCTTCTGCTGGGCAAAGGGTTCTCCTCTTAAATTCCTAAATTCCTGGCCTGTCACAATGTCAGGCCAATTCCTTAACATACGCGTCCAAGTTGTTCCATCATCTCCTTGCCTTGCCCCGACGTCGTTGGAAAAAACTATCTTGTAAATTCTTCAGCAGTTTTCCGTTGCGTATTATCCAAGATGCAATCGCCCATTATCCGCTCGCTCTGAGCTTCGAGGGTATCCGCTTTGCAGTTTTATTGCGACCAACACTGCGCGGCTACACAAACCTGCTCTGTGTTATTTATAGCGGTTCATTGCACGGTCGAGATGCTTACCGCATATCCGTTAGTTCGTATTACACGCAATGTATCAGAACGTATTCGCCGCGTCGTCGACCGCACGTAGTCATATTATGGGCTCTCGCAAAACGTTCCCTTCTACGTTCTTATAATCCCATACAAAGTTTACTTGTATTGTTGTTTTCTTTAAAGTACCTACACTGGATTGTTTTGATGTTTTGTTTCTTCGACGTTATCTCGTAAAATTATATTGTTGAAAGCAAGCGCCATACGTCTTCCATTTGGAGACGAGTTTTGTTTTATAGTCTAAAGTTTTCAAACTTTTCAACTTTTTAGCGTTATGAATTAGCTAAGAGGTTGAATGAAGGAGTCTCCACCCTTTGTTGGAAGGGGTAAAAGTGAAACTGTTTGGTTTAATACATTTATTTGAAAGTATCTCGCATTTTTAAGTGACGAGTTTGAATAACTTTTAAATGCACTTGTCAGAAATTCAGAAGGAAATCTGTTTTCGAAACCAAAGTGATATTTTTGAAAGATCAGAGTTAACCTACTTTCAGTCACCAAACGCCCTGTTTCTCTTGACTGTTTTGCTCTACAAATATTCCAATCATCTTAAGACCATCATCTTTATAACCAGAAATTTCTCTATCATTCCCATCTTTTATTAATACAAATGCCATACGCTGACAAAACGTGTTGAATATTTATGCTTCGTAATCTAGACCGTGCTAGACATACCGCCACGTCCCGTCAACTTTACGGCTACGTTTTAATTAAACAAGACGGATGACGTCAGTTTGCAGCCGTCAATGTCGTGACGGGCTACCTAAGCACGTCGGGCGATATCTTACGGTTGTTTGGATAGTTACGATAGTACCATGCTTGAAATTCAACCCGTGAAACGTTCAACTTCTGTATTAACCAGCTTGTTGAGAATTTGTTACGCCGTCCGTGTTAGAATTGTGAAAGAAAAATAGCGAAGTTGCAAGGGAAAGTTCGCATTTTTCTTGTTATTTTACTAATGACTAGTCAACGGTTACTATTACTACAGGTTTTAATAAAGCTTTTATACTGACTTTAATTTTCTGTACCATTGAAAAAAGTTACCTTACGCTTACACATTGTCAGATAATTAGGGCAGGTACCTACTATAGAGTTTAAGGTAATAAAGTACCTACAATTTTGGGTATGGAATAGCAGTTGAAACTTTCAGCCATAATGGCACTGAATCGATCGGTGAAATATTTGCCGAATTCGAAGCCCGGATGCGTCATTTGGGAATATGGCACATCCAAATTCTCCCGTTTTCAATTCGGCCTCATAAAGTATTTAGCCAGCTTTCTACTAGTTACGGAACACACAATGTCACTACCTATATGTGTTAAATGCGAATTTACAAAAGCTACTCATTTCGTATGTTTAAAGTTAAAACGTAACAGGAAAAAGAACATTTCTAATTCTTCACTCTGACCTAAATAAAAGTCAACTCACACATTATCTGGGATGGAATAGGAATTCAGAGTTTGTAATGGACTCACACGCCGTCTTTGCTTAAGTGAATGGGTAAGCCTTGAAAATTATTAGATCAGGAATCGTGGCATACAATAGGTACAGTAAGCTTGACAAAATTTTAGTAAGACACAGCGTCGAAGCAACAATGTCATTTATTAGGTGTAACAAGACAGCACGTAAAGCTGTAACCACGTTGAAGCCCTAGCATCTGCGGCCCGCCAGTCTCAAGGCGGTATAAAATTATACGTCTGTTTTATCACATCTTATCATAGTATAAACAGGGGTCGTTTCCTAGAAAATACCAATCACTCGGAGCGAATCTCGGCAAGGCGTTTGAAATCCTTTTATTTGCCTGTACAAAACCATCAAGTCTTGCGGTTGGGAAGGGCGCTGGCGTCTTTGGGTTTCAGTGAAATGATTATGCAAACTGTGGCGTTCTTGTTTTGGTCGACTGTATAGAAAAGTTTGTCTCTCTGTGGGAGGAAAATACGTACGAATAGGGAGCCGGGGGCGGACGATAAGGCAGTTTGCAGCTGAACTTGTTACTTTAGTGCAACGTGCAACTCTCTATTGGTGTCACATAGTGCTGGTATCGATCTGCATTGTTTAGAAACGCTACGGATGTCTTTGTGATGCCTATTGGCTGTCGAGCTATTAAATGGTGTTGATAAGGGCAGATGGAACGTCGTACGTCGCTTTCCACATGGAATCTTTTCAAATATGTGATCCACCTTTATTTAACCCCTGACGCAAAACAGAGGAGTGTTATAAGGTTGACTTGTGTATCTGTAAGACGTCTGTTTTATCATAATCTCCCAGTTAGAGGACTTATTGGAATTGGTTTTTAATAGAAAAGCTACTTTGATCATGTTCGTTTATAGCTAAGTTTCAACAAAATGGATGGTTGTTTTAGAAATATGATTATAAGTTATATTATCTCTTTATTGCACATAAAATATGAAGTACAGTAAAGAGGTACCTAAACAAAAGTAAATAAAGAAAGGCGAACTTATCCCTCAAAGGGATCTGTGCCAGTTAACATTCGGGCGATTGTTAGGTCATCAGAAAAAAGATATTGAATCTTGAAACAAAAACGTCAGGGATTTTCAACTTTCTAAGTTGTAATTTTGTTAGGGTCGGGATCCTTATCCATTTTCACACAGACATTTGTATTAGTACCTACATTAGGTACTTCGTATTGTTGTAGGTACTAATTGCTCCAATCGGTATAACACAAACGGAACACACACAAACAACTACTAACATAGTAACGCTAGCGACACAAAACAGTTCGCAATCACGATACACGTGACGTATCGGCGATGAGACATATATTGTATGTGGCCTCAATCGTATAAATCCCGCAAACGAGAGATTTTTATGAATTTAATAAAATCCGACGCGATTCTCAGTAGTTTGTTACAACGAATAGATACGACAAGACTTTTAAGTGTGTTTTTAAACCGGCTGTCTTATTCTTCACACCGGAATACAGCAGTGCAAGCACTGCTGCTTAGCGGTAGGATTAGCGAGTAAGATGTTGGTAGCGATCCGGACGGACCTCGCACAAGGTCCTACTACCCGCAACACAACATGCCAAAACAAAACTATTACCAGTTATTTAAACTAGTGTCCCTGTGAGCTGTAGACCTCGCAAGCTCATTGTTGAACATTTTTCTTTAAAAACTTCCAAAAAACGAATAGACAAAAAGAATTTATACAATAATCGAACCTGCTCATAAAATTTCTCGAGAATCGGTTGAGAAACGCGACTCGGAGAGGAAAACAGCCGGACAGACGGCGAACAGACGGACGTACGAAAGCATTTTTGACCAAGCGGAATAGAACTATCATAACCAATCCACATATCTTTTTTATTGTACGTGATAAAGGCTGTTTTACATTAGTCAAGTCTTTAGCGAAATTGATAAGTCTAGTAAGTGGTTTAAACCGATCGGACAGTAGCTAGACACATAGTCGCCAATGGTCCTGTGATGGTACGGCTATGATCGTCTATATATTTATTTATTTAGTGTATCGAATGTATTTAGACTTTATTCAGGAAAACATCGTAGAGTTAGAGCACATCTCGGTAACAAGGAGGCAGCTTATTTGTCAATTTCAAGGCTTTATACAGTACATTGGATTGAGTGGTCTAGTACCCCGACTGTCATTCATTCCACCCGCTTACCTGGAACCTTTATGTTCCGGGGTAGACAAAGGGTTTATTGTAATGAGGCGAGCCTCATTCAATACAAGTTAGTGAAGCTCGCTTGTACTATTGTTGGCTGTATGGAATAAAGTAAGTGCTCGGATAGCGTGATAGACAGTGAAAATACTAGAAACAGGTATGCCTGAACCAAATGACCAATCTCATTCTGGTACGGGGATCCCTACGCCAGTAACTGGCCCTGTCGTCAGGTTATTGGGGTGACAGTTGACCTCCTTTGCGCTGCGAAGCGTTTACATTTCCAACATCCGAGGATGCGTACTTTCAATGTTGGGGCCCAGCGGGCCCCTACCCCTTTTACCATGGATTTATGAAATTCAATAATATTTGATATGGTTTGGCCAAACCAAGGTCGGAGGTCAATCTGTAAGACATGGCGTGTATTGGGTACCCAGGATTGCTATCAGATCGCCACCGAATCATGTACATGAGTATATAGGGTCAACCTTCCCAAATCAGCTTATTGGCTGAAACCTCCGTTAAATTACCAATTTGAAGCAAAATTACTAGTGTATCGGCATAATTTTAACAATATAAAGTCTCATCAATCAATTTAATTTATTAACCCGTATTTATTACGTGGTTAATAATTTATCTGTAAAATGCCATCGAGATCGAACTGTATAGAAAATCTGTGATCGAGATGTAGTGTGGAAATCTTCAATAGTGGAGATTAATTATTACATGAAGTGTACTTTACTTGCTCTTGATTTAGAAATCTCATTGTAGCTTAATCCGCTCAATTTATTAATGAGAAATCTCCATTATTAAATAGTTCCGAGTTAGGGAACTTATCTAGAATATAACGAAAACCATGAAATTTAGTAGATCAGTTAATTTATTCAATAGGAAGATCTACCTTATAATACATTTGAGGAAGCAAAAGAAACTATTTCAATTATTTAGATCTTCATTGATGATATCATTTCAATGAAAATCGAGGATTCTGTTCCTACAGAGCCATACTAATAAAGGGAAAACGAACCCCCAAATAAAAAACCCTTTTGGCTATTTACACACTAACACACATGCACACAGTGGCTAATAAACATATCACACAACAATAAACACAAATAATCACACAATAAAATATATACACAATTAGTTCATCTGAGTACAATGAATAGACTTAAGATTTTAGGTTCGCTTTTAGTTGGTGTGAAAAGGAGCTTTAATTGAGGGTCTAATGTACGTTAGCCTCAACTCTCCACCTTATTACATTGGTGAATGGTGCTATATTTACATAGCTTGCAACGGGTTGCCCTTGTGACTGCACACTTATTATCTGTTGTGCGACAATGAAGTTCGCTCTTTATTCGTTATCAAGGTTTAAAACAATTAGGAAAACAGTATCAAAGATCGGCAAGTAAATCTAAAGCTATGAATCAAGGGAATTACAAGATTTCTTATTCATTTCACACAGATTAACTTAGTACACATAAAATTACGTTTTACAATTTACTCTTTCCAGTATTGTCAAATAAATCCATGACCCCTTATAAGTTCAATTTCCAACGTCGGTCATCTCAATCTCTCGAACTCTAGGTGTGACTTCTCTACTACAATCAAGCCCAAACACCTCCAAATACTCCCACATTTCTCACACATTAAGATCAATAGAACCATGATCATTAATCCGAACAATATCAACATTATGACCTCTATTGAGTTCCAACCCTTATATTCAACCTGAATCAGGCGATAACAAGACTCATATAGTTCGTCTAGATTCATTTTTTACTATAATACAGAACAGTAATAAACAAGTAGTGGATTCATTTGATAACCTGTATTAATAACTGAAATCGGGTACTTTACCGAATAACTCCTGGATGCACTTTTCACTCCCTAGCTAAATTACAAACTAACTTATTTATTTAGATTTTAGTTCGATATGTTAGGACCTTCAACAACCCTAGCTCATAGGTTCTAACAGAGAGAATCGCTAAGATTTTTCTAGGTTCTTGTCGTGAAGCGAGCCAAGATCCAACTGCCCCAACTTCCTCCTCCACTCCCGTCAGCGTCATCCTTCGGGTCTCCACCTCTCTCCGGGAGCTGTGGGCTTGTCTCTGTAATTTTAAAATATTCCCACGAGTAATTCCGTACATATGATTGGTTAATGACTATGACCGATCCTTGCGATTGGACGATAGTCATGCTAGAGCGTAAGCTCCGCCCTTAAAACATCATCATCAGCATCATGATGTTTTTGCTTGCTATGATTTTTTTTGACTGGTTTCACTCGAGTCTAAAGCAACACGTGGAAGCAATTTACGTATCCTAGCAATTGAAAGATTGCACAAAGTCCTTTGTCTATAATGGGTTCTTAAGTATCGACTCGTCAAGCGTCATTTTTACGACTTAGTTTTAAGAAAGCGAGTCAGGTTTCTTTTGTCTAATTTAATTTTATGTTGCGCGTTGGTCGACTCTATAAATCTTAAGTTTTGTTTAAGATAATTTTTTGTTCCCTTGAATTCTGGGTAAAACTTTCTACACGTGAACGTTGCTGTCTGCGTTATTTGAAATTTATGGGCGCTAAGTCTGTATTTTAGAACTTATTTGATACGCGGAAGCGATAACGCTACGTTGACCATCTCAGTCCTACTTGCCATTCATATTGACCTTTAGAGAGTGCCGTCGGCTGTAAAGTTCTAATCTGGGCTTAATCTTTGTGGGAACTGAGGCTTCTATCCGTCTTTGTAATGGGAGAGCAAACCGATCGGTACCCGACAGTGGGGCGTGCTATTGTGTTAAGCCGAACATAAAAATCTTTTGCGTTCTGAGCAATATTGTCAAAAAAATTAATGTATTTAGGTAACCAGCGACTGGTTAATTGAAACTGCTAGTTTGCAGCTGAGCTTATGTCCATCGGAAAGCCGATATAAGCTGTGACAAGTCGCAGAAGACGAAGCGAATGCGTTGACACAAACAACTAGTCTGACATTATAGTTACTGCTAACCTACACTGAAGTAACAAATATTATTATTATTATTTGAAATACTAAAACATTAATGCATAGAAAACCAGAAAAATATGAGTAACTCCAAATAATTTGAGAAAAACAAAAAAGCTTGTATTAATACTAGCAATTATAAAGTGCGAAAGTTTATGAGTGAATGATGTGTCTATACATTTGTTAGGTACTTCTACTCGCTGACACGGCAGGATGGATGTGGTTAAAATTTGGAATAGTCTTATACGCTAGATTAAAACATTGGCTATCTTTTATCCTGGAAAATTGTATAAGTACTTACGATAATATTTTCAAATTAAACGTCTTATTTTGGACAAGAGAGGATGTGTTTAGTTGACGTCCCGGGTGTTATCAATTCCAGCTTCCTGCTACCGAAAGGAAATAACAGTTTCATGTACTTACGGATTAGCGCAAGAAAAATTTACGAGGTAGAATGTTATGCCGCCTACGAATAATTTATTAAATTACTGTTATTATTTTTGCCTCAAAAACCACAGCAAAGAGAAATCAGATCCACAATACACGCTTCGTCCAGAGGGTACAAAATATTATCATCCACAACAGGCTTCGTTAATTAACTTATAAACTAAAAAAACATAAAAAGGCAAGACCCCGACAAGTTTGTGTTAGGTCCCAACGCGACCCGTACCCTGCTCAAAAGTACTGAAAATACCCGCAGCATTCCCGCGCTGTACCGCTCAGTGATATCTATTAAACTATGTACGAACCGGCCATGGGATCACATCACTTACAATTTTAAGCTGAAATGATAAAATGCTATTACAAGGAAGGTAGCACATTTATTTCCAACCAATTAAATTGCTATAAAAAAACGTCAACTGCCCTATTTTTGCGGAAACGAGCGGAAATATCTGACGTGACACTGCGAGCGGCTGACAGCTGAATTACTCACCGGTCACAGTCCTTGCACTTTGTCAGCCCGCCAATTGCCGTAAATGTTTATGTATGCCAAGTATAAGTATCTAAGCTTGTATGTATGCGTTCTCTGAAGAGTAAGAAGCTCGGAAGATTTTCTTGGCACATACATAATTTCCCTCCAGTTAATTGCAATGTAAAAACGTCAACTGCCCTATTTGTGCGGAATCGAGCGGAAATATCTGACGTGACACTGCGAGCGGCTGACAGCTGAATTACTCACCGGTCACCGGTCACGGTCCTTGCGCTTTGTCAGCCCGCCAATGGACGTTTTTACAAAGATCTACACAAGCCCTTATATCTATAACAATAAAGCCATGCTTAGATCATTGTGATCGCTTCGGTTGCCTAGCTACTTCTGCTGCTGACTGTATGCCAAGTATCTAAGCTGGTATGCATGCGATCTCAACGTTTAAGAAGCTCGAAAGATTTTCTTGACACATATCTAATTTCCTTCCAATTAATAGTAATGTAAAACCGTCAACTGTCCTATTTGTGCGGAATCGAGGGGAAACGTCTGACATGACACTGTAAGCGGATGACAGCTGAATTACTCACCGGTCTCGGTCCTTACGCTTTCTTTGTTAGCCCGTCAATTGCCATACATTTTATGTATGCCAAGAGTGAAAAGCTAGAAAGATTTACTCGACACATAATTCCCCTCTAACTAATTGCAATTAAAAACGTCAACTGCCCTATTTGTGCGGAATCGTGCGGAATCGAGCGGAATCCGAGCGAAAAGCCTGACACGACACTGCGGGCGTGTGGCAGCTGAATTACTCACCGGCCGCGGTACTAAGTGGCTGTGTGCTTTGTTAGTCTGCCATTATCTTTCGCATGTCACAGTTTTTATCTTTGTGTAATGTGCTGGTGGTTTGGTGAATTAGTGGACAGGAAGGATCGGCCTTAAAATGAGACTGACGTACTTATATTCCACCAGTTAATACATTTAAACGAAAGATTTACCACTTTTAACATGAAGCTACCCTGAGATTCAATCATAAATTAGCTATTCTCGACTTATACGTAATTATATGCGAGTGAACCATTTATTTCACTTTAAAGTATTGCCTTACCACCTTAACTATACAGACGCCTACTAAACCTGAATATTATTTGTATTTACAAGAAACAGACTTAAAAATGTATCTAAGAATGGTAACTGTTTATTATTACCGAAGACACTTAAAGGAGCTGTGCCCTAAGCACGACTTGTCGAATCCTGCGTAACGTTACGGTTATCGTATCGAGATCGAGAAATCTCATACTAAATTTTAGTTCCAAATACGCTCACGGGCGGGCGCTGTTCCAAACGTCATACAAACTCGTTATAGTTTACTATTCGATTTTACGTGACGCAGGATTCGACAAGTCGTGCTTAGGGCACTGATACAATAAATACTATTTACATGAAAGGGTTGAAGGGAACCCTTTGCTCAACAATGGAACAAATTAGGCGTAAAATAATAATTGTACGAATCGAGTACTTTTAAACTTGTTAATCAACTGTATTTTGTACGACCTTTTGTCAAATTCACCTTCGTAAAATATTAATACGATTAATAAAACGGAGCCCGGTTGTACCGTAACTGATGTAATAACGTATTCATAATATTGCATATTTAATTGTGGTGGATAGCAGCTCATTTTAGTAACATCTATCGATTTCCATTTGCTAACGTGGCAAACCTATTTATAAACCTAATCATTCACTGGGGTTCCTAATACAACTGCTTTATTATTATGGAAACAATATACGAAACTCGTCATCTGTACCCATAAAACAGTACCGTGACTGACTGACTGACTGACACACAACGCACAGCCTAAACCTAGACCTAGAGACTTGAAACACACATGAACACACATGTACCTTGAGTATCCTAGAGGTGCACTAAGAAGGGATTTTTCGAAATTTCAACGGGATAGGGAACTAGCCCATTTCAAAATATTGCACGGGGGCAAAGCCGCGGGGCATAAGCTAGTTTTATATATCACTCGAATCAGGCGTTGCTTCCACCTGGGTTATACAGCTAACGTTTTAACTCGGAGTTAACTTTAGGTCAAACGATACAATTACTAGCCGTGGTAGCCTAGTTAGTGGTTTGACCTATGGCCTCTCAAGTAGAGAGTCGTGGATTCAAATCCCGGCTCGCACTTATGAGTTTTATGGAATTTACACATAAAATATGGCGGTCACCGCTTTACCGTACGTTCGTGGCGGCGACCCCTTAAGAGGGAACGAAATGAGAGATGACTCCAATCAGAAACGTATCAGAAGTATATTTAATCATACAGTATTTATGTCACAATCGTGCGAGCCTAATCTACAACTTAACTCCTTTGGGCGTGATACATCGGATATCTACGATTACAATGTCTTATGTCTAGATAACCAACGCACATGAAATAACTCCTTAGTTATTGGCCTTTGCCATGGCTATGTCCGCCATACACTGAAATAGCTGGATAGGTTTAGATCGAAATAGTGATAATTTATAGAAATGGCAGCAGAAGATAACGTTTTTCTAAAGGCAACTAAGTTAGTAGATTTCGATCTCTAAAACTAAAAATATTTCATGAGAAGCAATACGGTATAGATGCTACCAATTTTCAGGACAATCCGGCCACTGTAAGTGGGTCAAATTGAACTAAACCTATTAGAAATAAACTAACAAACATCGCAAGTTAATAAAAAGCTTGTAAAAACAATGTACTCGTAATGCTCATAAAAACGCCGTGATTCCACAGAAGGTCGAGCACGACTTTACGAATGCTACGTAACATAAAGTCGAATAGTAAACGTTGTCGAGTTTGTATGTCTGTATGACGTTTGGAACAGCGCCCGCCCGTGAGCGTATTTGGAACTAAAATTTAGTATGAGGTTTCTCGATCTCGATACGATAACCGTAACGTTACGCAGCTTTCGTAAAGTCGTGCTCGACCCTCAGAACTATATCGGGGTAGAAGGAAAGAGTTCATAAATTTTATATGGGAACCAAGCGTAGGCATTTAGACGTCACGAATGTAATTTAGTGAGGAAATATCTCGATTAGCAGCTCAGACTCTTTGGTGGTGTTTGAACAGCTAATTGTTGAAGAACGAGGTACTTTGTTTTTAAGACCTGACGTCGAACGCGGGAAGCGGTTGGGAGCTGGAATGCTTAATGAGCCCCTTTTTTGTGGCACGCGATGTAGGTACTTTTTCTACACGTCAAGGAAGGCAAACGAGCAAGTGGGTCATCTGATGGTAAGTGGTCACCACTACCCGCAACCCCGGGGGGTTTTTCAGATGCGTTGCCAACCTAGAGAGCTAAGACGAAATGCCTCTTATGCCAGTAATTACACCAGCTGTTAAGACAGCTGAACACAACACTCCACACCGGAACACAACAGTGCAAGCACTGCTGCTTAGCGGCATGATTAGCGAGTAAGATGGTGGTAGCGATCCCGACGGACCTCGCACAAGGTCCTACCACCCGCAATACATACAGTGCAAAACTATATTGGGGTATCCCAATATAGTTCAGAGGGTCGAGCTCGACTTTACTAAAGATGCGTAACGTTACGGTTATCGTATCGAGATCGAGAAACCTCATACTAAATTTTAGTTCCAAATACGCTCACGGGCGGGCGCTGTTCCAATCATCATACAAACTCGACAACGTTTACTATTCGATTTTACGTTACGCAGCATTCGTAATGTCGTGCTCGACCCTCTGCGCGTTTCCTAAACGTCTGTTGCTAAGGAGAGCATAAACATAAGTTGCGCTACTAGTACGTTCCGTGTATAATAAAATTATTGGTGGGTACCTACTAGTATCTGTTCACTAATGCGAGAAACCCCGATCGTGAAATAGGACAGCACCCTCGGGATATAAGTGAAATTACTTTTTCAGTTACTGTGGCCAATGTTCTGATGCACGAAGTATTATTTTATTACTTGGGCTTGCGATATTACAGTTATGACAAATTTTAGAGTTAAATAAGGTAAACTTCCCAATGATTGACACGTTAATTACAGTAATTGACACCCTGCGTGTCACCTTTATTACTAAGTATTCATTAAGATTGAAGGTGATTGAAGTATTGGGCCAGTGTCGGTCACGGAGAAATTTACCTCATTTTTAATATTACTCTTCGTATCAACCGAAATCAATTACGACTAGGCTTATTAAACATCTTTCCATCAAAAAGTTTATTAACACTTTTTAAGTATAGATACACGGTTTAAATCACAGCCAAAAAAGAGGTGCCTTTCAATAACGATCCAATTATGTTCAATTACTTAGTAGATGATTTTAAAACGTCATGTTGCACGGCTCTAATTTCAAATGTTTCACACAACTGGCCGCCACACCACTTAAATTGCTTTATTTCAGTTAATTATTATCTTGTCTTATAAAAGTGAATTGGATTCATAACTTTAAATCTAGTACAGCAAAATTAGCAGCAAAACTTCACAATGATCTAAACATGTCGTGTCTATTATAATAGGCATTATGAGCCTGTGGCGATCATCGTGACCGCTTCGGTTGCTTGGCTACCGCTGCTATTCACTGTACGTATCTTTATAAATAAATAAATCAATGTCTCAGCTGGAGCCAATTTTCAGGTGACATTGAAAGTTAAGGGACTGATGCCAGCCAACCAGAGCCTAACTTCGTTCAGGCAGCCGTGCCACAAGAAAACAGTTTCTATTTCAACGTAAGAAGGGCTTGGACATGTGCAACTTAGAGATGGACTTGCACAGACTATATTAGAATCAGCTTATCCGCTGACCTGTATTATGAATTGAGTTAAACTTGTAACAATGATTATACCCTCATTATAAAGATAAACATAATTAAGTAATTTCTGCTTGAAATTTTCTGCTCTTCTCTTAAAATGAAGCATTCGATGCGTCGACTGTTAAATTAAGAATGATTTGTTTAGTTGATCTGGGCCTTTGGATTAATTTTAGCATAACGATTTTAAAGTTTATAACTATGTACATAATACTCAAATTTGACAATCAAATAAGTCCACATAAACTCACTTCTGCGGGTGGGCCTCTTCGATTTCATGCCATTTTGTCCGGTCCTCTACCAGCCTCATCCACGGCTTCCCAGCCAACCGCCAGATACCATAATGGTCAACAATTATAGACAAATGAGAACGCGTCATAGACATTATATGCGGATAGATACTGATGCTAATGAATCTGTCCGTGTTTCGTCAGTCTACCCGTGATCATGATGCCTGTAACTGCGTCGAAATATCGGGATCTCATCAAACCTATAAGGTAATCGCGGTCAATATCCCGTTCTCATTATGTCTAATGATATTTACCGCGAATCATTTAAAACTTTGTGATCAACAATTGACTTATTAATTGTACCTAAAATTTAAGCTTTACTCAATGTTCAATTTTGTACGTCACATGGTAAAAGATACAATTTCATAATCGAGAAATAATTTCATAACCGAGAAACAATTTCATTCCGCCGCTGTACCTTACCTCTAATTAAAAACCTCTGGCTTTTAAAGCGGTCGGCAAAAATCTGCGAATTTGCATTGTGTGGGAAAAGTAACAATAACTCGTGAGTTGAGACTTCAAAGGGTTGACAAATGATGTTGAAAACAAACATACGGTGCGACACGCTGGGCTTGGAACCGGTACCGAAAATACAGGATAATAGCTTTGTATACCGGTATTTTCCATTTCTGTTCCGTAGTACCGGTTCCAGATGAGTACTCAATAGAAGTACCGTGCCTACCTACCTACCTAGAAGTACGTGGCGAAGGTTGAAAATATTGGTATTTTTTATTATTTATTTATTATTTCATTGCATAGTCATGTGTACATAAAGGTGTTACAATAATTTCAGTGAAGGTCAAGCATACAATAATTATAACAATATAACTTATATCTAAATATTACAGTTTATAAGTTATTATATTAAATCTTAAAATGTCACATGTGATACATAATTAATTGGTTACATTACAATATAAGAAATTAGAATAGAATTTAAACATGTCATATTAAAATTTATAAGGCGCTATAATTTATAATTTATGATGGTCTCATCATTCAAAAAATCTTCTACAGAGTAATAACACTTTTCTATTAGTAAGGCCTTCAACTTATTTTTAAACACTGTATCCGCGGGCTGTTGTTTTATTGGGTCAGGAATTTTATTCGAGATCAGTATGCATTTATAATAAGGGCCACTCTTTTGCATAGCGAGGTTACATTTTGGGGCCAATAATTTATTTCTGTATTTTTTTCTAGTTTTATACGTATCTTTTTTCGCTTCAAACAAATAAAGATGCTTCCTTGCGGCTTGCGATTGCGGCTTCCAATATATATATAGAGGGAAGCGTTAGGAGTCCATACTGAACGAAGAAAGGTCGGCTACTGTTTGGGATTCGTATGTTACCTAGAATTCTTATGCACTTTTTTTGCAAGACAAACAGGTGATTTGCGGCAGTGCTGGCTTCCCACACAACCACACCATATCGGAGACTAGAGTATACGTACGTACGTATTTCAAAACCTGGCGACATGATAATGAAATGTCGAGATAATAGGTAAATTCCAAAAGCCCCAGACTCCTATTTTATCAACTTTACAATTAAGTATTGTCAGATTACAATGACAATTTGATAAATTTCTTTACCAATGTGAAGCGCGTTAAAATAAAAGCTCTTCAAGTCAGCAATTGACACCGAATAGTATTTGGAAACTGCCATATTATGTAAATTTGGTGAAATAGGGGCCACAGACATAAGTAATTTTATTTTCGTTCTTAAGGCACTGTGTAACGTTATCATAATTAGCAAAGGCAATCCTTGGCAATGTGACTGGAAATTACAGGTAATTGCTTCAGTGCTCCAAGGTTTGGTAACAATTACATGGCGCAAGGAGTGAGCCGTCGAGGCCCGAGTCGATCGTAATAGAGAAACCTTTGGGGATTCAAAGTGGCATGTGGTTTAGACTGGTAGTATGTGGTTGGGCCTTCGTAATATTGCGTTCACAAGAACAAAGACCTTACAAAGTGATTCAATATCATAGATACTCAAAAACAATGCAGAATCTACTTTTTACCCGATTGCAAAACGCAAAGGACAATATGTGTTTATTTAATTTGATGGTGTTTTCTCAAATAACCCTGACAAAATACCTGACCCCTTAGCACGCTACAACAAGCATTTGTCCCTCTTGCACTTGCATATTGGTTAGAAGTGACGAATGATTTCTGTCGTGGATAAAAATTACCGTGGTAGTGGGTCAGTTATCCCAAACTTGACCAGTAGTAAAGACTTCCTAAACCCGCCCAACTTTTTTTCATTAATCTTTGTCTCTTAATTTTGCTGTTTTTCATGGAAACTGTGGCATTATAACAGAGAGCAAAACACTGAAAATTTGCGGCAAATCGTAACTAAGTTCTGCCCGAAAATTTTAATTGCGTTGTTTCAAGCCATTTCTACGTAAAGGTGCCATGACGGCCGCTGTAAGTGTTATTGCTATACCCAGGCCTCGAAAAAAGTCCTCTTAAATATTTATAATATAACGCAAGTTGATTACGTTTCGCGCAAGTTAGTTTATTATGTTTTATTATGCTTTAATTTAAATAACGCCGGGTCAATTGGGCTGGATTGTGTTTTAACGGTTATAGTGAAATTTTGTATGGAATTACGGTGCTTATAGTATTACCATTGCCGTCGGCATTTTGGGAACGTTGCCCACTTGTAGTTTGATTTTAGATAAATTATTAGCTATAAAATGCATAATCTGTTGTTTAAGTTTAGTTTTTTATTTACGACTCAATCAAGTCAGTATTTTGAAACTAGAAAGAATCGGTCAATTTAAAAATTTCCGTTTTACTCTAGACAAAAAACGAAACTAAAGAAAGCCGTATTTTAATTATTTATATTAAAAAAAGCTCCCGAAATACCTTAAATAATAAATTAACAATAACAAAGAAACAATGTAACTGTCGCTACCAAAAACAAGAACATGTTGTGATGCTTGAACTCTTGTTATTTCTACCTTTCTACTAAGTATTTATTACCCAAACAAAGTACAATGAAAATAACATTATATTCCAAACCGAAGAGGTACAATAATATTTATTCCGTATTTGGTATGAATACCTACCGTGTCAAATGAAAGAGCATTTTCAAATGCCAACTGGCGAATATGAATAACGAAATAGGTGTTTTTCTTTTTACTTAACATCAATTCGCATTAAATAATGTAAGAACACGTTTTTCCAGCAAATAAGCGAGTTTGGTTACCGTAATTTTGCACTTAAAACCTGTCTAAAGTTTATTAAATCGAGAGCTAAAAGCAGGACAAAATGCGTATAGGACGACAGACTAACAAAACTTTAATACCTACTAGTTCAAAAGCTCTCTAAAAACCGAATCATGCCACTAGAAACAAAACAAACATGGGAAAAAACTGCATTCTCGACGAGAAACCAACTAGTCTTAAATGGGACGTAGCATAGCATCCGTCAAATTGGTTTCTTTCACGCAACTTAAAATACTTGACTTGATATCTTTTCGTTTTCCTTGTTAAAAAAATACTAATTTCTTAAAACATTATCAGATAATGAAGTTTGTATTAAAAAAGTCGCCAAGACCAAGCGCTTAACGCTTTAACTGTTTAGCTTCACACGGCATTGAGTGTCAAATGAAGTGAAACGCTTGCCGGGTCGAACTTACGGCCGAGTCCGGCACGCGATTTCCGTCTGTCTGTTCACCCGCATATTAATTATTTCCATGCTGGTTTGTGCAGTTAATTCATAGGATATTATTGCTGCATAGGTTTTAATGCTGGGGACTTTGTTTGGAATTGTAGCCAGCTAGGGTTGTCTAGGCTAGCTAGCTTGGCTAAGTTGAAGGACATGGGAAATACAGCATACGCCCTCTTATTGTGAAAGGAGGTCTGTGTCTATCACTGAGGTGGCAATGGAATGGAAAGGACGACAATAACAATGACACTCTTTATTTACCTGTACGAATTATAATAAAGAATCATTCTTTTTACATCCTTTTATTAGTTGCTCGCAATAAAGAATGGAACTTAGAAACATAACTTCTTTAATTAGCGAAATTCCTAACACCAATAAGATTTAATTAAAGGCTGATGTCGAATGCAATGCACTCGCTGTGCTATTTCTTATCAATGCCGTTAACTTTGCCAGAGTAATTGGATTTTCAATATTTCCGTCTATACTGACAAGCAAAAATATCGTGTCACTTTGTAAGGAACTTTCCTTGGATACTGACCTTTTATTTTTGTTCAATAAGAGCATGATTTAGATACGTTTTTATAACTTAAACGGAATCACCTACTTTTTACTGGGAGCGTCGTAAACTCGGAGAAGGAAGTTTTTATGCGCGAGATGGTCAAATTTGTTAATTGTTATATTTACATGATGCCTTAGCTGTCTTAATGAACGTTTATTGTTAAACTAGCTAATATAATAAAAAATAGTACTGTTCCTTATCCGGAAGAATTTTGGGGAATCCATTCTTAGTGCATCTCTCTATACTGGTACTTGTCTACCAAATTTTAAGTCCTTAGCTCTAGTGGTTTAGGCTGTGCTTAGTACGAGTAGGTATGTCAGTCAGTATGAGAAGAAGAAAGATAGATAGATTTTTTTTTATTGCATCTGGCTTTACTTACTTTGTTGAGGTCAATACATATGATTTTATGAAAACAAATTGCTTGCTTCCTCGCGAAGTTGAAAGGTAATCCTACCTTGATTGATTCTAATTCGAATTGATTCTAAATAATAATTAATAATACGGCGTAATACGATTGATTATTTATGTTGATGATTATCAAAGTTTGGGCGTCAAATCATGAATACTTTTCAGTTCAACAATAGCAGTAGGGAACAAAAACCATAATAAACAACTAGCTGTATTACGCAAGAAATAATTAAGTTTGGTAACGTATATTTTATCACGTTTTGGTAGCCAGCAGATGATCTGAAGTAGTAGGTATTAATTAAAATTAGGTATTAAATTATGCGACAGTTTCGAGGAAAACTAAAATTAACGAATGTTAATTTACGCTGACCAAACTTGAAGTTTGAATTGCACAATTAATAATATTGTTTTTTACTCCTGATCCAAAAAGAGAGGTGTTATAAGTTTGACTTAGACATCTGTGTGTCTGTTTTTAGGATCGTAGTTCCTAAACGGACGGACCAATTTAGACGCGGTTTGTTCATAGACAGCTACTTTAATCGAGACGGTT
Source organism: Clepsis dumicolana (assembly GCA_963691665.1). NCBI lineage: Eukaryota > Metazoa > Arthropoda > Insecta > Lepidoptera > Tortricidae > Clepsis > Clepsis dumicolana. The sequence continues at coordinate 5,509,410 of OY829521.1, forward strand.
CTTAGCTAAGTTTCATTTATATTACAGCCGTTTTTGAGATATTTAAATTTGAAATGAAAATTAAACTTTTCCCAGTTGTTTAGTTTACTCGTACATCGTTACACCACAAAAACTTAATCTAGGCGTTCACATTTTTTATGAAGAGTGGCATTGATCTCGGTTTCACTATCGTACTTATAAAACAGTAACGTACTCACTTACTGACTGGTGCTACTTAGAGATAATTCAAATTTAGCAGACATAAACGTTAAGTTCACAGAAGTGCATTACGAAGAGGTTTTACGAAATTCCCGAGGAGTAGAGAACTAACCTCTGTTTTATTATTTCACGGCGCGTTGCCTCTAGTATTAAGTTAGATATTAGGCAATTTTATTTTATCTCCCTTCATAAACCCACTACTGACTAAAAATATCTTCTAGGTACCTCCATACTGCTTCAGAATATCACGAAACACTAATTCTAAACTAGACATCTATAAATGTCAGCTATCCAAATACCCTGGCAACATGGCGCATGGCGACACGGTGACTAGTTACTAGACAACTTACGTGTCACCGGTTACGGTTAATGTCCGGTTTATCTGACCGGAACTTGCGCCTGTCAACAATACGGCGCCGTAAAACCCACTCGCGTTTACAAAGCCGTTATCGGCCGTACTAAACTGTCTAAGGTGAACTTAGGGCTATCAGCTAGTTATAACAGCTAGTTAATAAAATTGTTTCAATTGTAGGTAACTAGGGTTTATGTAAAATTGTTGGGTAGGTTGTCACGTGTATTTTTGTATTGATTGCGTGCTATGGTAAAATCATTGAAATTTTGAATCGTAAATAGAGAATTAGTTAGTTTTGTTCAAGGTTTCTGTATACACTGCATCGGAAAATAAGTAAATCAAAAGTATTTCGAGTTAGGTATTTTCTCAACACAAAAATTTGCCTCTTTTCTCGTGAGACTGTCATCAACTAACTATTCCTATTTGAATAAATACTGAATTTGGAACAACACGCATTTCCCTATTTCCTAAAACAAACCAACTTGTTGCAACATTATTGCCATTGAAAATATTCAGCGTTTTCTGGATCTATTTTTGCAAGCGTCAACCCTAATCGCCTCACCACCGTAGTTATTGTAGACACCCCGCAATCGGCACGAAAGTGACATCACTATACTTGTTGCTTTGCGGTGCCAAACGGGATTCCGTTGCACGACACCATTGGATGCAAATATCGAGTTATCGACAAATGCTTCGTAAAACCGCTTCGGCTTTCGACCGCCGCATTTCAAAACAATTATTTCATTTCCTTCTGCACAGTAATTTGATTTTCTCGGTTATTAAGTACTGAGGCGAACGCAATGGTTTCTAATAATGTTTTCTCATATTTTACGAGCGGCGTACAAAAATGTTTCATCTATTTCTAGGTCGAAGTTGAATGTTCTCGATTTGTTTGCATCTCAATTTTTACATGGTTTTGCACTTGATACGGAAATAGTGACTAAACTTTTGCTGTCGGATATTATGATATGAAAGACAAACAACATATTTATTTTCATGATTCAATAATTAATTGTTATTGTCATACCTGTTTAATTAGGTACCTTCACGTAACTACTATAATCACAATAGAATTATAATAATAATTAGCTGTTTTGTTAGTTATTTGTAATTAAGTCTAGCTTTATTTTCTACTCATTTATAAATACTTGTAAAGTTTTTTTTTTATAATAGAGTAAGTTAGGTATATTAAGTTAAATTACTTAAAATTCTACGTAAAATTATTAAGTAAATATGTCTAAATAAAAAAAATACCGTCGACATTTTAACTATCACATAAGTCAACTTGCCTGCACTGCAATGTGTCATTTCGTAAAGCGTTCGTATAAAAAACATCGATCTGTCTCCCTACTACTTCGTACAACTTCGAGCAATCAAATCTCAGAGTGTCAGGCCGCTGATAAGGCCAGTACAAATAATTGAAATGTTTATTGTGTAGTAAAAATAACGCAGGCTATATACAAGTTAGAGCGGCTCACTTGTAATCCTCGCTTATCTTGAAGGTTTCTGGTGAAACACTTGGATCTGAGGGATTTTATGTCAACCCTTAAGTTAATTTGGCCTCGGGCTGTTGGCGATTGGCTTTTTATCTGATTTTCAATGTCTGATTTTCAATATAATGGTTAATCAGCTGAATAGATGTCTAATTTTTGTATTTTGTACGTTTTTTTTTAACAATTAATGCATCTAGGTGCATTTGCATGAAGACGTTATTGTGTGCAAAGAAACAGGTTGAATTAAGTGAAATGAAATACGTAAATTGTGGGATTATGAAATGATCGTGGTTTTTTGAAGCAAAGCTTAGCTTGCTGAAGCACTTTCTCATAAATATGCAACAGCTCACCAGCTCATTTAACTTTGACGTGAAGTATTTTTAATTTCATCAAGCTATTAATTTTAAAAGTTCCCTTTCAAGTCAATTCTTCACAAGTTTTTGTATTCCCATGTCAGCGGGTCGAGGCCATTATTCAGGCACATCGATTAACTTAGCGTCCTGAACTCCGGTGACTCCATGGGGAGCTATATTGGTATAGAATCAGGAGGCTAGGGCAGCTTAGTGTTAAGCTACAAGATAAGACCGCTTAAGCTTCGTTTACGGATTGACGTGGAAACACAATCTTTGTATAAATACGAGATAAATGCCCTACAGAATGCAGAGGTATTTTCCAGCAAGTGATTTTGTTGAGAACCTCTGTAATTATCGTTAAGATCGCTCTTGTCAGAATGAGTTAGCATGCAACATCAGTTAGATAGGAGTTTAGAATGTTTTTTAATTTATAGAAACATTATTAAAATATCGTGAGACAATTGACACCAATTAACCTAGTCCCGAATTAAGCAGAGCTTGTGTTATGGGTACTAGACAACGGATAAACATAATTATACAGATAAATACATATTAAACATCCAAGACTCGAGAACAAACATTTGTATTCATCATACGGAACATCTGCCCCGATCGGAGATCGAACCCGGGACCTCAAGCTTCGTAGTCAGGTTCTCTAACCACTAAGCCATCCGATCGTCGGTGTCGGTCCGGTCTGGTCGGTGTAATGATAATACAATACAATACAACAATACAAATATTCTTTGTTGAAAACCACAAAACAGTACAAGGAATAAGATAATCCTACTTTTAACATGAAACAACCTTGAGACTCAATCATAGTGAAATAAACGGATCACTCACGTATGTCAGTCGAGTATCAGCTATACTCGACTGATATCGTGAGTTATCCGTTTATTTCACTATGATAATCCTAATGTGACCCAATGTTGGACCTTTCTCTTCCACTGGTCAGTTAAATGCTAATGTTTATCCGTTGTAACCAACGGTCAGTCCTTAAAAAATCCGGTACATTTGCGACAAAATAAATCGGGTTATTGTTTAAACTAGGCATTTGCGCGTGTTTTAATGTGAACTATTGTAAACTTTCCAAACTGCTCAGTCGATAAAATGAATAGCCCTTTGTAGCTGATAACGAACCCGCTCATATGTTGGATATTCCATTATATATACGTCAAATGCTTGTAATAACAATAAGGGCATGGGACGGAAGGGTCTTAATAAAGCGGCGAAATATTATAAATATTTAGAAAACACGAACACAGCCTTTATGAGTTTGAAACATGCGATAATCTTTGTTTTAGAAGCGGGAAATCATAATGTTTTGCTAGTTAAGCAATTATTGGAGACCTTATGGGCAAAGGTGAGCAAACGACCACACCACCAGTTTAGTGTCAAATGCCAAAACCTCTTTTCATGGCCTGATACGTTATTGAAATTTCAAGCTTACTCCAAGCATTGAAAGTTTAAAGTTAAGGACATGAACTTTTCGATGAATCGTCACGTATTCCATAATCGATGTTGTGATTAACGCGTAGGCCGAATTTTAACGAAGATTATTTAACGGTTTTTAGATACTTCGTCATAAAATTTTCCCTGCTTAATTTATATCCACCAGCTTACTTTAGGCCTGGATAGGATATCTGTCGGTCATTAACTCTCAGTCAATATACATATGAATCCGTTTTAATGACACGAACGTAGCTTATAGTACATTAAACAACTTTTCAGTAATTCATAGTAAAAATAAAAATACGTGTTTTCAGCTTTTCATCTCTTAAAACAAATGAAATATTCTTGTAGCCTCAAACGTTTTGCCTTTCGATACTATTATAGTTATGACATTTAATTGGACGCTTTGACAATGTAACAGCCAAAATAACCATAAAGATTAACACCCGAACTGAGCCGTCTTCGTACAAATAATTAATTAAGCGAATATTTTCTACTAACAGTAGATACTTCACAGTAAACTTATTTTCAATTTTCGTGTTGTACGTATTGCATGTTCGTAGCCATCGCCTTCTACGTGGAACTAATTACTCTTTGTCTTCAAAGATATTACGTGTGTTATAGAAAGCCGAGGCGCAGAGCGTCGAGCACGAATGCTGCGTAACGTTACGGTTATCGTATCGAGATCGAGAAACCTCATACTAAATTTTAGTTCCAAATACACTCACGGGCGGGCGCTGTTCCAAACGGCATACAAACTCGACAACGTTTACTATTCGATTTTACTTGACGCAGGTTTCGAAAAGTCGTGCTCGACCCTCTGAAGCACGAATTGCGAGACTTTATCGCCTCGTTCTTAAATACTTGTATAAGCTATGCAACAAACAAATGTATATAGGCACCTATATAAAGTGTGTGTTTGTGTTAAACTTACTCCTGTGAACGTAGCGAACAATACAATCAATAACTCAAGCCAGATTGAGCGTCTATTCAGAAAATCGAGCGTTCAACAATTAATAATCGCTTCTAGGTATTTTTGCTAAACAAATCATTATTACCTTCTTGGCTTGTGCTGATTATGAATTATATTAGTAGAAGTATAATTGAATACACGTTTAACCCCTGACGCAAAAAGAGGTGTGTTATAAGTTTGACGAATCTGTGTGTCTATCTGAGGCATCGTAACAAATTTGGAAGCGGTAGTTCTTAACCGAAGGCTAATTTAATCGAAATAAGTTACAGCTAAGTTTCATTAAAAGCCGTTTTTTTATAGGAATAATATGTATGCTCACAATAATGCGATAAAGTGAAACGTTTGGTATCTAATTTCCTCACTTCTCAAAAGTAATGGCCGTTCAAAATTAAATTAAAACGTATAAATCTCCGAAAAGTCTGACCGTCCTTCCCGATTTCCTACCCTACCGACAGACAATACAGTTGAAACGAGACCGCTCGAGCGCAATATAATTTCGTGTAACATTTGACCAGTGACCCTGTGAGGTTACAGGCATATTTCCCTGATATTGGCTCAAGTCGCTTTCTGCGAACAGATGTTCTCAGTACAGAGTGCACTGGGGCGATATAGTACGGCTTAGGATATTATCCCCTGGGGTAGAATAGGGGATGATAGGGGAGAACTCGCGGAAATATTTAAAGAAATCTTCTTTTGTTTTATAGAATTTGTCGATAAAAACAATGGAGGTTGTAATTTATTGAATCGTTGAATCGATTTTACAAGTGTCAATATAAGCGAAGGAAAACCGATTCCATTGCTACTAAGTGGACCCATGTCTCTAGCATTGGATCTGCGCTGCACAAGTGTATAATCTTCTCATGGTAATTGATGTTAGTTCAATATCCCTCTCCAGTACAGTACCAAACCAAACTATCGATTTAAATCTATAGAGGACTGCACACACGTGTATAAAATATTTGGTATTGCTTGGAGATCTAGGAATAGCAAGCATTATAAACTTGTTTCGTTTGATGTCCTTTTTCAGCGGTTGATTTTGGGAACAATGCTGAATACCAAATTAAAACAAAGAAATTGTCTGACCTTTCGTGCTTATACCTTGGCAACGGGCGATCTCTTTAATTAAGAAAAATAAAGAATCTAAATATCGTTCCACAATATTCGGGCGACGCCAACAATTTATTACTACGCAACCTAATAATTACGAATTCCCCGACGTAGGCATTCGTCCGGGGCAAGGGATGTCTGTTATATCTTTTGTCTCCCGAATCGAGGGCGGAAAAAAAGGTGACAAAAACCTTTAATAGTATAAAAAATTCTTTTTATCCGAACGACTTTCGTTACGCCTGTTCATATCTACGCAGAAATTGCATTACCGTGGTGGCGTTCCGATCCCGCATTGCAAACACTGAAATGAAAGGTAAAATCGAACGGTTGGGTTGGGTTTCCTTAAATTTATTTTGTATTCAGAATTCTCATTTTATAAAGATGCAATATTATCCCATTTCATTGAATTTTAGTTTTAATTTGAACCACATTGTCTCTGACAAATTCCAATACACATTTATTTACGGTGTATATTTTTCCGAACAGGTATTTAAAGCTTCATGATGAATTAGGAACATGTCCGGCCGTGGCAGCCGGCCACATCGGATGAATAAATAAAATGCCCGGACAGGATACGGTTATTCAAAACCAATTTGAATTCCAAGTTCTGAAACCAAGTTTTTTGCGCCAACAAGTGAATTGAAAGATGTCTAGAGGGGCCCTACAGCTTTCTACAGCCCGCTAGAGATTTTTCCATCGTGTTTTATTGCTCCACTTCCGCGTCCCTCCCTCTATTTCTACTTTACAATGCTATAAATATGTCAGCAGGCTAAAAGAGTTAGCTAGTTCTAAACTTAAGTAAATTACGAATATCCCCGGCGTGCTATAAAACTGGATTTAGTTGAGTCTCCACGACAGTCAAATTTTCAATCTAACAATTTTTAGTACAATTAACCCCTCGAATACGGGTTGAAAAATGTACTGCATTGAAGTATCGTTTGCCTCAATGAATACTAATTAAGCGGATTAAAATATGAGTAGAAAATACGTCTTTCCATTTATGCACGGATTTGTGCCTGTAGCATACTCTTTCGTGGATAAATTGGACCATTAGGGATGGAGAAAATATTTTTTGTAATACATTTTGTTGTGGATGGGTATGGATACATAGAATGGGGATCATTTCACCTTGAGTCTATAGGAAAACTTTACTTTTAAATCTCCAAAACTGGAGAATTCTATGTCAAAATATCTTCTTCTGTTAATAATTATTATAATATTTTAGTTCGTGAAGTTTAAGAGCGCGAGATATTAACATGCATTGAGCAATTGAGCAGGGAGCATAGTTCTATATTATAGATTATTAATCAATTCACGGTAATATTCCGCACCCCTGAACTTGATAACAAGAAGCACTTGAAATAACAATCGGCGAGATGTGGGACCGAGTCGATACGGGGCCTATCTAAATAGTTTAGGTGTTAGCGAGCCCTACGAAGTGTTTACTGGTTTGCTGTTAGTAACTTAAGACGATAAACTGTAACTGGAACAACGGGGCACGGTGCTGCCAAGCCCCTATTTCACCATCTTTACAATTGTCAGTTTTATAAGACAATTCGAACTACATTTCTTTGACAACATGAAGCGCTCTAAAACAAAAGCTCTTCAAGTCAGCAGTTGAGAGCGAATTGTCATTAAAAATTGACAATTGCAAAGTTGGTGAAATATGAGCCAGGCGGTATGGCCGTAACATTTGAAAGTCGCTAACAACATAGCATTATGGTATCATTTTCATACAAATGTATAAAACAGATGATAGATGCAACTAAATCACCTTTTTTCTATCTTGTTCTTTTTCTGATTAAGAACCCTTAACTGGTTTCGAGTACATTTCTAGAATGCAACTTTTTATAATATACTTTTAGTACAGACAGCAGCAGAAGTAGCTAAGCAACCGAAGCGGTCACAATGATCTGTCTACATTAGTTCTTATATCTATAACATAGTGCTTCGATCATTGACTGTACCTATAGTTAGCAAAATACGTTTATAATAAAAACGAAACAGGAGTACCTAGTTACACAGTGTATGAATGACATTGATCTTACTCGATGCTTCCTTTTTCCTACTCACGATTGAGTAAAAACGACACAATCGTTTGACCTAAGAAGAAGAGGATACGGAATATTTCCTGGACATAGAAAAGTCGTCAAGAGATCGATATCTCTGCCGGTACGTTAAATAACTCACTTGTTATCCAAAAGCAATAACTTTTTCTATTTATTCTGAGAGTATTTCTTTACCATGTTAAAATTATTGCACTCACGAGCTTGCTTTTGTTTTTTGTCCTACACCATGAGAAGTAGAACAGTAGATTTCATTAATCTCGTGACTTAAATCCTCGATAATTGAGTGTGTTAAGGTTATTGAACAAACGAAAGTCTATAATCATTTATAACTTGACAAATTCGTCTGCCGACAACGTGCAAGTGCCAAAGAATGATGATCAGTCCGCGGCACAATCTGTGGCGGGTTGATGGAGCGCGCAGGTGCTGAGAATACTCCCCCCTCCCTCTCCTTACTACTGCCGATAAATAATTGCCCCCTAGTTGAGAGAGAACCGTCAAATATCACACACAATTATCACAGAGTTCAAGAATAGAGTCCTTGCCAAATACACAAGATACTGATGACGATATTTTGCCTTTGCCTCATAATAAATATGCAGAACATTCTTTTGCCACTTTTTGTTGGAAGCGAGGTATACACGTAAAGGACATATCTACACTCATGTCAAATTTAAAATTGGTTCGTTTCTACAAACTCTTAGCAAAACAAACTGCCATATGCAAAACACGCCTACAGCTAAAAAATGTCATGGCAATGTGGGCTGTGCCTGTCATATTTTTTGGCAGAGCGGAAAAGCGGCCATTGCTATGTCCTGTCACAATCGCTTTGTGGCCAAATACAAACTTGCTTGGACTAACGCCATGGAATGCGTACAGGTGGCTCAAACTGGGTGCGTGCCAAATCCATTTCTAAGTGGTTAGACTATTCTGAATGAAGCGCGAAACTAGGTTCATTCACAATTGAGAATAAATATAATGCTACAATTAACGGAACATTCACAGTATGGTTTGGACTGTTTCTTTTTTCACTTCACAGTGATACCTTTTTAACATTAATTGGCATAACCCCAAGCAGCATTAGCACACTTAGCACTATTTAGTCTTACTAAGAATACTAATAAACACACAATCATTGCATAAGGTTAAACACAGTACTGGGGTACAAATAAGTACGAGTATATTTATCATTCCAATGCGATTCTGTGATTGGAACCTCTAACCTCTCGCTCTGGTGTCAGAGTTTCTAGCCAATCTAGCCGCTAGGCTATCCAATCGCCGTGTTTGGTTGTCGTTGCATGGCGTTAGAGTATTGTGGGTGGACGCGTACCATCATGGGTGTCAAAAAAATGGTGGAGACTTTACCCATGGCATGTTGTGACGGGCCTTACAGGTGGTATAACGGGGTGTGTGGGGCGCGGTGCCGGGTATTGAGCGGGCGGCTCGGCGCGCGCAGCAGTGCACCGCTCGCGCGCCGACCGACCGCCCGTCAGTGGGACAACCGCGAACATATCCCCCACATATCTGTTAACGGAAGCAGTGCTGGAAACAGTCTTGTAAAGACTGAAAGAACTATCACATAAACTTTAATGAATTCGGAACAACGGTTTTAGTGACAGTGACTTTGTTTAGTTTGAGAAACTAATTCGTTAACACGTTATTTTTATCGATTCGTGCTCATGCTTATAAAGTGTTAGAGTGGTATTTAGGTTAATAGCTTAATTAGAAAAAGTTTCCGTTCCCACACCATTTGCCTTTTTTCAGAATTGTGGTAAACAAAGTTTATGTGTGATAGTTTGTGTCTGGCATGTATTATTATTATGACACGTGCCGTTTGCTGTGTCACGACTGTCAAGCACGACGTCATTACCATGGAGTAATTAGGTGGTCAATTATGTAACGGAATTACAATTATTACGGCGGTAACGATATGCGAAGTATGCCGGAAGCATTCCAAACATGATCGCGTGCTCGACATCGTATGTACATACCATTACCAACTTGTTAAAAATATACATAACGTAACTTAACACTGGACTAACAATAATAATTTATATAAAGGTATTAATTTAATAATTTCATAGTTTCATATAAAGGTATTATTTCCCATCGCGCTCGGGGCGATTCTTATCTGACTTCAGTCAGAAACGAAAATTGTTTACAATTATTAGAATATTAAAGAGTTCCCTTTAATCAAATTGTCCTTGATCCTTATTCATAATGAAAATTATTAAAAACATGGGGATATCGTAATACGATTGTCTTCAATTCAGCGTTTCATAGGGCATTAAACAGTAACGTAATAAAATTAATGTCTCATTCTACGTAGTATCGATAGATCGTAATTCTCGTAGCTCCGTAGATCCTGGCGTAGCATTAGCTACGAGCTAGTGGCTACGAACGCTACGCGCGACGAATAACTTCGTAGTCATAACTACACATTGTCGTCCGTTTTAACAAATCTTGTAACACATGGATGTTCGTTATATTATTAGTTATATTGTTTAAATAAGAAGCTGTTTAACGTGGCTGATGTACGAAAGTATTTTAGTCATGCTACATGAACGAACGTTTTGCATGCTGAAATTATTCATTTAAAACTTTACCTACTTGGCTTTAAAATATGTTAATTTCAGCAAGCAAACGTTCCGCCACTGAAACATAAAAATGATATTAACTTTTCGTCATCAAAAGTGTTGCTGAAATTTGACTTTCTTGGAAATAATTATATTCGCTTAAGATTATTTTTCTAAATCATTTAAAAATAGAACTAAAACTAGAGTAGCTTACATAAATAGTTTCTTCGTTAAATAGTCAGAAGTAGTATTTTTTTGAGTCTGAGTCACTTTCATTTTCAATATTGGCAGTCATAATCTAGCCTTTTCTTCTTGGCAATCATGGTCTTTCCGAAAGCTCCGGTAGACTAAAAAAAAATACTTGTAAAAGACTCTGGAGCATTTAACTGCCTATTTATTAAATAAAATTTTGAATTTTGAACCAACTGAGAAAAGTTGAAAACCCCCGTCATTGTCATTTCAAAGTTCAATATTTCAAAAACGGGTCAACCGATTTTATTGATACTTAGCTAAGAACCATCTCGATGAAACTGGCTTTCGACTAAAAAAACCGCATCAAAATCGGTTCATCCATTTGGGAGCTGTGATGCCACAGACAGATACACAGATACACAGGTACACAGGTCAAACTCATAACACCTCTCTTTTTCGTCTGGGGTTAAAAACAACATAATTTACGTTAAATACGACCCCAAAATAGACGATTCTATTAAAAAACAACTGATAATTTTCTCGTCGACAAATGAACTGGAACAATTTAAAATGGAACGATAAACAGGAGCAAGAAAGCCTATAAATGACATTACCAAACTAGTTTCTAATAACCTCACTATTATATTCGGAATAAAGTTTCATGGCGTATGTTTTCCAATATTTAGACAACAAGTCAGCGTAATTACAATATGACACGAGATCAAATTTTTTTGGTCTAACGAGATTTTACCACTCATGAAAATATATTTCAATTACCATGACGTTCCGAGCGTACATTTTACAAATGTGAGTAATGTCATATTTTTTATCTATTTACGCCATATGCCTACCAAATATTATTGTTGAAATTAAATAGATTTTTTTCTGTCACGTAGTATTAGGTTAAAACAATATGACATAACGGTTCTGAAATTCATAACGCGCTAAGACAAAAGTATGCTGTGGAGTCGACATTGACATTAAAATTCAACTATTAATCGTACACATACTCTTTAATTTAGTTAATCCCGAAATGCTCAATTATCTTAAGTAATGAGAGATTATAATTATTGCAAACTAGGTATTTCATTGTTTTAATGTAGGTACATATTGTTTTTATAAATCCCGTTATAATGAACTTAGTGGTGACAGTTATTATTATTATTTTATGTATTTATTTTAACATATATAATACATAATACACCGTGGTAGCCCAGTAAACCATGGTAGCCTATTAGTTTGACCTATGGCGTCTCAACGATTTATGTGTGAAGTTCCCAATCTGTACTGGGCTCCCGTGGGAACTCTATCCCAAGCCCTCTTAATGTGAGAGAAGGCCTGTGCCCAGCAGTGGGACGAAAATAAACTGATGAATATATTTTCATATAAGTATTAAAAGAATGAGTAATTATTAAGTTTGCATGAATTGTAATGTTGATATGTCGACTCCACAGATCTCTCCTCGTCGTCTTAGCGTGCCGTAAAATGTCAGAACCTAAATAATTCTGAAACTTGTTATTATAAAAAATCGACATGCCATCCTTTACCTAGATAAGTTTACTAGATATGCCCACGACTTGGCAACACCAACGAAATTTATACACCTAATGTCTAGAAGCAAGTAGAATAAAATAATGGTATAATATCTCAAAGGTCAGCCTTAGCCTGGAATCTCTGTTACGGACAGATAATCTCATTTTATCGTTTTTCTTTCTTTCAGTGTTGGTTGAGTCGCAAAAACAGGACTGACAGAGATCTGTCTGTTTAGCTATAATATGACTCAGGTTTACTTTATTTTGTATTTTGTGGTGATATTCAATTACCTACCATGAATTGGTATTATTTTGGCATCTGTAAATGAAGGGTACACGAAAATAATATGACTAGTCACTTTTTTACAACGACATTTTTAATCTCAAGATGTAGAGCACTCAATAGACTATAAGTTACTACTCAGTTACAGATACAAATATTTATGGAACTTGTCTTTTTTATCACTTTAAAAAAGGATGTTTACGAAAATTGTATGGATAATTATAGCGTTCTTAACTTTCAAATCGCGACAACTCAAAAAGTTGCTAAGGTGACCAGACGTTGTTATTTCCGTGTACCCTTCAAATTTACCATTACACTCTTAAATGCTACATACAAGAAACAAAAACCTTTTTATTAAAAAAAATGCATTTATCGACTTCAAACTTCGAAGACTAAATAATGCTTTACCGAGCATGTTTAATTCGGGTTGATCCTTTACACCTGGTAAAATATCACAGCTGACTTAACATTTCCCCACTTATCACGCTTCAGCAAAACCGTTCAGCTGGCCAGCTATCATAATATTGGGACTGGTTTCCCACCGATAGATCTCTGGTGGTGAAGTGGAGTATAACATTAGATTAATTTGGCGGCAATCCACTTTTATCCACTATCAACGTCATGCTTACGATGCTTTTTGATTATTAACAATTTCAACAGAACACAAATTTCAAAAAAGCGCGCTTTCGACTCTATTCCAATTTAACTCGTATTCATGCAAATCAATTGTCTCGTCCAAATAAGAAGACCAGTTAGACGTTGTTAAATGTTATACCAATTTTTTTTAGCTTTTCTTACAACTTAACGCTACATGATACTTGTAACATTTATAGCATGAATACAAAACCGTTGAAAAAAAGAAAGAAACGTAAGTTCCGTACACTGTTTTCGAAGGATTCCAGGCAATTTGCTGCTCAAAGTTTTTGTAGGCGCGCCGTGTAACCCTTATACATTCATCACGGCCTTACACGTTATAAAAAGATAAACCGGTTAGGAAAATGCCGTTGTATTTTTTTACTCCTCAAGGATGCGGAGTCTTTACTAGCTGCTGCTGTGTCGCATAGTGGGGTTAATGTCCTGCTATCTTTCACAACTATGATACGGATGCTTAACTTCTTCCTCCGTAAATCAGCGCAGCGTAAAGGGAATTGTGAGAAATATTTATAATAAGAATGATGAAGTGTTACAACGAAAAATGTATGGTTGCTACCTGCTGTTTTCCTTTTTTCGAGGTCTGTTTACTACCTACTTTCGTTTCATTTATAAATACGACTTGAGCTTTTGTTTCAAATCGAACCTCCTTGTCATTATGACACTAAAATATCATGGAAATAAACTGAGAAAAAAGACCTTCCTTCCTTAGCCTAATCTTGCTTGTTACAAAGCAACAAAAATTATACTATATCAAACTCAAGTCAGGAGAATTAGAACTCTATCAAAATTGACAAAGCGTATTCTCCAATTAGGTACTTCCATAAAAGTTGTCCACCAGAAAACCTATTAGTTACAACATTCCGTATTAGAGCCGTAATGAGAATATTCCCTATAATTATGGAAGAATCGAACACTGCGATCGCTTTTGGGATTACAATATTAAGAGCAGCGATAACTAATACGAACAGTATTGTTTTTCGTGTAACTGCATCTTAATTAATTATCTTTATTGCGAGTCTACGTGGATGACTTTTTATGTTTTCATTCGATAATTTTGAGATGTTGTTTATTGTTTGTTTGTTGATAATCAAAACTGTCTATGTTATGAGACACCTATCAGAGAGTTACCTAGATATTCATAATTAGGTTAATAAGCTTCGAAACTTCACATATGAATCGATCTCCACGTACTTAGTCGATTTATATTACTAGTCTGCATATGTAGCACGACGCGCCATTTTGTCGCTTGTCGCGCAGTGCATCCCTTTCATAGTGACGGAATCAGTGAAGGACGCACTGAGCGACAAGCGATAAAATGGCACGAGCGCTAGCCCCCCTGAAACATGCATTCGTCTTCAAGAAAACGTTCTTCTTATTTAACAACTTTTTTCTAACCAGTCTTAAATAAAACTGTACCTGCAACAAAAAGAGCCTTCCTAAAAATCATAATCGCTACAAACTCTTTACCCTACATCAGAATTAAGGTGACGATGCTTGTTATCTAAAACTAATTAATTGTAATTAATCGTTGGCAATTTTAAAGTTTTCGTCTCTGACAAAAGTCCGGATATAACACCCTGGCGCTAATGGTTACCATCCCTAGAGAGGTAAGAGAGGGGTAGTGAGGGGGGTGATTGATGATCGATTGCTGGTATAATTAATGCTGCTTGATCTGGCTGCAGACAATTATAAGCCCCTATTAATCTGGCCTGGGGGACATGGGGGATGCATAGCTAGACTACCATCCATAAAATGCAGTACCTATAGCTTTTATATGACTTTAAATAATAAAACTCTTGGGTCAAAAATGTTTGCTAAAATTGTGACGGAACCCATACGTTTTTATTACTTTTTGGTCCTTATGTCTAGACCTAACGCAAATGTAGACTACGTCCCGAGCTTTCTCAATAATAAATTGATAAGGCATCTATTTAGTCTGGAATACGAATACTTGCCTCTTGCGTGTCGTTCAAAAATTATTAGACTTCATTTGTTTTCATAAATAAACAATCTCGGACTTTTAATTCATGTAAACGAATAATTATAGGCTAACAAAAGCTTGTAAAATATGAACAACTGGCGACTCTCGTGTGCTACTTTGATACTTTGTCACGAACCTTTTAAAAAATATATTTAATAGCTTTTGTTACTTTCACTAGCTCTTACTGAATTTTAAGTTGTCTAAGACAGCATTATCAGCTGGCTATAACTATGTAATAAAACAACCATGTCGTATAGAGGCTCCTTGGCATCAAAGAATGTTTACTAGGCATGCCTTTAACGTCATGAATATGCGTGCTCTACGGAACTTTGACATGAAATACGGCATTCCAAGTCTCAGTAATAAGCTTTAGACACTTATTTGACATGAATAAAATGAAGGAATTTCAAATATAGTTAAATTTCCTTCTTCTTCCTTTCCTTATCTCATTATTTGGGGTCGGGTCTTCACTTCTTTGTGCAAAGTCGCGCGATCTAAATAATAATAATACACAGTTAAATGCTTATAAGTACAACCTGAAGAAGAATGAAGAGATTTGTAACTGGGGATATTTTTGACTGTTAAACTTATATGAGCTTTCACACGATTTAAGATTTTTTTTAACATAACAATTCGTATGGGAAAGATGTCAATTAGAAATTTGATATATTTTGTCTGAACACACACTACTACATACACAGTAGTGTAGATTCCTTTCTGTCTCTTCTTCGTAAAAATTACTCTTGAAAATGCAGGTCAAAGCCCTGATGAATCTCGCTTTCGTCTGCAAAATAACTTATATTAGCCTACACCTAAACATTCTACTAACTTAGCCATGCCCGTTATGCCAATTAGCCTTAGCCAATGCCGATTGGCTCTAAAAAAGGCAATGTACTGACGCGTTTATCTGCGTAAAATACGTATTTTCAATGTAATTTTTATACAACCATGTCGATTGCTCACATTCTGAGCCCGTACTGTTATCGACATCCAAAAATACGCCTCTATGTTACGGGTGTCAAATATAGTAATGAGAATTGTTTGCTGTAGATACGTGCCACAAGAGGCGCTGCCAATTTGCCCATAGTAGTTCAAACGTAACCCGAACGCGATCGAGACGTTTTCTGTGGTCGTTGATTGCACTAGTCGCTCAGAGGGTCGAGCACGACTTTACGAATACTGGGTAACGTTACGGTTATCGTATCGAGATCGAGAAACCTCATACTAAATTTTAGTTCCAAATACGCTCACGGGCAGGCGCTGTTCCAAACGTCATACAAACTCGACAACGTTTATTAATCGATTTTACGTGACGCAGCATTCGTAAAGTCGTGCTCGACCCTCTGTAATCTCCACACCAGACTCCGGAGTCGAAATAGTAAAACCATCTAACTCCGCAGATCCTCAATGAACCAGCTTTAAAATTACGGGTTGACACTTATTGTTTTTTTTTCTCCTCATTAACGCGCTAGATCACGTCGCTTGAAGCACAATGGGGCCCATACCGCTCCGGGCCCAGCTAACGAGTTCCAGCTGAATGTAGACCAGCGAACGGTTCTTATTGTGGCCTTCGTTCATTGTCAGTGTGAAAGAATGCCTCTGTGAAATTAATGTGTACTGAGATTGAACACTTTTTGAGTGATTCGTTGAATTTTGTGTTTTTTTTAGTGTAAAGGCCTGGATGGTGATTTGGTGTCTTAACCACCGGTTATAGTTGTTTATGATTATTTTCACTATTTATAAATAAATAAATAAATATCATGGGACAAATTGACACCAATTGACCTAGTCCCAAACTAGGCAAAGCCTGTACAGTCAGCGTCATATATATGGTGACATCCAAAGTGCTCAAATACTTTGGTACACCATACAAATCGTACGGTGTGCCGAACTATTTGATCACTTTGGATGTCACCATATATATGACGCTGACTGTACAGGCTTTGCCTAGGTTGGGGAACAAATAGTTCGGCACACCATACGATTTGTATGGTGTACCAAAGTATTTGAGCACTTTGGATGTCACCATATATATGACGCTGACTGTACTATGGGTACTGGACAACGGATAAACATACTCATATAGATAAATACATTCTTATATACATATTAAACATCCAAGACCCGAGAACAAACTTTCGTATTCATCGTACAAACATCTGCCCCGACCGGGATGCGAACCCGGGACCTCAAGCTTCATAGTCAGGGTCGCTAACCACTAGGCCATCCAGTCGTCCAATCAGTCGTCGTTATATTCACAATCTCTTTATTTTTATGGCTAAAAAGTAGTTGCCGCCCTGAATACAGTTTCTGTTTTTGACAGTATTCGATGCCTGTTTGAGGTTGAAATAAACCAACGTTTTGGAAACTTCATCGTCATCTCCAGAGTATTTACGTTCCAATGCTAGGCACAGGCCTATTAGATTTCAGGCACACCATTGAAAACATGATGAATTTAAAATGCTTAACATAATTATAAATATCGCATTCCAATTCCATAACTATGTCATAGAACTAATTTAAAAATTCCATGAATGACTTTATAAAATAAGCAAACTTCCCGTTAAGTTCTGTAATTGACCTGAAGCCACAGATAGACGTACAATGTCAAAAGGACCTTAATTAAAGAGGAAAATGTATACTTAAACAACAAAACCTTCCAGCTCAGAAGACAAGACTCTTTTACTTAAATATTCTATACGAAAAATAACCTAACAGATTAAAAACAGTTAAAACACCAAACATTTTCATTTCAAACTTCAATATTTAGAAAACAGCCTTACCGATTTTGATGAAACTTAGCTAAGAAATATCTCTATTTAAAAAAATCTTCGTCCAAATCTGTCCATTCGTTTAGGAGCTGCCACAGACCGACACACAGGAACACACATCAAATTTATAAAACCCATTTTAACAGTTTTACATGACTCGCGGTTAATTACATCAGACTTATTCAGAACGGGATATTGACCACGATTACCTTACTAAGTTTGATGAGCTCCCGAGTTACACGCATCATGCGTGATCACGGGTAGACAATATTCCGTTCTGAATTATGTCTAACACCCATTTTCATGGGTCGAGGGTTAAATATGACCCTATTTTATTTATGTTACAACTTTCGAGAGCGTGCCGATAATCGGTCATGTGATACCTACCTGCTTGACGTCCTATATTATGCATGATGCAGTAATCCTACATAATGATAATGCTGACCCGGCCACACAAACAGTGACCTAGTTTTTTGTGATACAATTACATTCTTTTGGATTAGAGTCGATAAACTGGTGACTTGACGGAAATAGTCGTGAAAGGTGTTATTTTCGAGTTTGCCCGAATAGTAGCAAAATGTAGCTGTTTACGCTCGTTGCTGTTGAATTTTTGCGAGAAAACAATTGTAGCAATTTAAAGACTTGCTTATACAACATTTATCCCAATTTGTTTTACTTCAGAGGGCTGTAATTTATATAAAACATTGCTAAACTACTTACCTATACGTAGGCATGACAAGAGAAATCCATCAATTTTATTTAATATTCATCTCATCGGAATGAAAATAACAAGCTACATTTTTATTTACAAAACTTAACGTCAATAGTCCTGGTTGTTGAATGCAATTTTGCTTCGCCACACACCGAGTGGTGTGCCACAGAAGTTAAATAGGCTAGTGTAGAGCATGCTACGCCGTAGAGACCTACGCCGTTCGTAGTACTAGCTACGTTTCCCCAAGTTTATAATGACACAGCTTTATTCAAAACACTTCTCGACATTCTTTCAGAATTATTTCTGAAAAATGTGAACAAAACGCCCTACTTACTTTCTTCGCGTGCGTAGTTTAATCTGCTAAAAGCGAGCGTTTACGTCGCACGATAAATCCGTTTGCTTATGGATTTTATTAGTTTTTAGAGCTAGTCACACTTTGCGTGAGTTGCCGACACGTAATATAAGTTAGTGGCCACAAGGCACGATAAAACTTGGACGGTGGCGGTTGAAGACTTATCACATTCGAAAATTGTCCCGAGTGATCGCGTATTGTGAAGATTCTCAAACTTTGCTAATACACTGCGATTCAGAGGTACCAGAAGTTTGAGAAGCTGATCTCAACTTTGTCGGTGCACGCTATTGCTGTACCTCCATTCTGCATGCATTTTAAATACGGAGCGTTTTGCAAGTAATCAAGAATGAAGCATTTGCCTCATAGTGGTATAATAATAACATAAGTACGAGGCGTCAATTTTCTTCAGAGTGGCATGAAACAACAAAATAATTAATACGCCCTAAATAAATTATAATTCCAGGTAAGCAAACGTAACAGTCATTTCCACAGAATTACTCATACATTAACAATGAACGTGTGCGTCGAGTATGTATAGAAAATTAATGTCTTTCAAAATTTCTATTTGTAACTTTCACCTTTTGTCAACCGGGACCTCTTTAAGTAGGCGAGCTCATTTGGTAAAGTGTGGGCTGAATTTGGTTTCTGTTTGTATAGGTTTGTGTGCACAAGCAGAAGTGAAACAACTTGTCTTGGGCTTAGCTAACACAAAACATTTTGTCGTATAACTACTGGGCCTCATAAGTCACGTACTTTGTAAGTACATTTGGTAATATTCACGATTTCGTTTTTAGGCACAATCTTATTGAGACTCTTCTTGTTTTAAGTGCCTCTGAGACTGTAAAAAGTATGTTTACTGAAGTTCATTCGGGTACTTAAATACGTAGGTAGTTGGACATAATTCAGAATCTACGTCGTACTAAATGTATTAGAAATCTTCACAGAGTCGAGAGATTCATCTGACCTATCCAATCTTCTGAGCCCACCTTTCTGACAGAGGGTATTCACCCTTTTCGATTTATTGGACCCTTGATACGCATTGAATTTACAGTATCCCACCGAAGCTCTAAATTTTAAATATTCACTTAAATTTACAATGAAATCTATTAGTAACAAAATGCCTTTACTATTTAACAATAGGTATATCAATTACAATAGTTACCACAGTTCAAGGAACTTATCCGATTTGGTCCGATAACTTCAAATAATAATGGCGTGAAGTTTTAGTAATGTACTGTAAATTAGTGTTGTGTAAAATAACAAAAACATGGGTCGCTTCGTCTTTTGTTCCGGCCCGGTTGTAGTCGGCAATGGGAACACATTATTCATTGCCTGCAAATTACTGCCATCTCCTGCCTGACCTATCTGAATAAATCCCACCCCTGCCACATGAGCCATTCCGCCATGCTCTCAAGGAAATAAAGATTGATAAATTGTCACCTAAAAGGTGTTAAAAGACGAATGCCGCCACTGAACCTAAAAAAATAAGAAACGATTTAGACGTCTCGTAAGAACGCTCAAAGGATTCCGCGGAAGGCGAATGTCGGGAGGAAAGTAACGGCCTTTGTTCCGACGATATAAAAGACTGACAAAAATGATGTAGGAAGTAGATCTTGTAATAAAAAAATCATTGGTTTTACGACTGAGATAGGAGAGAGCCGGGCTACTAATGGAAGTTTAATGGTCTCTGTGGTCGTACTGCATACGTAGTGCATCTTCTGCGGTACCTAAAAGCCCTGAGTGGTTTTTTGCGGAACCTTCTTGTGTTTTACTTGCTACCTAATACTAAGATTTTTTTTAACTATACGTAATAGGTATATATTTGTAGGTATGCGTTGCATTATAACAACAGCAAATAGTAGTTTATGCAACTGTTACATGGGTCCTTAACACACGAGTGTGTTTTTATGAGACGAGGCGAAGCTGAGTTTCATAGTAGGAGAACACGAGTGCATAAGGACTAATTATGTAGAGTTGCATACATTACTTTATCTACACACATATTATAAGTAATCTAAAATGGTTTCAGAAGCCGAAATTATAATTAATAAATCTGTCACGAATTAGACTGGTTTTTTTTGTAATCATAAACAAACATACCGAGCTGACGTTTTGTATCGATTTTTTTTATTGACACAATTTGATTTTATTGTATTGGTTTTTGAAGATGATAACTGACTGTCGTAATGATGACCATTACCTATGGCTTTTGAACACATAATAGAGGACTTTATGATATGTGTCTAAATAAAGTAAAATTTACTTAGCAGGCATTGCCGTGTCAATATGGTAAACTTTAAAAAAAAAATCCAACGTCACTAAATGTTTTTTTTTACCAATCTAATTTATCATTATCAATCACAATTAACTCTATTCTACTTTAACAAACCTCAAGCAACTATGACATGATGTGAATCACCACCATTCGTTCGTCTAAGAAATACTAATTTATTTTATATCTCACAGAATCCAACATTCAGTGATTCTTGTTGACCCCATTTTCTTTCCGACCCTGCTTTGTTATTTGTTATTTCGCTCATTCCCTCGCCTTCGTGATACTTGTATACTTTCTGTTCCCGCATTTTCAAAATACATTAACTTGAATTTGATCCTGCCGAATCATTATTTAAACCTCGCCTTAATCCGCTTATAACAAGTCCGTGGAAAACTTTTTAAGTAAATGTGTATTTCTAAGAGTAGGTATCATGACGTGGCGAATTTGTTTTTTAACTCCCGAGGCGAAAAGACGGGTGTTATAAGTATGATCGCTATGTGTGTCTGTCTGTGGCACCGTAGCTCTTAAACGGTTGAATAGATTCGAATGCGGTTTTTATAACTGGAAGCAGGTTTTCCAGCGATGGTTCTTAGATATGTTTCATCAAAATCGGTTGAGCCGTTTTTGAGATATCGCATTTTTTAAAAGTCTAACACGTTGATAGATACGAAGTTTAGGTAGATTTTTTTTTTACTTTATTGGTTCTTTATTGAATCTTCTGAACATTCATTACTTTAAGTAACTTCATAACAGGACTCGGTTAGCGTAGGGTAAACTTAGCTATTTACCGTCATCATCATTATCGTATCATTTAATTCCGTGATATGATAGTCATGGAATTAAGTTAGTCACGTAATAGCTTACCCTAATGTCCGATAATTCCATGTAATGCTTTAAAAAAACAGAATGCAGAAGCCGTCATAAAGTTAACCCATTTATCCTTACCAATGTTGATGCAGGCTGACAAGGATCCCTCTGGTTGGAAAAGAAAAAAAAATCGTAAACGTCAGCAAAGAGATGGGTCGGTATTCCCCAGGGGACTCAGGGCGTATAGGGTCGGCCATGAACGGATAAAGGGCTCATTTAAAAGCCTACCACCGAATTTGAGTGCTTAAAATTTTTAAAGAACCCAGAGCCTCTGTATAATTTATTCAATCGTCAACGGTCTCGCTTCGAGTTTGGGGTAACTGGCAAACTCCACCGATTTTAAATGGATACCGGTAAATTCTTTGGGTTGATGTAATTTGACCATTATCTTGCTGCCTAAATGGCTCAAAATACTATCAATTTGAAGCTTTTTTCGTTTTCTCTATAGCATTGTTATAGCGATTACCAATGGTAAAGCTGTTAAAGATAGTCTATTACCGTGATCTGTGCCCTAAGCACGACTTGTCGAATCCTGCGTCACGTAAAATCGAATAGTAAACTATAACGAGTTTGTATGACGTTTGGAACAGCGCCCGCCCGTGAGCGTATTTGGAACTAAAATTTAGTATGAGATTTCTCGATCTCGATACGATAACCGTAACGTAACGCAGGATTCGACAAGTCGTGCTTAGGGCACTGATCGCGTAAAATCGAATTCGATCTCCTTGCTGTTTTTACTGTATAGCTAAATTCCATAATTTTGCGTAACTGTTTGTAGAGAAATCAACAGTAACTTAAGACTTCTTAACATTACGTGGAATGTAGTAAAAACACCGTAATCATTAATTTATTGAATCAGGCGTTACTTTGCGGAGGTCCATATTTATGAACTAAAAAACAATTACTTTGCTCACCCGCGACCACTAATGACAAATAGTTATATCTGTGCGGCAAATGTATGTTTCCATGCAACACCTCCACCTCCACTGCTACACGAATCAACACATGCCACACAGACCCAACTATCACCACCACCACTATACTAAACGCTGACGCGTTTCGGCACTCTCCACGAGGCCATTTACGAAGCACAACAACAACCGCTCAACATGCCACCACTTCCACTACTGACATATGTAAACCATGTACTCAACTTAGTTAATGACAAAACCAACGTACCCACTAATATTTTATAAATTCCAAACTACCCTTTTATGTAAGTCCTAAACTACCCTTTTTTAAGAAATGAATTCCAAACTACCCTTTTTATTTTTATTTTTAATCTACGCCAGGTACCCCGTTATTTACCCGTTAGGACTTACATAAAAGGGTAGTTTGGAATTTATAAAATATTAGTGGGTACTTTGGTTTTGTCATTAACTAAGTTGAGTACATGGTTTACATATGTCAGTAGTGGAAGTGGTGGCATGTTGAGCGGTTGTTGTTGTGCTTCGTAAATGGCCTCGTGGAGAGTGCCGAAACGCGTCAGCGTTTAGTATAGTGGTGGTGGTGATAGTTGGGTCTGTGTGGCATGTGTTGATTCGTGTAGCAGTGGAGGTGGAGGTGTTGCATGGAAACATACATTTGCCGCACAGATATAACTATTTGTCATTAGTGGTCGCGGGTGAGCAAAGTAATTGTTTTTTAGTTCATACCGTAATCATTACTTAAATAGAAATCAAAAAGTCTGGTCTTTCCATTTTATTCGTAAAGCGTACTGGAGCGTATTTAGATTTATGATAACGTTTTATTTTTAACGTTCCGAGGAAGCATAAATCACTTTCCATGACAAACGAGCACAATAAGGAGTTTAAGAAAACAACCGCCAACTTAAATGGCCCGTTCGGAAAACAGAAAAGTTTTGATATTTTGTTGCTTAAAAATAGAGAATAATGTCCAAAAGCTATTAATGTGTCATGATGGCCTACTATTTTATTTTCAGTCTTTTTTTTCAGATTTGGTCTTTATTTTACTAGCGTCTCGTTTAATTTAAAAATTTACATGCATTTTTATTTTACTTGGTTTTTTTAAATCCTCTAGTTCATATCTTAAAACGAACCGCATAGGGAGTGATATATTTGAAAGGATAATATTTTTCCTCAATAAAAACAAACTGAAAAAAGGGGTGTGAATAACGAGGAACGTTGAATGAAATGGGCATGACGCGACGTTACGACGTACAGTCGCGCACATCCGCCTTATACCTTCAGTTTTTGATTTTTTTCTAGCGTTATTTTTTGTTGAGTCCACTTGTACCGTCATCATACCACACTTCAAGCAGTCTGGAAGAGGGTGAAATAATGAGATTCGATTTTGTTTGACATAAGTGACATAACAAACATCACACAACCTATAGTTAAAATTACCAAGTGAAGTCAAATAAAAGTTAAATAAACTAAACAGGCATGGTGCTTAATCTTATAACTCCGTCTCATCAAGACAAGTTTTAATGAAAAATTACGCCGACCATGCGCAGTCTTAAATTTTGAAAGTTGTTTAATGGCTGCGGTGGACTCAAGTTTTTCCTGCTGGAAATGCACCTTAGAGAATAGTCTTGTCACAAGCTTTTGTTTCCTTTCAGTTCATTAAAATTTAAGGCGTTTTACTGAATTAATTTTTCGCGCCGATGTCTTAAGAAACAAGGCGAACAAGTATTTAAAGCGAGCAATCGTAAATTTATCTAAGTGCCTATAGTTTTGCAATAAGTAGAGAAATTAACAAGTCATTAGGTACGTACTAAACTTAATAATTATAAAAAAAACACATTGTGTTCGGTTCAAGGACCGCCAAATTCCACAGTGCTTAATTAATCCCCCAATAAAACCCAAGTGCTGTTTTCTCATAATTAAGAACCGCATAAATTTTACCGGACAGAGCAGAAAATTTATAGCGTGCGAGCGGAATTCTGGAAAAATATTTTTCTTTACGAGTGTACCGAAAGCAGCGCAGGTGGTGTTTTCGAGGCGACAGAGAATATTTCAAAAGTGTCTCTGTGGTAAATCATTTCTGGCTGAAACTTTCTTTTTAATCTTTGGTGAAAGTTGCAGTCTGTCTGGAACGAAGCCGACTGGGCGGATGACGTTGGTGCATTCTATTTTTTAAAGGCTGATATCAGATTGAAACATCTTCAAGCTTAGCTTGATTTTTATCGGTTTTGATTGACCGTCTCCTCGATAAGAAGAAACTGTACACTAACTTAGATATTTTTCCAATCATGTATCCGCAGCATTATGCTCTCAGAATAATTTTCAAAAATACCAACACTGTATTTAAAACAAAACACAAACATAATAAACGTATCTGAAATCAACAGAAAATTCTCATCTCTAAGCCTGTCATACGTACCTATATTTACTCTGTTGAACAAGCTAAGCTTACGTCGTGAAACAAAATACACACACTAACGCAGTCGCTCACACAAGTCTACGCATTTTTCCATAGCAACATTAAAAAATATGAAACAAAGTACACAGACTAGCACACAGCACACACGCACAAGCTAACAAGTTGTTCATGGAATGGCGTGTTTCCGCAAACTAATGTAATTAATTTGTGTAGCGCTCCGAATTCGCACATTTCATGCCAGCGGAATAAAGAAGATTATTGGACAAAATCAGCGCTTACTGGCATTAAATCGGACATGGATTTAATAAATTACCTACTCGATTTAAGTGCATTTCAAAGTTGCAGAGTTTGAAATTAATAAATTTTAACCGGTTTATCTACGTAATCCGAATCATCTGTGGTAAACGTTCTAACGTTTGAATGTGCCATCCTCACCGGTAGACTGAGATAATAAAGAATTGTCAAGCAATCTCTGGGACTTTAGTAGTTATTTTGACTACCCTACTTGGCATTCAACGTAGGAGAAAAACAGGAAAATTCAACTCATACAAGCGACAAATAAACAAATAAAGCTGCCTTTCACGTTAAGATTAATCACGATAATATTTCGCTATCCCGAGCATCCCGTGAACAGTAACATCGGGGGGAACATTTGAACGTCTGCCAACAGCTGCATTCTCTTCTCTTTACGGTAATAATCTACAGTCCATTTCGTGGCGCAATCCAATGTTCGTGGCCAAATGTTTGGAACAAATGTTTGACACATTGCGTTTGGATTAACGTGCGCTATTAGGCGTGATTGGCGGGCATGCTTTAGTAATTGATTTTGGAATAGTTTCGATACATGGTACATATGCCGATTATTGGTATATATTTGAAGTGAACGTTGGATCATCATTCATTAAATTAACGCAATAGCTAAGCGGGACTGGTGAAGTAAATGCTTGATTAATCAGATTGATAACTTTCAAGTTTATGAAATAATATTTCATGGGCATACAGTACATTAGATGTTTTACAGTGATAGTTTAGATTAACTTATATTAGTACCTACCCACTCTCCGGATTCACAAAACCTGAATAACAAATACAATACCTTGGCCACCGATGACCTTTAAGCCCGGCGGCCCAAAACGTTTTTTCAATATTTAATATTTAACTCATTTGCATAACTAATTTCAAGTTCTTTAGCAATACCTAAGAGACCGAGGCTATTCAATGTACTTAGTCTCGTTGATAGTAGACCGTGTAGAAAATGTTTTAAGAAAATGTTCTCCAAATATTCTCTACGGGGTCTACTACAAAACCAATTACTGTTGAGCAAAAGTTTTGGTCGGTTTTGGCGGTAGTCCAGGCGTTTCAATCGTTGATTGCCATTCCGGGGAACAGCGTTGCGTCAGGCCATTGGCATTAATTTGGAGGTGCCGTGAGAGGCGCGACAATTACCTCCTGATTAATTTGGCACCAAGCTGTTAATGAGGACGGTTCCGGCGACGTCTTGTGAATTGGAATTTTTCAAATTATGTAGCTGTTTTTTCAGATGCACGTTGATGGCGTAACTTGTAATAGTAGATTAATGCCCAGGCGTGGGAAGTGAGCAATTGCTATTCCAGCCGTGGCAGATATAGATTTTTTTTCAAACATTAAGAGGAAATAAGGAATTTTTAATTATTAATTAACTCTCATAATACAGCAAGCCAAAACTGCCATTGTAACTATTTGTGGCAGTGTCTTAAATATTATTTATTGCAAAATATTACAATATCTGAGTCATTATTAACATATTTTATTTAATTAAATACTTAATAACTAACTAAATTCATTAGGTAATTTCCTTACCCCTGTTTTATAATAGTTTCACCACGACTAAATATTTCCATTGAAATTTAAGCGGTACTAAGCAGTTTGCTTTAGTTAATAGTTATCCTCTGATTTTCATCATGGTGGACTTCTATACAACAAATGATCACGATTTTGTCACTAAAAACTATTAAATTAATATAACTTGCATAACTTTAAATAAGTCAAGGCTTTGTGCGTTATTGTTACTTGTTTACGTATGATTTCATTCCCGCCATTTTTTTAGTTAAAAAAGCATATTTTTCTTTTTAATACTACCAAGCTATTTAAGACATTGATAAAAATGTTAAATTTCGAATAGAACGCCTGCATACAGCCACCGGTTTGGCTGAATGAGATATGTCACTGGATGTTTCCATGGTCTATTTTACTTTTTAAAAAGTTAAAAACAAATGAAAAACAGTCCAGCAATCCGATTTATGGACAGGTAAACGCGCCTGCAATGTAATGCGGCCGTCAACAAGGCACTTCGTGTTCTGTTACTTCGAGTAAAATGACAACATTTCCGACAATGTTTGAGAAAAGGCTTTTTAACTTATTTGACTAAAGTCTATTCAATTGATAACTCAAGATTAAGAAAGGAAATATTGTTAACAAAACTGTCTCGGGCGGCTGAACTAAAATAGCATAAAATTCTCACGAAACCAACAAAAGAACAGTTTTATAAAATCCTTTACAAATAAATTAAAGTATCTAAATAAGAATTACTTACATAATCAGACTTATTGAAAAAAAAAACAGTCACAAAACTACTAGTCAGTATCTGCATTATTATACTAATCCAAGCAATATTTTTTGGATTCCGAATCAAAATGGTAAAAAAGAGTCTATAGCAGTTTATCAGAAATTTTAAAAAATAGGTACATTAGTTCCATGTATAGGACAATAGATGCCGCTGTCCGCCTGTCCATCTATCCTACATTGGACGGACTGTAGGTGCGTAAAATAACACAAATATTATTGATGGTGGCCCGGAACAAAACAAAAGAGACATGATGTGTTGCTATCCTTTGTGCCGCTATAAAAGGGATAACAAATTACGACCATTACTTATAAGATCCACTTGCACTGTATTTTTGCGACGAACCTATTCCGATGGTTTTATAGGGGGTTTATCGAAAACCGATATTATGCCCTACTTGCGTCTTTAGGTCGTACGTTACAAATACTAGATAAGGGTCTTGTTATTATCAGGGGAAGAGCAAAAAGCTGGTATTTGTTACAGACCGATCTACGATTACTTTTGCGGCAAAAATATAGAAAGTAGTGAGTTATATTCATCAATGACTGAGCGATATAAAACTTTAGCTAAGAATAGGGAAAAACTTAACAATGCCTTGTTTTAGCTCGACTTGGTGTATATTTTATTAGACTATGTACTGTTATTGAGAGATCTATTTAGCCCCCGTTTTCTTAATACGAACATAATAGTCTCATACATTTTACATTACCTAAAATTATTTTACGGTGTGTAATTTTTAGGTTGAAAATATGTTCGCACTCTAAGGATTGCCAATCAATCCAAATATAAAAGAAACGAAGCCATAACGTTTAAAAGTCACCTATCTAACTTAGCAGCGATTTCGTTTCGCGTCTATTGTTCTGCTACATAAAATATTGTTTTACAATATCTTGTAACGGTTTATTTGTGAAAATATAAAACTTAAATAAGTACTAAAGAATAATAAAACAAATACCCTGAATTTAAACATCTAAACGTGAATAAAAAAAATTAATAAACAAACCACCCCGCAACAATCCTGGCGCAAACGTGCCCAACACGCTTGCCGAGTTGCCGCGCTGAACGGCGATGGACATCTTTTGGACCTGAGGGTCGAGCACAGCTTTACGAAAGCTGCGTAACGTTACGGTTATCGTATCGAGATCGAGAAACCTCGTACTAAATTTTAATTCCAAATACGCTCACGGGCGGGCGCTGTACCAAACGTCATACAAACTTGACAACGTTTACTATTCGACTTTACGTTACGCAGCATTCGTAAAGTCGTGCTCGACCCTCAGGAACGATTCGGAGCGAGAGTCAAAGCCCCGTTCACGCAAACGGCGCCCCACTTCTTCTTATAACAGTGTATCTTTTATACGTAAAATGAAATAACTATCTTAGTTCTCACGGTTATAAAGACCGTGTGTGACCGTTTGGGCGCTTTAGGTTAGGCATTACACAAATACGTGTTCCATAAAAATATTCCTTTACACGATGTCAAAGGCATCCCGCGTTGCCAAGCCAGTCACGTTTCAGCCTATAGGCGTCCTTCATTTATTTACTCGGTGCCAAAAAACGTGCGGTTTTAGCACGCTATTATTTTATAAGAGAGAAATTTATAAATCGAAAGCTTTTACACTTCGCCGAACAGCAAGTAATTATGTTTTCTCCTTGAAATTTCAATTCAATGTCGCTCTCTATCAAACGAGGTTGGCATAACATGAAGGCGCTTGTAACAACACTTTATTTAAGAACATGACTTTATAAAGTCTAAATTTGTTTTAAACTCGTGTATTTCTAACATTGTTTACCACATTTCGAATCTTTTACCTTGTTTAATTTATTTCAAAGCGAAGCGGTGGTGAAACTCAGCGCATCATTTCCTAACGTTAATTGATCCTATTTCCTTCCCGCGCGGAGTGACGCCTTCCACCTCTGGGTTCACTGCTTACGTGGAATCCAATAAGAACCGCTTAGCTGCCTCACATTGGAACACGTCAACATTTTCTAAAACTAACTTCAAACGTAACATGACCTCAATCTCTTCAAGTTAATGGCTCGTCGGTCAAAATAAAGAATAACGTTTACGCGTTCCAAAAAGGTACCTAATCCTTGTCCACTTCCTTCACCCTGATGCTGATCTGGATATAAGTCAACTTATTTCCAAATCAGATGTATAATGTCTCATCTTTTACAGAAAAGTGATAAAAGTGTAATAAAAATCGTACGTATTTTTGGATTCAAATTATTAATTTAATTCCGTCGCAATTCAAACATTAGAAGTGATAAAACAATTTTTTTATTGAAAATGATAAAGTGAACAAATGACAAAGAATAATGACGTGAACTTAGTGCGATAATGATTTTAAACAGAACTGTAAATGATGCGGACGTTTCGTGTGGAAAGTGTAAAAAAGAAATCGATATGGGATGACTCAAAGTGTAAAATGTTATGTGCAACCCATTTTCCGACCCGGAGATGATGCGCGAATTTCACGACAATGCTGGGGCAGGTCCAGGCGGCGCGATGGAGGAAAACGAGGGAGACGAGAGTGGGGGTGCCGAGGTCGATATGGACGACTGTGGCTCCCTCGCGCTGCCGCCCGACCTGCCCCCCTACTCCGGCGACTACATCATCAGCGACTACATGGAGCGCCTCGGCACCCGCCTCAATATCCTCGAAACCGAACTCAAGTACGCCTGGCGAGCCCTGGACCTTCTCAGCCAAGAATACGTCAGGATGTGGGAACGACTCGAAAGGCTAGAAGCTCTGCTCTCGGATCAACAAGGTGTTATATCAACCTTACTTGACTTCTACACTTGTCGTGGCGTCACCTCCAGAGATCCTATGACAAGACTAGAGGTTATAAGAGAAATTTTAGGTAATGGAACCGTCGAAGATGGCATCGAAGAAGGATTGGATATAGGAAGAACCTCCGTATTACTTGATCCGCAAGAAGAGGTAATGGAGTCTAATGAGGCGTTTTACAAGAGTTTAAACCAAGCCTATAGAGATGATCTAGTTTGCGAAGAAACGTCTCGGCCGCCGTCACAGTTGGATATGATCTGGGAAGCACCCGAAGAACATGAGATGGAAATTATACCTGCAAGTTCAAGACAAGTGTACAGTGCAACAGATTATAAGGATTACCGTGGAATGCAGGGTGGATCTGTTATTAGCGAAAGAGATTTGGTACATTTATCTACGTTAAGTAAAATTGATCAAATCGCAGTAGAAAAATTACATGAATTAGATAGGCTGACAACACAATTACACAAAGATTCGAGAGAGTTAAAAGACTTGAAAACTAGAATTCTTAGTCCCGAAACAATGACATCCAAACATAATATAGACATTGAAGCCAAAGCACTCGTTGAAGATGGTCATATAATAAACGAACAACTAAAAAATGTTTACTCTGGCGAAGAAAATTGGGGTATAAATGATGTTATGAAAAGTTTCGATGATTTTCTGTTATCCATGCCTAAAGAGCAAATCGCAAGAGAAAAATCTCCATCGAGGTTATCTCTTAATGAAACTTCAAGCACAGACCGAGCTATTGATTATTTACCTCCCACTGTATCACCTCGCCGAAAATATGTACCTGAAAGAACAACAACAGAACCTTACACTACAGTAACTGGTCGACTTGCATACAGTTCGGCAGTAGCAAATGCCGAAATAAATGCAGCTAAAGCTTCGAAATCTCCTAGCGCTCTTTCAAGGGAGCGGTTTGAATATAGCCCATCTTATCAAATGACAGATCCCTCAATGTATTATTCAAGCAAAGGAATGCCTCAACCACTTAATGACATATTTAAATCAGTAGGCCTTGATCAGCAATCTCCAATGTCAGTTCGTGAAATTTATAAAAGACCCTCGGATGCCATCCAAGAAATTAGTTTCGAAGAAACTACTAGAAGGCGAACATCTCCAAGTCCACCACCACCAGCACCTCCAAATGGAGCAAACCTGTTCTCCGCTATTGAAAATAATAATGAAGCTATGGCTGCTAGTCAATCTATGCTTACCGCAGGAAACTTAATACCATCCGATAACTTACGACTTAGTCCCAGATCACCAAAATCACCTAAAACGTCCCCGAAGCACGTAAAAAGAGACACAAACAACATAGTAGCAGCGAAATCAGATTCAGGTCTGTCATCAATGAGTGGTTGGTCTAGCTTAGAAAAAAGTCCAGGCTCACCAAAAACGGGCAAAGTGCATTCGGGTCACGATTCGCACAAAATCAGAATTCCATCACCACAGCAATTAGTTCAAAGAATGGCACATGATGTCGATTCCAAACCATATCTCGAAACACTTGTTGATTCATACACACACGACAATAAAAGCTTAAAGAGTGATTATAACATACGAAAATCAGATCAAATAAGCAAAGAAATATCGTCAAGAGAATTAAATAAGTTTCAAGTGAAATTAGAAAGCGGTTATTCTCAATCTAGTATTGCCCATTCCATGGGGGCTTCAAGTTCTCAAGTGAATATGAGTGAGTATTACTATGGGAATGAACCACCATCGATATATTCCGTTGCTGGAAATAGACAAGCAATATTTACAACGGTTTATAGTACGCCGAGGGGAATGCTTACTGAGGACCGTAATTTTTCCGAATTATTAGATAGAAATGAAATTGTAGATTCGACTGTTCCTGCCGCCGATTCATACCCCCCAGAACCTAGTTATCATGCGCAAACTGTTGTCATGTCAGCGCCAAATACGAATAAAAGAACGATGACCAGAGCCAATACAATGGGTCCAAATGATCCTCACTTTTATCAAAATGGGTACAAAGGATCAGCTCATCGTAGTGGTTACCCGCCAGGAAATCTAACTGATGCATTATCTTATTACCCAACCTCAAGTCGATACGAATCACCAAAACAAACCTCATTAGACGATCAGCTTTCATGGCAAGGCGGCAGCAAATCTCCTACTAGCTCCATGGACACGTCTAGCTTAAAATCCCATTCATTAAATATTTCCGAAAGGAAACAATTCCAAAATCAATTACAACAAGAATATTTCAAACAACAACAATATGATCAGAGAAATGGAAACGCTAATTGTTATGACGAACAAGAGTTTAACAATCAAATGATGCAAGAACACCCTAAAATAAGAAAAGAACAATATGTTGATTCGAGCAGCATGCTAGTTTCCGAATCAGGATATTTGTCGATATCAACAAATCTAAGAAGTAAACCTCAGGACAAGCAACCAAAAAAGCCAAAGAGAACGTCTTCATTAAAATCTGCCATGTCCAGCATGAGTCAGTGGCTACCGGATTTACACCTGCCCAAGAAACATAGATCTCATTCATTACCATCAGGCGTAGATACAGTGGAGCAACCTCAGCAGGAAAAGACTTTAAAAGAAAGAATTTTATCCGCCCAAAGGAGAAAGAAGAAGTATCATTTAGTAGCTTCCATGTCAGGTTTATTACAAAAAGCCAGACGAAAGCAGCAAGCTAGTCATCAATCTTTATCAGATCCAGAAACATCTGAAACCGAGTGGTCAGGTGGACGATCTAGTGCTCAGTCCGAAGACAGCGACAGTGTATTTTCTGATTCCACTCATGAAACTAATATGTTTGCTAAAGTACCTCCAAAACCAAAACAAAGAAAAATTAATAACCAAGACATAGTAGAACAGCAACAATTGATTCAAGAATTGCAGCAGCAGGGACGAGATTTTCCTGAAGATATTTCGGAACACGAAACAGAAGAAATGGATAAAATTCCAGTCAATAATGTCATTCCACGGGATAAAAGCGATGATATAGATTTTCACTTTGCTCGCATTAGCCAAATGAATAAAGATCATATTCCAGATCTAGAAAAATTAGATATAGATACTGATATTTCAAATGTAGATCTCTTCGAAGATGACATTAAGGAAGATGACCAGTCTCCTGGATCTCTATTTGCGACTATTGGTGATGTGAAAAAAGCAGCCGCTGCCTCTGATGAGGGTCTTAATGACAGCAACAAATCATATAGTGGTAGCTCGCAAGAATTTGCAGTATCTAGAGCTTTAGGTAAATATAGATTAAGAAAATCTACATCTATTTCTGATGATCAAATGGACGATGAACTATCTCCACCGAGAATTGAATCGGAATCACAAGAGGAAGAAATGCCTCCTCAAAAAGAGAAAAAAGTACGAAAAACCAGTACTCCTGAAGTCATCAATATAACTGGTCCAGAAGATGCGGCTACATACCCTGAAAGAAGTCCATCAATTCAAAGTACGCGAGGCATACAAAATAAGTTTGCAACGAGACATCAACAAAGTCTAGATATTCCAAACAAGCATGATGACGATGATAGTAGAAGTACGCATTCATGGAGAAGTGGCTCCAGAGTATCATCAAGGCGTCAAAGCACTGAGGATAGTATTGATTCCGAAGACGAATGGTATTGTTATGAATTAAGAAAGCTCGAAGAAATGGAGCACCAATCACACCTAGAAATGGAGAGGCAAACAACGTTACCCGAAGAACCTGAATACGAAGAAGAGGAAGAGCAACCAGCTAAAGACAATGAAAATTTAAAGGAAAAAATGTCTTTCGTTTTGAGGGAACTGAAACTAAAGACTGCAAACGTTAAAACAAAATATGACGAAACTCCTGTCAAGGACACATGGAAGGAGATTACAACATTTCCTGTTATTGGTGAATCAAAAGACGACGTTAGTTTCGACAGAGAAGACGATGACGATAAATCTTTCGTGGATGATTCCGGTTCCGGTGAAACATCGGGCCCAGACAGTCCTGTTCAGAGTGGGGATGAACTTGATGAAGACTACGACATGCCGCAGTTTCATGAAGAGTCTGTGGCAGTTCAGGAACCTTCACAGCAACAGGACGCGCCAGTTGGGAGCAAGTGGAAGCTACTGAAGGCGTTGAAAGACCGGAAGGCTGAAGAGAAGGCATCCGAAACCCCCGTGGCGACCACACCTTCTACGGAAAAAGACAAAGTCAGTGCGGGCGTAAGTTACCTAATGCAGAAGTTTCATGAAATTAGAGTAAAGAGTTAAAATTAGATTTAGAGTAAGTTCTATTATAAAAACACTTTCATTCAGTTTGAAAGATAAACTAATATTTAGACTGATAAACTGCAAAATGTTATAACTCGCTTTACAACGTCAATATAGAGGCATAAAACACATTATTACTATTATACGATATATTTATAGGATATTATGACGTAATACTCTGTCCATTTCAACAACTTCCATTACAGTTAGCTTATTGTCATTCGAGAGAAAGTAGGCAGTAGAAGGAAACTGAAATTAGGAAGTTTAGGTATATTTAATTCGATATTATTTGAGTAATCGGTACCTAAATATATAACTAATATGAAAGATAAATAAATCCGATAAAACCGTATTTCGAAAACACTAAACTAGCCTTGGTAAAAGGGGTTGTGAAGATTTTACCTTTATTCAACCATTAAGATTACTTCCGTTACATTAGCAGGTAGTTTCTGAACATGATCTCAACCATATGAAATAGAAACTTATGTTAGTATACAATATTTACTATACTATAAATGCTCTTTCTATATAATTGTGGCAATAACTTAGAAAATAAGAACTTTCTACGTGTATTTAACGGTGTTTTATACATATATGAAGCTTGAGATATATTTCCCTTACAATGAATTAATATACAATTTTTAACCAAAAGCTAACTAGCTTAATATTGTTTTATACGTATAACTTTGAACTTACGGAATATAAGTAATCATAATCAGCAGTATTATAATATGTAGAGTGTGTTTGTGGCTTCATCGGTTAGGGGGTAACGCTTCATATTACATTAAAGGGTGGCTTATCATCGTGTCGTATCGTACAAGCTTAGGAACCATGTTATGTACAAAACTCATGAACATCATATCATCTCATATCACAACAGATTCAATATTTACCATGTTCTAGAGAGATTTCTTATTCATTATACTTAATAATAATAAAAACATTTAAAATGCTCATCAATGAGTCAACCAACAGAATTTAAGAATGAGTTTCTTTACATCATAATCGAAAAATTCTAAACAAAATGGTATAAAATACACCTTCGAAAGTTTTGTGTAAGTAAAAAATTTCCTGTTAAAATAACGAAATTGACATTCACCAACAATATTATGATTATCAACTTGCATTAAAAACACTACTTATCATACGGTAACTTACACAGTCATATTTATCATGAAAGTTATAGCAAAATTTTATTATAACATAGCATTCACGTCGCTTAGACTCGGATATTTACACTACGTAATACAAGAATAGCTGGCACTTTATGCACTAACTTAACATAGTAGCGGATGACTTTTAGTGTTGAATTGTGTAGGCTAATAATGTTAAAAGCATAGCGGATAGTCTGGATTTTCATTACTTACTCGAAACATAAATTATATTTACGAAATATTTTTTATCGAAACAATGTAATCTTTTAAACTTTTAATAATGAACCAATAATCGATTTAAAAATGACAGAGTGCAGGGCGTAGGCATCATTTCATGAGGTATATTGAAATCATTTTGCATTGCCTTAACTTCTTCGAAGTAAGATATAAAATAAAAAACATATTATTCAGAAAACGTACCTATTCGAATAACTATTATTATGTATCGCTGACTTTGAAACTGAATCTTCGAATATTAATTCTCCATGTTGTATCGTTTCGATCAATTTCGTTTCCAAATCTATTTCTGCCGAATTCATCAAAAATTTGACTAATGTTGAATGATAACAAAGAAATTGATCGAAATCACTATTTTATACGGCTTGTTATTTTTACAAATGTTTCTGTTAAAAATAAAATGTTATTTTTTATTTTACTTTTATTTTGTTTATTAATTGTTTGTTTTTTGTTTTTAGAATGGCTCCGGAGGATTCAACGACCAGGGAGGCCGAGGAAATGGGTACGTTTTTATCATTTCTTGTTAGAGACGGCATTTTCAAACCCTTTACCGGCGTCCTCTATGGGCGTCCAGTACAGTTAACTGTAATAAACTTGTATAAGTGGTGCAGTTGCTATATGAATGTACCTAAATACTTACTGTGTCTTTTTGCAGTCTTTAAATAAATGTAGACATTTATTGTGACATAGGTATTTAAATTGTTTAAAACGTTTTACGTTATTTTCATGTATTTACTGTGTGTGGTGATTAATTTTTTTTTTCTTATAATAGCTACTCTGGAGACAAGTCGTTCTACAGCAACATCGAAAGCATGCCCGACATTCGGCCTCGACGAAAGTCCATCCCATTGGTTTCCGAACTTGTAAGTATAATTCTTGGAAGTTTAAAAACATTCCTTAATATTAATAGTAAACTATCTCTCTTTCTCTGGCCGGTTTCAATACTCTTTCTTAGGATGCAACGACGAGTAATTATGCAAGTTTCTTTTATATAATAAAATATTATTATGTGTAGTTCCTTTTACCTTTCAATGTTTTCATTTTATTGAAAATTCTTAAAAATTAATTGAATGTTGTGATATCGTCGTACCTTTTTATCTATGATGGAGGAAATTTGCGTAATGTTTACATATCGCTGCTCGTCAAAATGTTTCGGAGGTAAAATCTGATGGGGATAGAAAAGGATCGGATGAAAAACATCAATAGGTCTTATCTAGGAAGGTAGATATTTGAAACTGGTCGTAAATGTTTACAGGGTGTCTATTCCCAAATTCGCAGCTTGCAAAACCGAAGCCCAGATTGAGAGACGGCCGGTTGAAGTGCCCTCCCTTCTACAGTTAATGTTGGAAAGTAGTGATTCTTTGAACGGCCGACTTCACTTTTGGGTTACGCTTTTGCGAGGTGATGAATACAGAATAAGTGCCCGGCTCGCATCGACGTTCGCTTCCTCAGGCTTAGTAATTTTAGGCGCGTAATAAATGTTTTCTTCTAAACGGAATATTTCCATATTGTGTGCTTTGGACAATTTATGGGGCGAAACGGTTGAACGAGAATCTTGTATGAGCCTTAAACGCTCTTTTTTACGAGTCGTATGCAAATTCGCAGTGTGTTAAAGAAACTTTCCGTGAAAATATTTATGGAAAAAATTATATTTCGCGATAAAACAGTCTACAGTTCTCCCCATACATTGTCTGAATTAATTGGATATTTTAACCGACACTATCGAGGGCCCTGTTTAAATCCTTTTTCTCTTCATTGGTGTCTCTGTGTTACCTGTAACCGTGTGTCTCCCCCTTTTGTTTTCACTAATACCTTTACCTATTCTTAGATGGCCTACCAAGTCCAAATTACCTAACTTACGACACATAAATAGGGGTCACCGGAGAAGTAAGCCGTAGCGAAACCAGTTACCAGAGAATGATTCTGTTTCCTGATTAAAATTAATGATGTAATTGCATTTTACCCCCTTACCACGGACCCGCAGGTTCTCAAGGTATTTCTCTCCCAATAACACTTTCTATTTCTATGCATGCAACACTGTTATCGTCTGTGGAAAGGCAAAATTGTTACGCATCATTACTTGGAACCACGTTTTCTCTTTCCACCCATTTGACGGAATCTATCTAGTTTGCTTGCGTTCAAATAACCGGATATTTAGATTCTGCATGATCCTGGTTGTATTGCATTTTCATTGGATCTCGTTTGTAAAACAATCTCATTTTTAAAGCACCAGCACCCAATGAAAATGTATTTTGATTTTATCTTTAGACATAAGAATGAGAAGGTAAAGTATTTTTGGAAAACTTGCCTTGATGCTAATATATGAAATTGTTTATAATATTTTATTTCAGAATGGAATGCACGCGCTTCCTTTTTGTATGTTTTCATTGCGAGGCTTAAATAAGCGTAAATTTCAGGAAATAATCGTTTCACAGAAAACTATTTGTTTTGATACGCAAATTTACTGTTTTACACACACAACATTTTGATACACGCACTAAAACATTTTGCAACATTATGCTCCTCATTGTTTTGTTTTTAATATATTTTAAGTATTAAATTTTTAATAATACAGCTTATTCAAAAGGGTAATTAGAACAGAAGAATAGCCATCACTTCATCACTCATTTTAAACAAGAAAAGCTTAAAAAACAGCTTCTACAATAAAGCATGTTAATGTAGATTAAGTTCGAAAATCTCCTTTTTGGAATTAGCTTATTTCACTTGAATTCATGAAGACATAATTTTGACGTAGGTTTTCAGATAAACGCTGTTCAAAAAGCTTTACAATTTGTATTTAAGTAATCACACAAAATTTTATGCATTTTACTAATACCACTGCGTTTTGTAGACTATGGCCGCCACAAAAAGGAATGCTGGTTTGACATCGGCAGTACATCGAGCAACGTTAAACGACGAGGAATTGGTAATTTCCAAAAATGTTTCTATTGAATTCGATTCCAAATCATTACTTTTTTACCTTTTGATAACCAACGACGCAAAAGCCCTCTTGCATACAACGTCGCCAACCCGTAATTATAATCGTCCGCGCCACAGCGTATAGTTATTACAAAACGTGTATTTATGTGTTTAAATTTAAATTTTTGCAATGGCATGAAGATGACGTGGCTTGTATGTAGATGACCACTTTTGCGTGCGTTCAAAAAGTTTATGAAAACTGAGGTACTAATGGTGCATTTAGCTATTTACATACTTAATGTATTTCATTACCTCAAGCAGTACATACCTATTCTATTTGAGAAGCTGATGTGAAGTCAACAATATTTCATATCAAGATTTAACATAAAATATGTAAATCAAGTACTCAAGGCATTTAAGTTGTCAGAGTCTTGGCGATATGGATAATTAATAATCCAAGTGTTACATCAGATCCAATCTATCAACACTCACCAAATGTGTAAAAAGATCAACCACACGAATTCTCTTACACTTCTGATCCCTTAACACAAAGTAGTGTAGTATCAATACGATTAAACAGCAACGGCAACGCCACAATTACAATTAGGGCCGCATTTAGTGCGTGCGGCATTCGTATGCATGACCACAGCGGATATGATCTGAGACTTCTGAGAGTAACTTAAAGCACGCATTGGTTTTACAACGATACCTACAAGCGATGCATGTTAGTGGGTTCTGAGAGCCAGTGCCTAACTAGACACGGCTGTTTGGGTGGATGTAGCTCTAGCAACTGATTCTTGGTTGCAAGAGATGTGAGAGGAGGAACAACACTTGTTTTAAATGATTTTTATTATATTTTTATCAATAGGCAAATTTTAGTCAAAAGCCCACTGTCAGAGCGTTGCCCTTGGTTGCTGTCTTTCAAGACACTTTGCATTGATTTAAATTCCCTAATATGTTGAACACTATAATCTGACCGTTTTCAAGTTTAGGGCGAATAGGCATTTGCTAGGCAAGCGTGCTCTATCGTAGACCACATCTTCGCTTACCATCAGACGTGATTGTGGTCAAACGCAAGCCTGTAGTGTATAAAAAAAAACAAATGTCGAATTAACAACAACAAGGAGAGAGCGACCTCCTTACAGTACCAAGGGGGCGAGCACGCGTGCCATTTTGTCGCTCAGTGCGTCCTTCACTGATTCCATCACTATGAAAGGGACGCACTGCGCGACAAGCGACAAAATGGCGCGCGTGCTACATGTGCAACTATCAGGTAAGACTAAATACGGCCTAACACAGAGCACTTTTCCAGAAAATGCATGTCTACAAGAAAACGTTGCAAGCGCTCATATACCCGATATCATCGACGACGCCCCACAACTTCGTGCTGTGGACAGCAACCTCTCCGACATACTGCTACGAATGTGAAGGCCTCCTCTGGGGCATAGCGAGGCAAGGTGTCAGGTGTACCGAGTGCGGCGTCAAGTGTCACGAGAAATGCAAGGATTTGCTAAACGCCGACTGTTTGCAGAGTAAGTTGTGTTTCGTGGCCTTGTGTTTTTTTCTATTCGGTGAGACTGTGTTGTTGTGATTCCAATTTGCGAAACGAAAACTTTTTAGAATCGTATAAAGATCTTTGTAAGAAAGAAAGTCGACGTAAATTATTCGGGACGATTTAATTTTGTTTCGTTTGTTTCGTTATAGCGAAGAGAAGGAAATTTTGTTTATTCTGTATTGTTTCCAATACCTTCTTATCACTACAGGAAACATTTTGTCTGGTACTAAAACATATTCTCACCAATTTTATGTCGTGACTAATTATGAGAATCTATAATTAAATTTGCTTATTTTTTTTTAAATCCATCACCATTTGAAAAGTGTTATTTATTCTATAAAAAAAACCAAGCCCCATTTCAAAAAAATTACTGCCTCAAAACATGGAATCCAATGTATGGAGTCGGCTGCAAAGCACAGTTCGCGTCTTATTAAACTGAAGAGGAGGCAAGCGGCACTTGACAGGTCACTCATCGTTACGCGGATCTCCCACTATATCACCATAGCACATCATTATAGCTTTATGTTGGACATAAGACCTACTTGTAAATTGGATTTTGCTCAGAGTATTGAAAATATCGACGATATGGCTTTGAAAAACGTAGTCTTACAAGTAAACGAATTCAAGTTGAACGTTAATTGGAGTCGATAACGCAACGAAATTGTTTGAATAATTATACAGTAGAAGAGTGCCAAAATTACTATAATTATTATAATCCTAGTACTAGCTTTTTTAAACTCATAATTATTATTATTTGTGTTAATTATGGAAAGAAATGAATATTTCAAACACAGATTGCACTTTTAAAAATATTTAAAACACTGTGGTACCTAACTTTACCTGGTTCTTCTGGAGATAAAGGCAGAGTTTATAAAGCAAGTTGTATGGAGATAATTTAATATAACGCTCAGTCCATTGTCACTCTGGCAGCCATCCAAATCTTCACGAAACTTTGGTAACTTCCTTATACAGTCGTGAACTCGGTCACCTCTGGTTATTACATTACGCTTCGGCGCATTGCAACGAAAATTAAATAAGAGGCAATTATTATTTCCGTAGCCTTGTCCACTTTGATAAGTAGTGAATCAGTCGCTCAGAATTAAAATGATAATGCAATTAAATCATGTCTCTTAAATTGTACTTTATTATGCTTGTATAATCTCTCTGAAGAACAAACTCATAACATAGTACGATTGAACTTCACTTGGGTAAGTTACTTTTCAAAGGTTATAAAGTACGTCAACTATTTTATCTACACTCGTATCATAAGTCTGCTATAATGCGTTCAGAAACCGTAAAAAATTACCGCCATTTCGACTGCCGTATCGAAAAATCATTACAACATCGAATTCGGTATGAATTCGAATGTGTGTAGATAAAGCAATGTATGCAACTCTACATAATTACACCTTAAAACACTCATTATGTAACAGTTGCATAAACTGCTATTATTAACGTCGTGTCGCTTTCTTCGTAGGTAACGACAAATGAAGTTCACGTTCACATCCACATTCAGTTAATTGAGGTAGCATCAAAAAATTTTGTAATAATTTTTGTACATGTACGAATTTTAGCAATGATAACTATCGTGAAATAAATAGACATTTACTTTATAGCTAATAAAGTTTAACAATCCTTAGCGTCGCTCCACATATAAGTCTTATTAAGAGGGCGAGGTTATACAACGGATGCTCGTAGAATGTCCCCTCTCGCCAAGGAGTCTTGAGTAGCACTTAATGGAGCACCAGACTTTTCAAGGGTTCCGCCCTTTGTGCCCTCACTTTGATGGAGTCTATGTTAGACGCATCTTGAAGTATTGAAGTCGGGTAGAGTGACCACAAACAAAAAATGTAGTTAGGTAATTCTCTCTTCACTGTGTTCATTTGTTTAGTCAGGAAGGAGACATAAAGTGTGATGTACCTTGGTGGGATAATCAAGATATTTTTTTAAGGATTTTTCAAGCTGGATTTAAATGATGTAAGGCCGTCAGTGTTTTGCCTCAAGCACATTTAGAATTCGCACCTGACGCCAAAGCGATAACAGCTACTTAGAAGCACTGTTAAAACACAACAACGATTAAAATATTTGTAGATTTAGTCAAATAAGTGAAGCGAAATGTGTTTTGCACGCCTCTGCCACACACTATGTGGTTATACTTGTGTTTATCTTGTAAGTTTAAGCTCTCTAGGTGATGTCTAAGTGAAGGTAAAACTGGTAAAAAACTGTCGTGGTAGTCGAAATTTTGAAATAGCTCTATTTATGCATGTGTACATAAGGTTTTGCATGCAATTAACGCTAGCAATCAAAAATAACGTCAGTTTTTGACGGAATATCATCGTCAGTTAAAACTTCGTCTGCTAGATCACGACAAGGTATTATCATGAAAGAATTGGATCATCAACATTACTTTTTATCGATGTCGTGTGTTCTTTAACTGTACCTGTTTGGTGTTTTTGACCTCATATAATAGCATGATGACTGTTACCCTTTCGATTATACCTTTTATACGAATGTCTGTTTACTGCTTCATCGATGTGCATGGCTATCGGTTAACGAGTAACATACATGATATTTCTTGAATTGGTTTCCCTCAAAATCGG
Organism: Clepsis dumicolana; assembly: GCA_963691665.1. Taxonomy (NCBI): domain Eukaryota; kingdom Metazoa; phylum Arthropoda; class Insecta; order Lepidoptera; family Tortricidae; genus Clepsis; species Clepsis dumicolana. Next base: position 5,553,056 of record OY829521.1, read on the forward strand.
CAACATTGCACGATCATGCAGGCGGTCAGTCGCGCGGTTCGTTCTGGTTAAACATAAAGATGTTTTTATCAATCGACTGCACGCCGTCTTCATTTTCTAGTCTACACTTTGAAAGCAATTTTACTTAAATTATTGTCAATATTTTTCTTGTTATATAATTTTGTCATAAATTATAAGAATTATTTTGTTTTAAATATTTTCTGATTTATATAACTTAGAAATAAAACGGGTTTTTAGGGATCCGTAGTCCACTAAATGTCCCTATAGTTCGTCATGTGGGTTCATCTGTATGTAGGTATGTCACAATCCTCCTTTTACCTCCTTTTTGCATCGATTGTCATGTGATGTGCTGTTAGACTTTTGATATCGATGGCTTAAATTCAGAAAAAACCTGTACTAAACGAAAGAGATAAAAGAGAACAATCGTATATTGGGGGATACATGTCTCTGCAAACAATAATAAAGAGACAGCAGGCATGTATAAGTATGTAACCTTCTATAGTACTTAGATATACACTTTCAAGTGTCTTTTTTAGCAGCCGTAAAATTTTCGAATTACCGTTGTCATCAAAATCCAATAGATAAATCTCCAATTTCAGAATTTGTGAAGTAGCATTATTATTCTTAATGGGTACGAAAATCGTGGGTGTCTCTGACATTCTCTCGGTCAGAGGTTTTTATTTAAAAATCAATTTATATCATACGTAGTATATAATTTTTCGTTCATTATAAACGCATGTATGTCTTTCGTTTCTGTGTACATAGTATATTTATTGTTATAAATATTTTGCTACTCAAGTTTTTGAAGTGTAGACCTTAGATAAAATAGGATAGGGATCCCCTCCGCTATCCGATCCTTCGGGTTGCCCCGCCCAACGCCGAAACTGAAGCCCTTGATGAATTGCATTAGTTAAGTTTGATACTTTTCTACACCCTACTTCACAGTCTACACTATCACACACGCTCCCGAGCATTGGACTCGTCTCAACGAGTGAACTGCCGAACTAAATTTGACTCTGATTGAAAACTGTTGCAAATATGTGCCTTCTAGCAGTGTGTGCACGCCTCCAATGTCTGCCCACTTCGATATTATATGTGGTCCCATAGTTTACGTTTTTCACTAACTTTTATTTGATAGACTTCCGCATTTATGTGTTTATTTCACTATCTTTATGTTTCTATTTAATAATCCCTTATGGACGTTTGATTAGTGCTTACGGAAACTAACAATATTAACTATGTCGTGAACAGTAAAAAGTGTGGAACAGTTGACTAGGCTACGCTATTGTAGGTTGTAATTTAACTGAGACATATTATACTAATACAATTTTACTAATAAAGGGTATATTTTCCAGAATATGAACTCGACACTGCCCTGTACCTTGTTTATTTATTACTATCATGACATGATTGCTGTAATACCCGATTGAGCATTACAGTAACCATGTCTGGATTCGGTGGTACGGTGTCGGGTCGCATTCTTTTGTTTTAAAGGCGTCGTGCTCGGGTCCGCTACGGCTGGCGCCGCTCGGGGTTAGCGACCCGATCAGACCTGGCATCGGGTCTTTTCGGGTTTTCTGTCGGCGGGTTTAGTTATAGTCAGGTTCTGGCCGGGTCGTGTCCCCGCTGGGCCGTGGCGGGCCGGGGCGCGGGGCGGGCAGCCGTCTTGGCGCATCCCGTGCGACCTAGAACTATCGGCACCGCCTGATCAGTGTGTTTCGCAGGGGCTGCCGAGAAATCGTCCAAGCACGGTGCTGAGGATAAGGCCAACTCCATAATCACGGCCATGAAGGAACGCATGAAGCAACGCGAGAGGGACATGCCGGAAATTTTCGAGCTCATCAGGTATTCGAAGTGTTAACTGCTTGTTTTTAAGTGATTTTAACTTGTTTGTTTTGAAATTTTACTGTGTGATATGGTTTAATGCCATCTTTCTTAGGTTAACATACTTATTTTTTTAGGGCTGACAGATAAAAGGGCCGTAGATGAAAAAGCTTGAATCATGTTTTTTTTTTATTTAATTTTTTGCTTGTAATAATCATCTCTTACAATTTTTATGCTGCTGAAAAATCTTATTCAAGTACTAAATTGTTAAAGTAACAGTTGTTTTTGTGTTTGTTGAAAGTAAGAAGAATTGTTGTATTTCGGTGTTAATAAAGCTGTTTAGCTTATCGTAAAAATGACAGACGGTACTCGTTAAACGAAGTAATAATGGTTTATGACTTTGATCTTGCAGACACGATACAAATATTAAAAGTAATGAAAACATGTAGTGAAACTGTCATCACTGTAAATGGTTGCTATTTAAATACAAAATGTAATATTGTATAATAGTGTCCCATTGTATTTATACTGGTTTCATTCAACTTCAATAGATTGCTGATATAATTTAACTACTCTACCCAAATTTTAAGCAATTTTTCATTATGATTATGTTTCAATCTGCATTTATCTACTAAGAGCTTGCTTATACTCTTATTCTATAGTTAGTTACATGAAGATGAAAATTGATTAAGAACATGTTTTAAAAAATAGCCTAGTAAACGAACCTTTGTGCAAGTGCCATGGCTGACATCACTGTGTATGTAACAGACAGGTCTTCAGCATCGAGAATGAGCCCCACGCAACCCACATGAACACCGTGAAGCAATCAGTCCTCGATGGCACGTCAAAATGGAGCGCCAAGATAGCTATCACAGGTTCGCTGATACATGTGTCGATGGCGATTCACCCAACAGCAGACACCAGCGGCGCAGCGAGGATCCTGCCAACAAAACACACACACAACACTTAATTCAATCTTTCAATGTTTCGTTTCATGTGGCGGCCAGGCGGACTTTTAACGTCGATCCAGACACTCACATAGACAGCCTTGAACAGGCCGAACAGGTCACTATAGAAGGGACTTCGAAATGGTCATGCAAGATCGCCATCACAGGTTTGCGGTGGTCTTTTGCGGCTCCGAACCGCACGTTCGCAATCTTGGCTCTATTAGCAGATTCTCTTCGCCTGACTTCTAATACCCATATTCTTTGATAACTGCAAGAAGGTAGACCTTTTTCTGAATGGTAGTCAGTAGCTACGGTTTGCAGTTGTCAAGGAATCACTGCATATCCTTCTTCAAATACCTACTAATCCAATCCAATCACGGTCGATACTGCACCGCCTCTAATCACTTTCATCAACAAATCGTAGTTTTGTTGCATTAACACTCAGGAAATTCCACGAATCAAACACACTTTTGACTAACAATACCTACAGAGTTTTGAGCCAACCATGCACACGGATAACTATAATTTTGTTACACGAAATGACGCAATAACCACATGTTTACATAACATAAGTTAACAATAATTATGCAAACCACTATGTCACGTCTGCTGAAACGACACCGATTGCATGCATTTCACGAAATTAACAATAAATTGTGACTGTTATGAATGGTTTCAGGAGCCTGCTTATTAACTTGCAAATGAAGAACCCCGAATGTAACTATAACTTCTATGATAGTGATTACTTCTACCCCTTCACATCTCTCTACCCCGACTAGCTACACCCGAGTAGAGGTATAATTTATGATGGATAAAGGGAATGAAACTTTGATTACTGAATGACATTATGAGCATGACGAATGAAAAACTCTTTTAAAATTAAAGTAAAGATCCTGACGCCTTTACTTCTATTCTTTCCCACTGTTTCCGATTCGTGAAAGTTCCGGAACCATTTTTAGATTATGATTGCCGCGCCTATATTTTAGATCTCTTCTTTGAAACTTTCCTGGTCGAAGTTTGCATTAGAAGTTGCGATAATGTAGTCGCTATGTTCAAGTTGTTTTAGAAATGGAATTTGGTCATAGATAAAGCGTTTTGTAGTTTTGAAGCTAGTGTCTTCTTCTTGACCCCGGCCCTCGTTAGCCACGATCCCGATTGTAGAGATTCAACACGATCTTCACTCACACTCTGTTTTATTTATAAGCAAAAAGGTAAGGAGTTTTCAGCAAAATAAGTCAGCAGCTAAGCTGAGTCGTGACGGATCAGTCACGTGAAAGATCCCTTCTTTATTAACAATGTTACTTTTTTATGTAAAAAAAAATAAACACGAAAAGTGAATTTGACCCCGAAAGATTTAGTGGGAAGACGTTTATCAGAAGTCATTGGAGCTTGACATAGGTCGGCTTTGAAAGGTCCATTGAACGCCTCTAAACGTGGTACTAATGAGCTTTTTTTGATAAAATATCCTTTTTGATCCTTTCACTTGCCGACTGGATATAGTTAACAATAAAACAGCCTGTACCCAAAGATAGCTTTATGTATTGAGTTTCATTTATACCATCGAGTATTTTGCGCTGTAAGCCGGTAAGCTAAACATGTACTTTAGGCTCAGCATTATGACGCTTAGTATTATTTGCTATTGATACAGGCTGTATACTAAACTAGCCCTTTTTGGGCAGTTATCTGTGCTCAAGGGTTGATCGCCAAGGACAAGAGTGGGACATCGGACCCGTACGTCACCGTCCAGGTCAGCAAAGTGAAGAAGCGAACCCGAACCATGCCCCAAGAGCTGAACCCTGTGTGGAACGAGAAGTTTTACTTGTAAGTTGACATTAATATACTTGTAGATTACGCGGTAAATAAGACTACTTAAGTAATGAAGCTTGAGGTTCCGGATTCGTTCCTAGTCGGAGCAGATATTTCGTAAGATGAATACGATCGATTCGATTCGATTGTTCTCGAGTCTTGGATATTTCATATGTTTATCAATCTGCTGTCCAGTACTCGTAGTAGTTACGGGCTTTGCCTAGTCTGGGACAAGGTCAATTGGAGTCAAATTGTCCTGTTGATATTTTTTTTTTTAAGAAAGATAAAATATTATGATTATACTTTTACACTAATTGACGCCTATGTGTACGGCAGTTAAAATATGTAACTGGTGGATAATATTTGATATACGTTGCAGCGAGTGCCACAACTCATCAGACCGTATCAAAGTGCGTGTATGGGATGAAGATAACGACTTGAAATCGAAACTGCGGCAGAAGTTGACGAGGGAGTCTGATGACTTCTTGGGACAGACCATCATTGAAGTAAGTTCGGCAAACTGCTTTTGATTAGTATTTATCCGCCCACATCTCTCTAATGTATTTTTCTTACAATACTAAGTTTAGCTCCCTAGGTAGTATGATGAGGGACACCAAGAAGGGTAAGAATCGTAACCAGAAATTTCAACCTCTCAATAAAAGATAACTCAGCGTAGTTCAAGCAAAAGATCAGCTTTCTTTTTACTTGGCCTATTGGAGTATATCACTAACTGGGCAAAGATCTCTCTTTATTTCTTCCACTCGTTCTTGTCTACGGCATGTTCCTGCCAATCTATTGGGAATGCGTCCAAGTTCTCCCCCCTCTTTGGACAGCCTCCGGATCAATGTCCATCCCACGGAACCCAATGGGTACCGATTTGCACCCATCGCTGTAGACGTATACGAATGACATGACCAGCCCATCGTACTCCCACTAAAACTTACCGGTCCTTCTTCCCACGTCTGCAACCACTAGTTTTAAAGCGTTGTTCCTTATATTCATACAAACTGTTTTATGGGCAGGTTCGAACGCTCTCCGGTGAGATGGACGTATGGTACAACCTAGAGAAGAGGACGGACAAGTCTGCCGTCTCAGGCGCTATCCGGCTGCATATCAACGTCGAGATCAAGGGTGAAGAGAAGGTGGCACCGTATCACGTTCAGGTTAGTTCAGATTCACAGAATATCCTACAGTGCTGCGTACAGAATACTTTCTGTCCGCTCCTACATAAAGCAGACAGACGGGATGCGCCTTTGGATTATCTATTCACTACATTTTTTCTGTCACCTTTTAAGGGGGCGAAGTACACACATACAGCACACGTCTAGGCTCGTGTCAAAATTTGTTACGTTCCTAGAAACTCATAGTAAAACAAAACGTGGCGTGACACACAGATCAACAGACCCTGCGCATTTTGTACAGACTTACTCGTACGTAATGTAATTTTTTTCCTTTCCTGCTCTTAGATCTGTTCCCAGCGCCGTGAACAAGGCGATTGATAGGACGTCTGCTAATCACAGTTGCACTGTTACCATGAACAGTAGGTACCTGCAGCAAACTGGTTGTAGTCAGTCAGTTGGTATGTTTTAGTTACTTCCCCGCGCCTTAATTAAGTTATTATAAATCCAAAGCGTCCTCATTTTCCTGGCCAAAGCAAAACATAGTATTTTACGCACACAAAGGAAGTCTCATTTTCAAGTCAATCGCCCTTCGATTCGACTGTATTACCTGCGGTTGAGTAACTGTAATTTATAACGATGTCAGGTCCAAAATAAGGTCTCGTAAAGCAATTATATGAAATTCTGTGAAAAAACAAATGATGCGCGTGATATCTAACTCAACAAGTTGCTAAGGTTCCTGGCACACCGCCCTTTGGCCTTAAGCCAAGCAGTAATCACCATGTTCCGACCAATTACTAACTTGACTGATGGAGATAATGAAACAGTTAGTTCCTCGGTTCGTCGTTTGCTGACGGGTTGGTTTACTTAATACTGGGGTGTGAATAGGCTTTAATGGCTGGCTTTTCAGTTCTTGATAAGTTGTGTTTCTAATAGTTTGTTTATATTTATTTTTAACCCCCGACGTAAATAGTGCGATGTTGTAAATTTGACGTGTATGTTTGTGTACCTGTGTAACATCTGTATGTCTGTCTGTGGTATCATAGCTCCTAAACGGATCGACCGGTTTTGACGCAGTTTTTTTTTTACCTAAAGCTAATTAGTTGCGATAGTTCTTAACTAACTTTCTTCGAAATCGGTTTAGCCGTTTGAAAATACCGGGGTTTTTCAGCTTTTCTTAGTTGTGGTGGCTTTTCTTATTTTAAATATTCATTAATTTAAGCACTTTTCATTCATTAATTTAAGCACAAACCATTTGGGTAAAGTACAAGTCTCATTTAATTTCAAGCCGACTCGCGCTCTGCTTTGTAAGCTTACTCGTTTTTAGACGCCAACTAAAAACACTTCACAAATCACTGTACTTTGTAAATATAGTGAAGTTGGAGTAATTTCGGTTGATATTGAAACGTATTTCTTTTCTGTACACCATATTTTGTACCGTTGATATTTTCATTTTAGTGTTTTTAACATTTTGATTTTATTTGTGAAATGTTGTCGCGCTACGAATTCTATCGTGTTTTTATTTTTGACTACTAGATATTGTTACTTAATTGACGATCATCATCATCATCAGCCTATTTACGTCCCACTGCTGGGCACAGGCCTCCTCTCAGAATGAGAGGGCTTGGGCTATAGTTCCCACGCGGGTCCAGTGCGGATTGGGAACTTCACACACACCATTGAATTGCTTCGCAGGAGTGTGCAGGTTTCCTCACGATGTTTTCCTTCACCGAAATGCTCATGATAAATTACAAATGTAATTTGGCACATAAATTCCGAAAAACTTAAAGGAGCGAGCCGGGGTTTGAACCCACGACACTCTGCTTGAGAGGCCATAGGTCAAACCACTAGGCTATCACGGCTTCATTGACGATCCTTTTGTGAATTTATTACGTTTCGACATGTCATATATTAATGACGTTACTAAAATGAAATAAAGGAATCCATCTTATATCAGAACACGAGTCCAATAAAACGCAAGATCTGGCTTCTCGGTTCCCTCATTCGAATTACCTTTAATCGTCAATTACAAGTCTGGTCCAATTCCGTCGAACAAACAATCGGGGCTTGTACCGGATCGTTTATAAGAGCCGGATACCTCCGCGAACTCAATGGGCGAACTTTCAAGAATAAATGTGAAAAGTTCTCACGAGCTAACTAAGCGAAGTTGCTGGCTAATGCAAAAGTATAATTCCTTCCTGAGATTCCTCTGCGGGGAACACTCGTTGGGGCAAATTTTTATATTAATGTTGTACTTCGCTACGTGAATCAGCTTTTAAAATCTGATTGTTTTTTTAGTCAAATCTGTGTAATTATAATTACGTATGTAATTAATATAGAAGACTGAGCCACTTGTACTTTTTAGCAGCATGTTGTAAATCTATTATTCGTGTTTTTATACCAAAGCACATCGTTTATTTTTGTTTGGCATGGACATAGTAGAAAACCTTTCCCGCGGGCCCGGCAAAAATCAGTCATAGGACAATGTCATAGACAAGGGACAGCTTTTCGTACTTTAATTATACGTAATTGTACACTGCACTTCCTTATCATCAACAGCCTTTTTTACGTCCCACTGCTGGACACAGGCCTCCTCTCACACCCTTATACATAATATGTATTATACCTGAAATGTTTTCGACACGAACCAAAACTTTTACTTAAACTACGCGCATACCGGCTGCATAGAAATTGTTGCCAGGTTTTGCTTATTTCTGTTTGTTGAAAATTTTGGTGATACTACCTTTTTAACGAGAGCAGACGTGCTTCGTAACCAACCTACCTACCTGTATAACCTTTCCCTCAATCACCTCAGGCAGATATAGCATCTAACGATGCTACAAGATTCCACTGGTGATAATTCAAGCCAGTTACTACAAGACGCTCTAACTACGATCTAGCCTTAGCAAACGATCACGTTAATTGCTAACCAATTTAAAGGCAATAAATTCCCCACTGCACGGGGCCATTGTTATCTACACATAAAACAAGATAGAGCTGTAGATACGAGTAGCGCGAAAGCAGAACTAGCTTTCCTAGTGTTTGTGTTAAGGTAAAATCTATGCGCAAAGTTCCACCTGTCTCGAGCTAAGCTGCTCTCAGCTGATGTGCAAGTATGATTCTAAAGTGCGTTCAGCACTATAAAACTTGAGATGTTTATGTTAACTGGAATATTTAAAAGTTCCTCTAGCTCTAGCAACTCAGAGCGCTCCAGAATTTTAATATAATGGCAAACTTTTCTCATAACCATAACCCTTGAATTTTGAAGCGCATATTCATGAAATCTTGAAACGTTACTAACGTATTAATGCCGAACCAGGTACGATTTTTTTTTCAGTTTTATGCACACTTAATAAAAGTAAGCTGTACAGTTTAAAGTTCGTTAATTCTAGTTACTTAAGTATAAGTTGTCTTAAGTCGTAAACACGATTCAAATTTTGCTATCGGCAGCTGTTGTTTTTATGTCGAATCTTTTTAAAAGTGAAGCTAAAATATTTATTCAATTTTGAAACGGAATATGCTGCGAAAACATCCTTAGGGAACGACGAAGGGGAAATACCTGTTTAAATAGTATTGTTTATTCCAAAATTTGGCGAGCGAAGTTACGCCCCGATGCCTTTATTCCGATCTCATTACGGTATTTTGTGTTTATTACATTTTAATTATCAATCCTTTTAAATACAGTTTTCTTTTGTTGAAATACGAGTGACTAAAGCAAAACTTTAATTAATGCGTGTTATGTAACATAAAGTACAAGACTATTACTCTGACTTTAATTTTTGTTTCATACTAGGTAGATGAGCAAATTTGACATCAGTGTACCTACTTACGTCAAGTATCTGTCTCATGTTGTCTCATCAAAGTATTTAATTATACTTTGTACGAGTACATGCAATGATAATTATTAAGTAAAGAGACGTCATATGCTCACAAAACAATCTAAAAATATGTTCTGAACATATTGACATTTGCGCGTATGTTTGGACCTTATTCGAGAGCGACTTTAGGCCAAAGAGGCTACAAATAAATTGTAGCCTTTTCTGCGCTTAATTTTCGGTGTGCAGATGACATAATTATCTACCTCTTTTTTAGGTATATGTAATATGCCACCGATGGACACAGTTATCTGTTGCAATCACAGGGCTTGACTTTTACCCACATAATCTCACTGACGATTAGAAATTGCATTATGCACCCAAATTAAAACAAAAATGGCTGCGAGCTCGAGTTTAAACAGAAGACTCTCGGTTTAAGACCGAACAATCTTGCCAGGCTATCCAGCTTTAACAAAATCAGATTCGGACGAAATTGTGAGCTCCCAACTGTAAATAACCAGCCTTAATCTAGAAAAATCGAAAAAATTACACATTTAGGCTCATTCTGATACCGTACAATGTCAGCTCGTTCGTTTTGTAGAGAAAGAAATAAAATTCATATACATTCATTCATTCATTCATATAAATTCAAATACATTTCATACACGATACTTGCCTTGTCGGGTCCTATTCTACAAATCCATGTTATTAAAACTTAGAGGGGCGGCCGTACCTACTTTCTGTAGCTTTTTGTAGGTATTGGGACGACGAGACTTCACTTCTAACGTAGAGTTGCTTTTTGGCTGATTACAAAGCCATTATTATAAATGAGTTAAGGTATTGTAACGTAACTTTTTGTATAGGTAAGTTGGTGTGGCGATTGTAGCATTACAATTATGACACCATCTAATCTTTTGTGACGCGTAAGCTTATTAAAAACAATCAATTAACGTTTTTTTTGTACAAACTTTTTTGCCGACCATACTTTTTGTTAACTGCACGTATATTGTCTTTCACCTTAACTTGTTATTATGTTCATACCAAATTTCAAATCAATCCTACGACTGGAAGTGGGTCAAATTTAACTTGCAAGATTTGACCCTACAAGCAATACATATAATGTACTATCAAAAGACTAAGTTAAACAGTGATTAGAATATTGTAATTAAATTGACCATTACGAAAGAAATCTTTGAAACCAACAATTGAAGTATTCATACCCTTCTTTTTCTGTTAGTAAGATTTTGAGTACTAGGTACCAAACTCATTTATTTAAATCAGTTAAGTCTCTTTACTAATTACACGTTTGCTTACATAACATTGCTCGGTCCTTGGACTGTAATTAGTGGATTTCGTCATTAAGGTTTGTTCACAGCATGCGACGTTTTCAAACGTCGCTTCAGAATGACCGCCACTTTTCGTACTTTGCTTGTTAGGTCTGCAGTCCCTGTGGTGTTCCTTTTATCGGTAACTGTGATCACTTACCATCAGGTGATCCACTTGCTTGTTTACCTTCCACGTCCTACAAACAAACGTGTGAATTATTATTAATGGCATTTTTATTTAATGACTAAATAATCTAAATCTTGTCTGTTAAAATGTATTATTTGAGCAACCACCTCCTAGGTATTCACACCTAAAAAAAAGCCATTTTAAGCATGATTTGTACCTCACATGGGAATAAAATTGCAGATGAGGCCAAATATTCACTCTTGCCTTGATGAGGCATCTGAACAACTGTTGTAGCCACTTGTGTATAACGTTTTTGCACCTACCACCATGTAAATTAATGATGTTCAACTTATTAGTGTTCCAAAAAGCTTTCAGTGTTAGTTGGAAGTTTATAATTCCCTCGTTAGAACGATAGCTACTAATTAGGAAACTCGGTGCACGGTGGAGTTAGCCTCTGCGAAGCGTTTTTTCTTTGTTCGTTAAGAGCTTATTCTTAGTATGTGTGTGTGCTTATACAAAACAGGGAGGCAGGAAATGGTGACTTGGATTGTAGGATAGCGATAACAATACTGATATAGCGCACGACCGAAAAGATTTTTGTTAAGGATCGCCATTTTGATCTCCACATTTTGAGAAAACTAGGTTTATTGGTTAATGGTATAAAATGGTGCAAGGTTCCTGCAGCGAACGCGTGCTAGACAAATAATCCTCAGGTCGAAAACGTTCCAATTTAGTGCCACTAATTAATCTGACCCTGTGACGGCGTCTCTGTAGATGAATTTAGTGTGACCGCCAAATGGACTTTGATATGGTTGCGACGTTAGTTCCAGTTTTGACCATCAGACAAGTTCGTGGCACTGTATATCAATCCGTTACAGACTGAGTGACTGACAGAAAATAACGCACAGCCGAAACCCTTGTCCGTAAAAGGCTGAAATTTTGCATAGAAGTTAGTTTTATGATGTAGACAAGCACGGGGTAGAGAATAAACGGGGTTTATGCGCGTACGAAGTCGCGGGCATAAGCTAGTATCGTATAAGATGTCGTCAATTTCATCTGGCCATTCACTTTTCCTTACCTACTTCTCTACGACATTGTGATACGTTGGAAAAAATCGTTTTAAGAACACAAAACATTCCTTGCATTTTTCCTCCTAAGGTTTCTTTCATCTGTCAAGCCCAGATTGCAATTGTTTGCTTTTATTTCACGGCGGGTTGACCTAATAAGATTCCAACTAAGGGATCATTAAAAGGTAAAATAATTAAACATTGTAGATTTGATAGTTACTGAAAACGTTCTAGCGTATTTGTTAACAAAGACGGGAGAGTAATGGAGGTAAGAAGGACTAACGAGTCGCTTGGGAATTTTGCAGTATTATTTTCAAGAGTTAATTAAATTTTTGAAAGTCAAAATTTTCACACTTAACTTTTCAGTTCTATAGGACTCAATGTTAACTCATGAAGGGTTGTCAATGTTTTTGTAAGTTATTAACTTATTAACCTTTATAACATAAAGTTTATCTTAAGAAGTAAACAGTCATCTTTGTGCCCTTTTCACGTAAGGTTTGCATTCCATTTTAAGTTTTAATGCTCACGTACAGATGTAATTGCAAGAGTTGTGCAACATTTAAGACTTGCATCACGATACTGTAGTCATAGCGCATAATTGAGTAGGTTTCTGCGGTAGTGAAACGGTGCGGGAGGAAAAATCCACCAATGGAATGACTACACTGAACAAGGCTAGGAAAATAAAGTATCCTATTCGTACTGTTGCAACTTTCCTTATCAATACTTGGTCATGTGAATAAAGGCTATTCGAAGTGAAACTTCTACTTATTACGGGTGGCCTTTCGTAACCCGGCTTCTTTATATTTAGGACTTACAGCAGTGCACGACGCATGTGTCTAAGTAACATTAGTATAAAACTTAACGATAGCCCTGTGTGACTTGTGTGAGTCACAGAGCTAATAAAATAAGAAGTGGCATAGTCGCGTGACCTTGTCGTCACGCTTGTGATGCGTAAAACACAAGTACGCGCTTTGTCTTGCGACTCAGTATTCCTCGTGAGAGTACACTACACGTATTTGTGTTCTAAAAAAAAATTATTCCGACGAGTAGAGGTTGAGAACCTCATCTTTTTTTAAGTGCTGGAAGGAAATAAAGAAGGATAGCATTTCTGTCCACTTTTTATTAGTTCCGTCAAGTTCTGTGGTGTGAGTAGACTGTCACAGTTTCACTTCTAGCTGTCTTTATTCCCGTTGGAATGTAATAAAATAAAACACTTAACTTAATGAGCGTTATACGACAACAGGAGCACGTACATTCAAATGCTTCTAATTCTTGTGGACCCTGAAATTATACACCGTAAAAAGTATAAGGTTAGGTAATTTATTTGAATAAGGGTCGGAGTTTTATGTACCCCATGACGTTTTGGCGGACAAAATTCTCACCTGACGACCACCCATAAAGGTTTAATTACGCATAATAGGAGCAGAAATAGTGAATAAGTATACATACCTCTCGTATACGTTAATTCTACGTATACCAGAACAAATAGAAATTCCCGAGGTAGAAATTTATATTGGAAGAGGTAAATTAATTTTATTATGAGCCCGACATTTATGATGGAGTTTGAAATTACCTGTTGGAGTTTTAGTGTGAATGTTTGAGCCACCTAAATTTTAAATTAAACTACATTACACGAGAAGCTGTAAAAAACATTATTAACATGACATGAAAAAATGGGGTTTTATTTATAGTATAGTGTTCCCTACAAAATACGGGTTTGGATTCATTTTTTCAATGCCTTTACTAAACTTAATCGTTGTAATATTGTCCGTGCTTCTTTTCTTCTTAAATATGCCGTTGTCTAGGTAAAGTGACAAAAGCTTTCCCCTGTCAAAATGTTTAAGTCATTTTTGCCTGGCCCGTGCGAAAGATTTTTCTACTATTTCATATTTCATGCTTTTTCAGGCTCAACGTAATCATACCTCCTTACACCAATCCCCTTTCATTATACACAACAAGAACATATAAAGCCACTTAATCGACCCATTAACAAGCTTATCCGTAGCTATACTGAACATTACTTAATAACTTACATTATGAAAGGGTTCTCGACTATGCGTGACCTGCGACGTGGAAAACGATTTTTTCATACATTGCGTGTGTTGTTAATCAACTACTATTCGATTAGCCTCTCTGCCATGCAATGTACAGAGAAATTGCTTGCATGCCGTACGGTCGCAGAGTCGTGGCCGTACCTTAGTGAAGAGATCGCGACTGTTCGCACGCGAGCAACTTCTAATTGCATTACTTCCAAGTGCCGAGGTATTTTATATCTGCAGTTGAAGTAAAATAAAGGAATTCAATTGCGTTCGATGACTGAGAAATCTTGCGTTCCTTGGAGTTAATTGGGATAGGATATTATGCGTGGAGTGTATAAAATTAATTCTATCTAACTTTGGTGCATAGGGTACTTTTGACACTAATCACTTTGTCACCATTAAGCCGATCATTATTATAAGCAAAGTAACACGACTTCAAACTAACGATGAGTTTGGGTTTTATACTGAAGTGTATATCACATACAATTTTAACTCTGCGTAAAATTCATTGAGGCTTGATTTCCTTTTTAACTTTAGGATGAGTTGAAAAGATTGTTTTACGAAGGCTTCTTAGTATCCAACTGTTACACAGATACCTCTTCTCAACCTACTCACTCATTTCATTTTCCTAGACTAATTCCTTTTTTATGAGAAACACCTTTCTTATTTGCACTTAAAATTTGATTTAGTTTAGATACATATGTTATCGTGTCAATACTTCTTTGCATAATCTACCTAAACCCAAATTTTGCACCACAATAATTTACACAGCTCTCTAACATCGGATAGCCAGCAGAAAGTACAGAAAATACCAGGAAAAAATAGGTAATATTTAGGCTGATTTTAGGCCAGGGGTCAAGTGTAATCCGAGGAAGGTGACAGAGTAATATCCACTTATAACACTCCGCAGAGCACCAGAGGAAACCTTGACTTGTTTGATAGTCCATTATGTCTTACAGACTTATACTGGGCTATTTTGTCTCGTCTTTGACTGTAAACAAAATTCCTCTGCTATTGATGTCTTGTTGTTTATTAGTGTTTTATTTTTTGGGAAATACCGAGTGTTATTAAAATGGCATTATTAAATAAAACATATGTAATTAAATAAAATAAAAAAACACTAAAAACAATTTTTGACCGAAGGTGCTTCTTTGTGGAAGTCCATGTGTATAAATTAACTAAAACCAATAACTAAACTAACCTGCCTACTCTTCGATATGATCGTGAAGCAGCAAGCTAATTGATTTTAGTTCATATTTATAACATTAATGGATGTTCTTGTATTCTATTGAAGCAAAATAACTATGCTTACTTTGTCAGTTATCCCGTAACTCACGAAATTTTCAATGTCTGTCAACTCTATGGCTATAAATACATAATATTGTGGAATAGAGACGTATCCACACATTGTATAGTTATTTAAGCTCGATTTCAGGTACTTCATGCTATTTTTTGTTTACGGTGCGACGAAAAAACGACCTTGAAAATCTTGAAACCAATTAGAGAATTCTGAGAGGAGGCCTGTGCCAAGCAGTGGGATGTAAAACAAGGCTGGTGATGATGATGAATCAGTCATTAGACCGTTCACATTGATTTCCTGGCTTATGTAACAGAGCGAACCTTTTAAAACAGAGGTG
Organism: Clepsis dumicolana; assembly: GCA_963691665.1. Classification (NCBI taxonomy): domain Eukaryota; kingdom Metazoa; phylum Arthropoda; class Insecta; order Lepidoptera; family Tortricidae; genus Clepsis; species Clepsis dumicolana. Next base: position 5,568,761 of record OY829521.1, read on the forward strand.
TTCGTTACTAGCTAAAATCATCTCAATAAAGTAATCCAAATATCCAACGTAATTCAAAACCGATGGTAATATAATTACAACATATTATATATTCCAGATAAATTAACAGCCTCTCTTTCCGAACCAATTTAAAATATTCTCCTCGTTTAATGGTTCACCTAATTTTAAATTCCCGAGGCTCGCAATTGGGCCTGTGGTCTGTGGGTCGTGATCTTTTACTTGAATTTCACGCTCAAAAGAGCCGGAGAACCTTTTTGAGGAATTGCAATGTTCCTTGCGGAAGTTTTGAGTGGAAACACTATAACTAACCAGCAATTAAAATTTCTGGACACATTTGAGGTTTCTTTATCTAGTTGTCTTTTCATTTTAGAATTATTGTGCCTGGCTTCAAACTCGTAAGAATATTCTGAATTTGAATTTGAAAATTAAGGAATAAGGAAAACAAAAGCATAAACTATAATGGAATATATATATATACTATATACTACTTCAGTTACTACAATGTTTAATTTACCTTTTTGCAAGTAATGGAACCACCAAATGAAGTTCTGCATTTCAGTTCATTAAAAAAATATTGTAAATCGTTTTCGAAATATAATCAAAATTCATAATTATTCAGATCATAAACTGGTATAAAATCACTTTAGCACCTTGTTTTAACATCATTTTTGAGCAAGCACTAGGAAAAAATAACCTGTTGCTAAGGTATGACTGTCCATAAAATAGTTTTACAAAACGTTCCTGGAACTCGAAGCCCCCAATAAAAGTCCGAATAATTTTATTAAGTTAAAACGCTGTTTAATGGAGGAAATTATTCCTTTCATCATATTACAATGATGGCTGTAATTAACGCTTGCCTATTACATCAGGGAGCTGATTGCCATAAATCGTCGGCCCGGGTGACCGCCCAGACCCGAGCAAAAGAAATGAATATCGGACTAGGCACTTAGAATGAATGAAAACGGTCTAGTACTGAAAAATTATTAAATTGGGACTAGGTTCTGTAAATTGGTAAAAACTAGGCTGTAATTGCGACGCGTAAAATAGATTGTAATAAGGATAAGGATGTACAGTCATGTTTGAATAAGGATGTTGTCTCTAAGTATTTATATGTTGATGTAGGTTGATTAGGTATTTTTTAGGTTACAAAACGATATATTTTTATTTTTCAAAGCTCTAACGCATTTCAAAGGCATTTCAAAAAAACGTTTTATTTGACATTCTTTCTAATTTAGTTTTCATTTGAAGCGGAGTACTTTTGCTTCTCACTGTAGCTCAGTTTGCGATAAAAATAAAATGGCTCCTATATTTCCGTCGAAAGCAATCGTCGTCCGTCAAATTTCCTTTGCCATAACAGAATCCTATTTGCAATAAAATAGTACGGGACCGCTGTATTTTTGCTATGAAACTTATTATTTATAACAGTTCTGTGCCCTTAAATAATCTAAACCCAGTACTACTGGTAGTACCTTTTTTGCGTGTTTTATACGCTACTACTTAAAAAAGGTCCCTCCTCAGCTTCACACTTTTCAGTTAGGTGCAATTTCCCCTAAGACAAAAATACGTCATGCCTGTAGCATGCATGTTTTATGCAAGTAGCTGGCATGCGTATCTCAAACTACAATTAAATATCACAGAAGCACGCACGACACCGGATAGCCTAGCGGTTAGAGACCCTGACTATGAAGCTTGAGGTCCCGGGTTCGATCCCCGGTAGGGGCAGATGTTTGTATGATGAATACGAACGTTTGTTCTCGGGTCTTGGACGTTTAATATGTATTTGAGTATTTATTTATCTATATAAGTATGTTTATCCGTTGTCTAGTATCCATAGTACAGGCTTCGCCTAGTTTGGGACTAGGTCAATTGGTGTCAATTGTCCCATGATATTTAGGTATTATTTATTAATATAATTACTTACAGAAAAATCAGCTAGCTAACGAAGTTTTTTTTATTATTGACAGCATTTGATATTTCTGAGACTACTAAATATTGGTAGTCTGTATGCTGTATGGAAAGAAGGATACAAGAGTAGTTTTAAATTTTCACTAGGATTCATGATTTTTTTTTTATTTATTAAGAGGTACTTAGGTACTTAATCTAGTTAAAATGATACTGTAACTGCATCTCGAGATCCATTAGATCCATTGCCATTATCTTGTCTCGACACAAATTGTCAAACTCAAAATTGTGAAAGCATTTCGTTGAATCCCATGTGCATGAAGTGTATTAATACGGTTGCATAGTTTTTTTTTTGTTTTATCGTTGTAATAAGAAACAATAGATTAACAACAGCTCGGTGTAGCACATTTGTCTTTAAGAGGGGTATTTAGCACCCTTAAGCTCATTAGCTTTCACCTAATATATTTTGTAGGTGGAGGCCGAAAGCCAATTGAAAATAACCTTTGGAACAAGGTGTTAAGTATTTTAATTATAATAAATTAACTACTAATTGGCAATTAATGATATCATAGTAATTATGAAAGTCGCACTTTTAACCATAAAAATGTTTTATAACAGCAAGAAGATTTCGTTACGAGAATAAGGGTTTTCGCCCATTTAGAAGGTTACGATTTTTTTTAATGAACCATTATTATTGATGAGCAAAATGTTTTCAACTTAGCTCTTTATCATTTTCTTTGCACAAATTCTGCAAAATCAGTTACGTTAAAATGAGCTGCATGTTTTAAATGAAAGTTTCAAAACACAAATATGTAGGAGGTCAATCTATCCGAGCTCCTGAAATATTATGTACAGCGACCTCACTACGCCGTTAAAGAAGCCGTGTGGTGCATATTTTGGAAGCGTAATGTAGGTATTTTAATTTTTAGGGTTCCCTACCTTAAGAGGACAAAACAGAAAACTTATTGGATCACTTTGTTGTCCGACCGTCTGTCTGTCTGTCAATAATTCAAAGTAAATCAAAAAATAAAGAGTACCTACTTCCCGTTGACCTAAGTAAAATGGGTACGAAGAAGCAGGGTGTACCTAACAACACAAAGGCAAACATCCGAAGGACGTTAGATACAGTACCCTCGGTACGCGAGTCCAGTTAGCCAGTTTTTTTTGTTTTCAGTTTACAATTAACTATACCTACCGCACCGTCATTCCGAAAATAGAATGCCCCTCGTACGTATAAACCATCTAAATTGCAGGCTCGCGCACCTACCTGAGAGGCTCCATTTAAACCAATTTATCTTTCCTTGATTTATTAAAGGTCTCCTTAATTAAATGGGGTTCAAAATCGGCAAGCTCTAAGCAAATTACCTGCACGACACAATTAGACCCGCAAGCTTTTAGGCTAAGCTTTCCTTTAAATATTAACATTATACGGACTGAGTAATTAGGCCAGCGAGTTTTTGCTTTATTCTTTTAGCAAAACTAGTCTCCTCAAAATATTTTTATACCAAATCATTGTCATTATTCATTACACATTTTTATAAGCGAGCATGTTAGTTAGGTATTACGTTTTGCGTTGGGCTCTACATAAAACATAATAAGCTATGTGGGTTACAGACCCTGTGGTGTTTTGAGGAGTGTAATTTATTTACATTTTCAAGAGAAATTGGAAGGAAAATTTTAAATAGAACTAGCTTTGTATTTTTTAACTGCGACTACGTAAAACTGTAAAACAGGGGAAACATTAGCGCTTATTTTTCCATTTATACCTTGAATTGTGTTTTCTAAATGCAAATATTTTCCTGCTGCTGTGTTCGCATTAAGTGCATTGCATAAGTTTTGTTAAACACGGAACTCTGTGAAATACCCTGGGTATTTTGTTTGCAATCTTTGAATATTAAGCTACCACTTTAATAACTTTCAGAAGGTCTTGTTTTAATTTTTACTAAAGGAACAGCTCTACAAACAGTTTCAGACTCTAAGCTCTTTTTAAAAAGTTTTATCTTCAATTCGTTTAAGTAATTGTTTCCAGCTTGCAAATTAATTTTGACTCGTTTATAAGAAAGACCCGGGAAAGAAAATACTAATATTAGTTGGACGAATGGACCACCTGCGGGTAATTTGGCAAATGTTCTAACGGACGCGAACATTATTAACGTCGTTACACTAAGTATTTTTGTATTATCCCCGTAATAGCTTAAAACGCCTCAGCATGTCCCCAAGACATTTTACAAATAATGCCGGTTCACGCTCAACTTTTCATTATAACGGCTCTACCGCGAGTAAACACAACCAGCGACGCGGTGAGCGATTTCTCTTTTCATTGCTCGGTCGACACCCTTACCGCTCGACAGATAGTTGGCATCAAATGTAATGTATTCGGAAAACGCTCCCCGCTCGTAGTCGTGGCCGCGCCATTATGAGGGAAAGAGACAACCACCTCAATTTCGCTAAAACACTACTCAGCGCTTTGCTCCGCCGAAAATGTTTCCTCAATGCCTGCTGTGAAGTAATAACTTGTCTATGGAAGTTTTACACTTGTTTGAGCTTATTAAATATGGATGCATAATATTAACGCATTCAAAGTGACGATGCTTCATTATAGTACCTATAGAATTCATAAAATCGTCTTGAATACGTTCATAATATATTATATCTCGATTTTGAGTTTGTTTTACATCACTGGCTCTACGTGACTGACTCAATAGAGTAAAATATAACAAAAGAAAATTCCACGGGCCGCAAATAGTCGCAATTGATTTTATTCTTTGTCATTTCGATTATGAAGATGAATGGCTTGTATTAGCGCCTTAAAATTGACCTGAATTTAGTCTTAAATGTTGTCTGACAATGTAACGAGAGGCTCCGACGTTAAGATTAATTAAAACCCGAGGCGTTGTTCTCTAACGCGCGCGCTCACTGTGCCATTCGTCGTCTCCTTTCTACTACCACCTTATACCGTTTGAAGGAAAGAAATGGCAAATGCAAAAGCGATCGCGATCGCGAGCGCGTTAGACAATAACCCCGAGCCTCGAGGCGCTCACAACTCGATGACTCTCCGTTTATAAATTATTAATTAATTTGGACGCATAATTAATTTTGTTGAATATTTTTGCTCATTTATTAATCCTTGTGGCTTTTCAATGGGTAAGCCTTGGCCTACTTTCTTTGGCGAAATTTTATCAATTCATTACGAGCATGTGCTGAATCGCGTTACCTACGTAAAACGTCGTTAATAACAACCAGTAAAACGCTTCGAATACTTATTTATCTATTTATTTATTTATTATCAAAACAATTTTACAGCATTACAGCAAAGCCAATGCGCTATAAAATTTAGAAATAAACAACTCACAATGCAAAAAAGTACATATAAAAATTAAAACAAAACATTACAACTATTTAGGGAGTTTTCAATGTCAGTTTCGCTTCCCTAAAGCGTCGGAACACCACACCCTCCGGCCAAAAGTCGGAGCGCAGGAACATCTGCTGGTGCTTGGCAGGCACTTGGACTTAACTTATTATAACACTGGCTGTGACTAGCGGATGTCATCATATCATAATAAACTGTTTTGTATTAGGCACTACTTTCGCTTGGTATTACATACTTGATGTAAGCTAAAAACAGTAATTTGACGTTAACATTTACTCTAATCTTAATTGGTTTAGAGAAAATTTAAAATGGGTTAAAACCTCAGAATAACATCTTTTGTACTCTTGAGCAACATATTATAACGCTTCGGGGTAGTCTGGTAAAAGAAGGTCAACAGGTCACACAGAATTACTTCTAATGTAACCTTCCTCATAGTACAAATTGGACAACATTCCTTGAGCGGCTTAATCAAGCCTACAAGGTGCCTCTTGTAGTAACAAAGGTACAAGCATAATTCTAGATCTTTTTGAACAGTTATTCCATTTATGTCCGTGTTGTTCTGTGGTTATTAATGCATTATCTTACATGAGTATACCAGTGTACATATCGAAGGAATATTGTGGTAGCAAAAATTACAGAAAATCAGCCTTGTTCAGTCAGCGATTCGTTTAATTTTATTGACACATCTTAAGCCAGAACTTATGACAATGTAATAAAACAATCGATGGCTTGACTGATGGTTATTATAATTCTTAATTTTAATTTCTTTTTATTATTATTATTTTTTTGTGCTACAATTTCCATCTTAATTTATTGTGGGTTCCTAGTTTTGTAGTTTCGCTTCGGTTTATCTCTCCTTGTCGAAAATGCTACGCCCTTCCGGGATTCATTAATTATTAGCTTGGTATTGTACCTATAACGCGTGAATTACATCGAATAAACGAACAAACAGAATTTTGACGGATGCAGCTAAACCACTTTCTTTGTATCCTAAACCTTTTGTAACCAAGAAATTTCAATTTGCTCTTCTTACATTTGTAGAGTTGAAATTCCATTTTAGTAATATTCACCTACACAGATAGACATTATAAACAGTAGGCTCATTGCTCGTAATCGTGCGTATATCAATTTCACGCTTGAATTCCCTGATGATGATGACATCGCCAAATGCTTTCAGGGCTTATTTGCTCACTTAGTCTAACACGAACATAAGCAAACCTTTTACGTGACACACTTTATCCCATACTTATCACAATACCTAAATTCAGGTTCTGATGGATAACGTGGGGAGTGATAAATCTCTCTAGCAAGCGAAATTGCTGTTTTTTTTATAAAATCAAGACGTGTATCTACTCTAGACATGTTTATGATGAATGTGTTTGGGGTATCAAAATATGATCTATATGCTGTACTGGTTGAAGCGGCAATGAAAATTGCGAAATTCGTCGTCTAGCGGTACTTGTAGGAGCATCGTAAACACAGATGCTTTTTTGGCTAGCCGTTTAATTGGTGAAACGAATGTTACTTCCGCCATGACACGTTTTCGTCGACATTATATTGCAAAACAATTTTTTTTTAAGCTTCTGAAGAACCTTAAGATATTTCTCAGAGAATAGTCCTGGAAATTATATTACTAATACTATTTTTTTTTTGGCTTTTATTTTACGTAACCCAATTTTTTTACTATTAACATGAGACACACAACAGCTGGGACAATTAGGAACAGCTGATTAGGCTAGCCCTGGTCAAAGAAAGATAAGTACAGAAAACTGACTACCGTTCCTCAATAATGTGGAGAGGCACTAGAAGAAGAAAATACTCACATTTATTTTAATGATCATTTTTTATGAACAAAACCTGAACAAAAGCTTACCACCTCCAAAATTGATTCTAACTTTAATACGTTGTGGTTTAGTATTCAGTTAGAGGGAACTGTTTCAAATTAATTGCTCATTTCTGCTGAATACGTGTTCCGATTGACTGCCGCAACTTCGCCAGTTAATACGGAACTTTAATGACACGAATAAATTTAAGCGTGAAATTAAAGGCAATAAATTATCACGCTCGTTCGTTGGTTGTTACCTTCTTAGGTAATGGATAATCCAAACTGTCTGCTTTTGATGACTTACGGACTGATGATGATGGGAATTGGGTTGGCATGTTACGACATGTTACCTGCTGTAATGTTAAAATAAAGTCCTTGGCCTTAAAAAGGAACTGCAATCGTATTCGTAATTTGCGGGTGATAGGACCTTGTGCGAGATCCGTCCGGATCGCTACCACCATCTTACTCGCTAATCCTGCCGCTAACGTTTAGCATTTTGCGTCACTGATTTAAGTTAAAAAAAAGTGGGATTGAGTGTGTAAAAATTTTGCTGGTGTCCGCAAATTTTAACTTGTGCGTATTACGTAGTGAGAATAAACACGTTCGTGTGTGCTGCCTCGCTCCCCGGTGAAACAGACGACTATGCTTCAGAAATAAGCCTTTAGTTGGTTTAACTATCTTAGAGTTTAAACATCATTTTTGTAACTGAACTACTGTCGCTATTATAATACACCGTAACAGTATTTAGTTAGGTCAAACAAAAGTGAAACTCAATTTGTGTTTGGCGAACGGCTCGCTCTGATTTCCCAGGTGATTCGAATTCGTTACTAACATGCAAATTGAAAACAAATCGAAGCTAAGGATCAGTATAAAAACCTTTTTTTAGGATAAATACTTAGTAGTCTTGTTTTTGGTGGGGTGTTATGAACTAATGAGTTAAATACTTAATCAACATTCGTTTATTGTGCTCAAGGGTTAAAACTTTTGTTTAAGTACTTCTAATCATATTTGGTACTTTCAAGTAAAAAGTACTGTTATTCCATTCGATTCAATTCAATTATTCTTTATTAATCATGACAAATCAGTACAATGTGATTACAAAAAATAATCAGGGGTAATAGGCTGTCTTATCGCTTAAAAGCGAACTCTACCAAACAACGAATAATATGCAGAGATAGATATGAACAGGCTAATGTGGCAGATGGCGGAAACAACGTACCTACAAATACAATAGGTACTTACCTACAAAAAACGATTAAATTTAATAATATTACCTAGACAGAATCTGAGTGTCTGTGGCATCCTAGCTCCTAATCTAAGAATGGGCCGATCTGGATGCTGGTTTTTAAAACGTAATCTTATTTAATTCAGATGATTCTCTTCTAAGTTTCATCAAAATCTGTTGAGTCATTTTGTGGTTTTGAACTTCGAAAGAACTTTTCAAGGTCGGTTAGGATGACGTATTTTGTATAACCAAATTAACCATCAAACATGACGAAAAAAAATCTACTTAGAATAATTCAACTGAAACAGTTAAACGAACCTACCCTTTTCTGCCTACAGTACACGTGCCTCCATGAGAACCTGTTCCACTACTTGTGCGAAGAAAATGGCGGCGCAGTGATGCTACCGCAGGCAAAGGGCGACGACGCGTGGAAAATCTACTTCAACGAGAACCCTGAAGAAATCGTGGACGAGTTCGCTATGAGATACGGAATTGAAGCCATCTACCAGGCTATGACGTATGTGTTTCATTTAGATTTTAAATGCGTATAGAAATCATATTTTATTACGAGTAGCTATGTGTGTACGTACTTACTCGTATACTTAGACATTTAAAAAAAGTAGCCTCTTGTTATTAACGGTAGGTCGAGTCAATTATTTGCTAAAATTATTAATATTATTATCATTACATAACACAATATTATATTATATTTAATAAGTGAAATAATACTAGTAATCAAATAAAGTAAATTGGACGTCCATCATGCGTAACCTATGCATAACCTACGTTATGACAGGCTAATTCCAGGTTTCAAACACAATGTGTGTTGCCAAAGAAATTATTAACTAGTTAAATCCGAAACCCCAAGCGTATAGTACCTAAAGGATAATGATACGCAGGTCATATCACTGTTTACGTATTCATGTTTTAAGTGCTAGTTACGATCTTATTTACCGGCATTCAAAGTCGATTTCGTAGCGTACCTACACCTGCTTTCAACATCAATTTTATATCTTATGCCGCGAATATCGCTCAGACACGATACTACGTACCTCCTTGACTACTTTGAATAATTTTGAATAATACCTGTGCAAGTAACACGAAAAAACAATAATAATTTGCAGCGTATAGGTATCAGACGGCGAGTTGTTTGATTATACTTTCTTTACATTCTGTTTTATTTTTAATCTGTGATTTAGGTAGTTAATGCTATAAAAAATATTGAACAGATTTTTATACAGAACGGATTCACTTTTTTATTATTATTAGGTATTATTGCATTAGACATAATGAAAACGGGAAAAATATCGGGAGCTCATCAAACCTATAAGGTAATCGCGGTCGATATCCCGTTTTCATTATATCTAATGCAATTAACCTCGAATCATTTAAAACTGTTATTATTATTGTAAGATAAGTATGAACTATCTCCTTTGTATTTACACAATAAGAAGCCATCATAAATTATTTATGTAGTAACAGTTTCCACGCAAAACATTTAATACAATAATATAGTTTCCTGGTATGTAATTCTACGTTTCAATATCAGCAAACTATTTACAATATCGAATACCTGCATTAAACGAGGTATGAAATTCCACCCCTTGACAAACATACCAATACGACACATACGCGATCTAGATTCGGAGTGGATATGATGGATGGTGACATTTGCAAGCGTCAGACAAAATAAAAAAATCGCATGTGTATATACTTATTTATAGTTTTAATACACCAACCACTTCGTAACCACTTGTAACTTGTATAACAAGCGGAAAACTCTTTCCAACTCCATGGCCGTGTTTCATAAAGCTACAATTTACAAGCGCAAGTCTCATTCTATCACCTTTTGTAAATTGTAACTTGTAGCTTTATGAAACACTGCCCTGGTATTAGAAAGATACTTCCACTTGTATTACAACTCGTTATGAAACAGGGCCCATGCACTCATGGACATAAACGGACTTGTAATTATACGCGTATAAGTTTAGGTACCCGTTGTTGTTGTTGCTCGTGTATTGTCCGCTCAAGTTCATATACCAATTAAAGATACACTAGCTAAAAAAATTGTAGAGACAATATGTACGCGTACTTACTCGCACATCTGGCAACGAAACTGTTTATAAAGAATTGCGATATTGAAAGTATTTCCACTAAAGAATTATATTAGAGCCCAAATAAATACCAGTAAAAATCACGGCAAGCCCAATTAGCGGTCCCTCGTTTGACAAGGCGGAGGGTCCCAATCTTCAAATAGATATTGATTTGGGCGGTCGCTACCAAAGAACTGGGATATCTCTTAGTGTATCTGATATCTTAGGGATAAAAAAGTTATTTGCAATTTCCTTGTCTAGTCGCTTAGCCGAGTCGATAAGCGAAATTCGTGGTCTGAAAATTCATAGTACAGTGTGTTCGTGTTGTTTAGGAGCTTCAAGTTTTCCCTTGAAATTGTATTCTGAATTATTAATGCATTTCTTTTTTTATTCCAGGCACTTCCACTGTCTGTCGACGAAGTATTTGTGCGCAGGCGTCCCGGCTGTAATGTCAACTTTGCTGGCAAACATCAATGCTTACTACGCTCACACCACCGCTTCGTCGGCTGTGTCTGCTTCCGATCGATTCGCTGCGTCAAACTTTGGGGTACAGTCTTTACGACAACAATATTCTTGGTCACCTAAATTATTATTAGTTACTAATCTGCGAGTATCTAATCTATCTCCAAAAAATACATTAGTTAAATATGGAGCATAAGTACCCTACGCAAGGTAGACAATTAGGCGGTTTTATCTATAATGAATTAAATTAAATTTATTCTTGCGCTTATAAATCCTACTAATATTATAAATGCGAAAGTTTGTGAGTGAGTAAGTTTGATACTTCTTCACGCTGAAACGGTTAGACGGATTTTAATTAAAAATTGGAATGGGGATAGTTTATACCCTAGATCAAAACATATCTTTCATCCCGGAAAATTGTATAGTTCCCGCGGGATAGCGATAACCGAATTCTACGCAGATGAAGTCGCGGGCAACAGCTAGTTATTTATGAAGTTTTTCTAGAATATCTGAGATGCAAACAAAAATGGCATCTCAGTACGAGTACAATCAATTAATTTATTCTCGAACTGTCTACAAAAAAAAGCTTCTGATAATAATTATGGATTTTGGTCTTGCCTGTAACAAAAAAAACTAAAATAACAATAATTATAATAATAACACATTTTATAACTTAATCGTAACATTAATTGATACAGACATTTTCAGTTACATAACATTGTTATAGTTGCCTATTGTCTACCATACCTGTTTTGAAGTTTTCAATAAAGAATATTCGTATTGTATTGTATTGTATTTAATACATTTCAGAAAGAGAAGTTCGTCAAGCTTTTGGATCAGCTACACAACTCGCTCCGCATAGACCTATCGATGTACCGCAACAACTTTCCAGCCTCCAGCGCCGAAAAACTCATGGACCTGAAGTCTACTGTCGACCTGCTCACCAGCATCACTTTCTTCAGAATGAAGGTAAATTGCACTATCTTTGTTTTTATTCTGCTAATCAAGAGTCCTTTTGCTTGTTACGTGTATTTCATTTCTTGGTATGTCTCTAGTATACATCTGGGAAAGTACTTGACCGAACTGTGTACACTCACCAGCACAATTGATGCTGCACAGCTGTTTTCTCTGATTATTGCAAAAACTGTTATTTAATCAAATACACATAAACAAAATTACAATCTTTTACAATAAGTAGTTAAAATGGGGTAGCCGATTAATATTATAGTCCGGACGAGTATTTCTTTTTCAGGGTTCTGTGTAGTATTTTTGAAGTAATCTCTTGATTATTTCAAATGGAAAGTCGTAATTATTTACAATTTGAATGTACTTGAGTCTCGAAATACTGGAATAAACGATCCACAGCCTGGATTACCTCATTGATGTAACACTTATAATTATCGCTTAACCTTGACAGTTTTAAATGATACGCTTTCATTAAATTATACATATTACATAATGGGATATTGACCGCGATTAAGTACCTTACTAGGTTTTGACGAGCTCTCGATATTTCCACGCAGTTACATGGATCATGATGACGAATATACACCCGTTACCTACGTAACTAACCTACCCGCCTACCTACCTACCCACCTACTTACCTACCCCCCTACTTACCACCTACCTATCCACCTACCTACCTACCCTACCCACCTACGTACCCTACCCACCTACCTACCTACCTAGTAAGGTAATCGTGGTCACAATATCCAGTATGTAATATGTCTAAAATATTACATACCTTTAGGTACCTACAGAACATTTTAATCGAATTGTTAAACTTTTCTAGGTTCAAGAGCTAAGCAGTCCGCCGCGCGCCAGCACTGTCGTCAAAGATTGCGTCAAGGCATGCCTGCGGTCCACCTATCAGTTCCTGTTTGAAAATTGCTACGAGCTCTTCAACAGGGAGTTTCAGGTATGTATCTTCGATTCGGTCTAATTCGGTGATGCACCATGCTATATATGGTTCTTTAAATATGTACAGTCTACAAGCCTGTTAATTTCATAATGTTCAATGTTCGTACTTATTATGTCTATTAGGTGGATCCAAATGAAGCGAAGCGTGACCCGGCCGACCACGGGCCTCAGTTGGACTCTGTAGACTTCTGGCATAAGATCATCGCTCTCATCGCTTCGGTCATTGAAGAAGATCGGAACAGCTACGCGCCAGTCCTCAACCAGTTTCCGCAGGAATTGAATATTGGACAGGTAACCATGATTATTAACCATAGAAACAATGACCATTGTTGATGTATTGAAACTGGTGTAGCGAGTTCCTTCAACTGAGTATTTAATCATCAATCGAATTTTTTGTCATCTTTGCATGAACAAAGAAATAGTGATACTCGTTTGTTTCTAACTCGACTACCTAAAGTGAAGTCAAGCGGCAAGCTTATTCTAACTCGCTCGCAATCTCCATCGTTTTCATTTTTACAGTTTTTGTATGGCTGTCACAGTCATACAAAAACTGTAATTTCAATCCGATATCTAGTGTCAAAAAAGTTACATAATTACCCTGGTTGATTAGTATCTAATCATTTGTGCTTTGTCACCAGCTGTCAGCGGCCACGATGTGGTCTTTGTTTGCTGTAGACATGAAGTATGCGCTTGAAGAACATGAACAACATCGGCTCTGCAAGTCTTCCGCTTATATGAACCTGCACTTTAAGGTGAGTCCTTCATCATTTTGGACTGTCTGCCATTATTCCAAAGTTGGTTACGACAAATCAAACAAATATGGTTACGACATTTATTAGAAGATTTTTGCTCTAATTGCCAAAGGACAGGTATGACATCACACGGCATACCGACGGCGCCTCAATAAAAACTTTGTTACCTTCTAAGTCTTAGAATCTCCAACCGCAGTGCTACTAAGGCCAAAAACACCTTTGCTCCTGAAACCTCAGTCCATCCTTCCTTCATCTCCAGGTGAAATGGGTGCACACGGAATACGTAAAAGACGTGCCGCCATACTGCGGGGCCGTGCCGGAATACCCGGCCTGGTTCGAGCCTTTCGTGATGCAGTGGCTGAACGAGAACGATGACGTCTCGCTAGAGTACTTGAATGGGGCGTTCAACAGAGACAAGAGAGATATGGTGAGTATCTACTAAACATAGTTTGGAATTAAAGGAAGGCCCCTAGATTAAAATAATAATGACACGCATGCCTTATGACAGGGAAATAGGTACTTATAGAAGTGTTTATAGTCGGTCAGATGCACGGGCAGTCTGGCGTCCTTACAATTTGTGGTCTTGATGGAAGAAAACTGTTAAAGTATTTTTGAATTTTGGGTTTTAATGACAAATTAGGCATCAATTTAAATCACACTACATTGATGATGACGAACTAAGTAAGGCCAGATTCGACGTGCGATTTGTATCTGGACATTAATAAAATGTAAGTAAAGAATATAGGGACCAACCTCATTATTTATTTTGTACTTATGAACTATTATCCAAATCACAGGCACAGCCACAGGCTTTAGTACAGGCTTTGCCTAGTTTGGGACTAGGTCAATTGGTGTAAATTTGTCCCATGATACTTATTTATTTATTTAATTTTTATTTTTTATTTACTATAGCCACGACGCCTAATTGTTGAACTATGTCAGCAATTTCAGCAATTCTTTATTGCTTCATCTGACGTTGTTTACGGTTTATGTTACATACCTCCTGTAACCTAAGTTTCTTAAATTTACCATTAATTTTCTTCGTTCCAGTTCCAAAAATCTAGTGAGCACGCACTCTTCAGCAACTCCGTGGTGGACGTGTTCACTCAACTAACACAGTGTTTCGACGTCGTCTCCAAGCTCGAGTGTCCTGACCCCGAAATATGGAAACGTTACATGAAGAGATTCGCGAAGACCATTGCCAAAGTGCTAGAAGCCTACGCTGACATTGTTAAGAAAGAGTTCCCTGAACACTTGAAGGAGGAGCGAGTGGTACGTACAGAAAATGTGATGAATAAACTTTTTTTTTTACAATATCGTTATGTGGAGTAGAATGCATTTATTTATATTTCACCTTGCGCTTAACCTATGAGGCCAGTCATTTCGAAACGGTGGATTTTAGCGGTAATATAAAAGCGGCTCCATTCATCTCGTTAATTTGACTTCCCTGGTTAGGCATGGAACTTATTCTACAGAGTGAAGGAACCGAGCCCTGCACTCTGTAGAATATACTTAAAATTGACCAGAATATTCAAAAATCCTGTACGTAACATTGCAGCAGTTTTAAGCCACTGATTAATTTTCTTACAGGCATGCATCCTCATGAACAATATCCAACAACTCCGAGTGCAACTGGAGAAGATGTTCGAAGCCATGGGCGGTACTAAGCTAGAGCCAGACGCTGCAGATATTCTAAACGATCTGCAGCAGAGCCTTAACAACACGCTTGATGAGCTGGCTTCTATATTCGCTGTCAGGTAATTAAAACATATATAGTGCGGGTATTTGAGTGACAGGGCCTTTCGCAAAATCCATCCAGATAGCAATCCCTTTCGTTTGCTTCATTGCATAAAAAAAATCTCCTAACTGAAGCAGATTTCAAGATGTTTTTGACGATTACTTTTTGAATTTTATGACATGTCTACTGGCAATATACTATTCATTTATTAATAATAAAAGCAATTAATAATGACATCAAATCTAAGCTAAAACTAAATAAACTAAAACTTAAAACTAAATTAAATCTAAATAAGGCCCCCGTGGCATGGTGCTCAAAAGGCTGGCAGCGTTGCCTCGTTGAATAGCAATGCTGATTCTTTGAGAGAGAAAACTGCCAGCCCTTTGGTTACAAGTTGCATCGACTAAGCGCTTTTTCAACTCTGAACATTACAACTGCACATTGCGAATCCCGGACTGGTTAGGACCGGGGTTCGTTTTAAACTAGCTAGCTCAGGGGTCTCGGGTGAGGGGAGCGAAAGGAAAGAGTGAATACCCAAATCCAACACCAATTTATTCAACTAACATAGGTATCTTATGTATTATTATATAGTATGTCTAATTATTTACACATAGGTACGCGGCCGGCGCGGAAAGGTTTCGCGGAACCTTTAAACGGAAGTGTGTAACGGTGGGTTATGACGGGCGCGCACGGAACCTTAGCGGGAGGGAAGAATAGCTAACGCTAGTAGGTAGTAGTTAAGTTTCCCTACCGTGGGTGTTAATCAGGGATCCTTCCGAGACCGGCGGACTATACCGCCAAGGTCGACCAGTTAGATCCCGAGTTACACGCAAGAGGTTAGGTTGCCCTACGGGGGTGGTTAGTCAGGGCACCTTCCGAGGCCGGCGGACTATACCGCCAAGGTCAAACCGGCGGTGCCGAGCCCCGCATTCCCTACCCCGGGGCTTCCGCTTAAACAAGACCGGGTTCGGGATAGCGGGAAAAGGCTACCGGTTTGAAGTCGCTGTTTGGGAGCACTCCCCACCGACTGAGTCGGGTGCGACCACTCGCTATCCCTTTTCCTCAAGGAAGGTGTAGTGTTCACTGAATTTGGGGTGACCGTACACGTAGCGTTCGTAGGGGTAGTTTTCACCGGGCTAATCCTCCGTCTTGTACTGGCGTGCGGCCCGTTTTATACGCTGCTGCGACTGTTGCACGGTGCCGGTGGTGGGGCGGCGGCCGCGCAGCGACGCTGCGTGCGGCCTGTGACGTCACTTCGTCACAGTTTCAAAACCGACAGCAACAAAGTTGTAGTTCGCACCGAGAGATTGATATTTAGATTTTTTTCTATTTTCGGCCGTTTCTGCCGCCACACCAGCTTTTTGTGTGGTTCCCTGGAGATGCGAAGGTGCTAATGTATCGACACACTATTAATTTATTAATTGTCATCCAACAGCCTGGAAACCAGGATAACAGCGAGCGTAAAAGAATTAGGGGAGCTGCTGCAGAAGGTGGGCGGCGGTGGCGTGCCGGGACAACCGCAGCCGCCTGCCCACCAAGAGGCAGACGAAGTGCTAAGGCCGCTCATGGATATATTGGTAAGCTTCTTTGCGATAGCCTACGCCTAGCCGTTTTTTTACGTGTGGCAAATGCGCCCTATGCATGTCTCGTGTTCGAGGCAACAGGGGGGCTATGGGGCTCTCCCACAGAGTGCGGGCATACCCATTAAAAACCACACGCATTCCATAATTGACCAAATGTGGGCCGCCACGTGGTGCCCAGGGTAGGGTCCCTCACTGGACTCCAAAATGGTGAGGGAGCGCCGCGACCCAAGACGGTATGGGGTGTTTCTCGGAATAGAATAAAATAGAAAAACTTTTTCTATTACTGTGTAGTGAATACATAAGGTGGCAACAAATTGAATTCGGTTTCAACGGTTTATCCATCACGGACGTACAATAGATATGAGTTACAGGATGAAAATTATTTGTTTCGACTAAGCATGTTAATTCTTAATAATTAATTTCAATTAAGTACAATAATATTATTATGGTACCACACTTAAAAATTCGTCAAGTTTCTTTCAAAGTACTGGCGATTTATAACTATGCAAACGCGAAATTTGTGTGTGAAGGGTGATTGAGCATGTTAATATTTGGGCACCTTTTTTGGGTTACGTAGCCAAAATGGCAAAAACGGAACCCTTGTAGTTTCGTCGTGTCCGTCCGTCCGTCCGACCGTCCGTACCGTATGTCACGGGCATTTTACTCGGAAACTGTAAGAGGTATAAAGTAGAGGCATAGGTAGAAATTTAGTATGGTGTCTTGTAGGAGCCACTACTTAGTTTGATAGTTAAATACCAAAAATAAAAACTTCCAGAGGGGGCACTCTATACACGTAACAAAAGATGAAAAAAAAATTCGGCGAACTATATAATAGGTATGTGAAATATTATTCGACAGGTCATTTAAAAACACTTAACCAATTTTTTTTCATTAAGTGAATATTTTCGGAAATAATCGCTCCGAAAGTTGCATAAATTATGTGTCCCCCCCCCCCCCCCCCTTACTTATCTTCTAAACCGTCGGTTCAAAAACTATGAAAAAAATACAAAGGTAACTTTCAACGAAAATTGTTTTCAACATGATCGGATTTACCATTTTTTAGCTATTGCCGAAAAACTGCGCTTCTCACCTAGAGGACGTAAGTGCCATGAAGATACGCCCTTTTCATGGGTACCTACTGCATTTATTTGTAGTAATGGTTACTGTCGACACAGCTGTTCGACTTCTATTTTTTACCTCGTTTTTAAATTATGTTATTGTTCTCCTTGTCTTTGTATAATTTTATTATTGTTTTCCTTTTGTCATGTGTAAATTTATCGTTGTATTTCTATTTTGTCTAATGTGAATTTATTGTTGTCTTTATGTGATATTACTGTTGTGTTTTCTCGTTTATGTGATTTTACTGTGTTTTTATTTTATTAATAAATGGGTCTGTTAACAAATACACTAAACAATAACACATAATCATACGTACACACATCTATCCCCACTCATGTGGTAATTATGAAGAAAACACATTGTCAGTGCCATTCAGCTTTCAATATGCTTTCCTTGATACATGTGTAGTTTTTGTTAAATAAAACCTATAAAACATCAGGTTTTACTTATTACAATAAACACACCTTCTGTCCTGCCCCCCATTGGTCCTCCCCGCAGTACTGTACTATGCGATAGACTATGTTCCCATCCTTTGCGCAAAAGCGCGTTAGTATAAATGCAAGCCTTGTTTCCGTTCCGACTCACTCCACGCCGACCACTTGAAGACACCACACCTGAACACCACAGTATAAACTAAGGCAGATGCTTTTTCTATGGAAGAGTTGTTTCATTTAACAAATCAAGATAAAATATATAGTCCACCCTCAACAATTACGGAAGCCTACCAGAATTACACCAGGCATGGCTCGACAATGCTCTTGCCCGCTTTTTTACTCCGATATCTACGATAGGTACTGTTTTATTACAGGATGGTTCATTGACACTGTACGCTCAGTCCTGCGAAAAGACTGTTCTCAAACGACTGCTCAAGGAATTGTGGAAGATCGTAATGAAGATCCTCGAGAAAACTGTTGTGCTTCCACCTATGACTGACAAGACGGTAAGGATTCAGAAAGTAGCATTCTACTCGGTTGTTGCTCAGTGTCCTTGTCTGTCAGACCCTGCAGATAAAGTACGCGCAAGAAAATGGCGCTTGTGCCACCTCCCATGGTAAATTGTCAATTAATGAAGAAATAAGAAATCTTTAATTAATTTTGAATACAAACAGGTGCAAAATTGTAGGTTAGCTTATAATAATCAATTGGTTTATGAGGTGGCGGAAGCGAGAAGGTATTGATTTTTGTTTGCCTTCCAGATGATGCTGAAAAACTTGACGAATAATGCTAAGAACCTCGCAGCCAACGCAAAGATTGAAGATATGACGCAACTCTTCAAGAGTACCGTTGGCAAACAAGATGTCAAACACGCTCTGTCCGGAGTCATGGACATGTCTAAAGAGGTCAGTTAAAATATATTTTGACGTCAATGCAAAGAGGTTTTAGATTTTAACTTCTGTAAAGACTGTTTAATGTAGCCAGACTCCATCATTAAATTCTTATAAATTCTACAGCACTTGTCAGCCGAGAAGAGTTTAACGCCGAAGCAGTGCGCAGTACTCGACGCAGCATTGGACACTATCAAACAGTACTTCCACGCAGGAGGCAACGGGTTGAAGAAGACGTTCTTAGAAAAGAGTCCGGAGCTGCAGTCCCTGAGATACGCCCTCAGTCTGTACACCCAGACTACAGATACGTTGATCCGAACATTTGTGACGAGTCAGCAGAATCAAGGTGGGTTTTACTTGAATATTTTTTAATGTTTTTATAATGACTTACTTTACCTTGCCTTATCATGCCTAACCTTACTTTATTTACTTACCAATGCTAACTAATTTTTTGAGAAACCTTCTGCTCAAGTTTCACCTGAAATAATCCTATTACTGCCTGTAGCTGAAATAATAGCAACAGAATATTGAACGTTATGTGAACCATTTATTTAATTTGGCTGACATGGTCACACCAGGTGTACCAAAGCCTCAATAAAATATAACATAAAAAAATATATGTATTTCATTTTCTGGTCTGTCTTGCAAGACATTTAAAAATTACTGGAAAATTCGTTTCAGATGCAGCGGTAGCGGAGGAAGGCAGCGTTGGAGAGGTGTCAGTGCAAGTTGACTTGTTCACGCATCCAGGAACTGGTGAACAGAAGATAACTGTGAAAGGTAAAATAATTATTAGAAATCAGAATAATTATATTAGTTCCATTTCAATTTAATTTTCAACACATTTGTACAGAGATGCAAACTAACAAAAACATGGGGTGTCACAATTTAAGCAAGTCATCATCATCAGCCTATTTACGTCCCACTGCTGGGCACAGGCCTCCTCTCGGAATGAATTGTGAGATTCAACCGAAGTAATTGTGAAAATACACAGAGATCACAGAAAGAGAACTGATCCCTCTATTGAAATGATGCGACATTTTTTTTATAATGTCATCCACAAGTTTCCAATCAAATCGTGATGTATATTTGCAGTGGTAGCAGCGAACGACCTGAAGTGGGTAATACAGAGTGGCATGTTCCGTCCGTTCATCGAGGTGAACCTCATCGGGCCGCACCTCGCCGACAAGAAGCGAAAGTTCGCCACCAAATCCAAGAGCAACAACTGGAGTCCAAAGTTCAACGAGACTTTCCATTTGTAAGTACAATACGATACGAATTTTTTTTGTGAACACCACATAACAATCAACACAGACCCTACGTACAACAGAAAGTAGATGGTAGCAATAGGTGGCCTTTTCGCTTCATTATTTTCCAAAGAGTTTTAACTAAGTAAATTTTTTATCCAGTAGGTATCTTGAACAAAGTAATGTATATCGTCGAAGTTTGGGCGTTCAGATGAATAATAAATAAATAATAAATATCATGGGACAATTTGACACCAATTGAACTAGTCCCAAACTAGGCAAAGCCTGTACTATGGGTACCAGACAACGGATAAACATACTCATATAGATAAATACATACTTATATACATATTAAACACCCAAGACCCGAGAACAAACATTCATATTCATCATACAAACATCTAATTTTTCACAAATTTCAAATTTGATGCGTAAATATACAGAAAAACCAGAAAAATTTGTTCTCGAATTGGGGTTCGAACCCAAACCTTTACCATACCGTGGTAACGCGCTAATCCAATTACGCTATCCGAGCAATTGGAAGTTAGCACGAAAAACTCCTATATATTCACGCATCAGATCTTGTTACTTAGCGATATTGACTCGCTAACGCCATCTATGCAATAATCTCTGTACGAGACCAATACACCTTAGTATGAAACATCTACGTTCACCTACTAAGCCAGAGATGGCGCTAATCGTAATAATACAAAAAGTTAGTTTAAAATCAACGATTAGCGCCATCTCTGGCTTAGTAGGTGAACGTAGATGTTTCATACTAAGGTGTATTGGTATCGTACAGAGATTATTGCATAGATGGCGTTAGCGAGTCAATATCGCTAAGTAACAAGATCTGATGCGTGAATATATAGGAGTTTTTCGTGCTAACTTCCAATTGCTCGGATAGCTTAATTGGATTAGCGCGTTACCGCGGTATGGTAAAGGTTTGGGTTCGAACCCCAATTCGAGAACAAATTTTTCTGGTTTTTCTGTATATTTACGCATCAAATTTGAAATTTGTGAAAAATTAATTTCAAACGGGATGACCGTAAAAATAAAAATAATACAAAAAGTTAGTTTAAAATACAAACATCTGCCCCGACCGGGATTTGAGCCCGGGACTTCAAGCTTCATAGTCAGGGTCTCTAACCACTAGGCTATTCGGCCGTCGAATGTTTTGTGTGATGACTGTCTACCATTTGATTCATGAATAAAGAAATCAGATTCGCTTCGTTTTATCATAACAACCTCGTGAAACGTGTCTGCAACGGCACTAATGAAATTATTTTTTGTCGCGGGAAAAACAGGCATGTGCATTATCGGAGGTAAATAGGTTGTTTTTTCCGCATATTCATTCCGCTTTATTCCTCGTAGTTATGACTACAGAGTGGTGACTTCAAGCTGCCTTTAACCGTCACTTACCGTGTTTCCAGCATGATC
The DNA here is from genome assembly GCA_963691665.1 of Clepsis dumicolana. NCBI lineage: Eukaryota > Metazoa > Arthropoda > Insecta > Lepidoptera > Tortricidae > Clepsis > Clepsis dumicolana. Next base: position 5,590,761 of record OY829521.1, read on the forward strand.
AGCGCAAACGAGCAGTTGGAACTATTCGAGCTTCACATCTGCGTGCGCGACTACTGCTTCGCACGAGAGGACCGACTCGTGGGCGTGGCTGTCATGCGGCTCGCCGACAACATCGACCAGGTAAAAAGCAGATAAAACCGTTACCGATGACTTACGTGATGACGAAGATATAGAAAGGAAGCGCTGGGCATTATCCATCAGGGCCAATATGATGTCGATGTGCAGAGCAGGTAAAAATAATACTTTTTCTTGCTTACTGTACGTCACTGTACACCTGCAGCTTGTGGACGAAGTACACGCAGCGAGCCACAAATGCTATTCGTGTACAGTACAATGACGCGTTCAGGGTTCTGTTGCGGCTGCCGCGGAACTGCAGTGCGTCAAGTATGTTCGCGGACGGTTTCCACGAGACGTTGCGCAGGCGCTGCGCCGCGACGCTCTGCAGGGTGCGAGCCAGCCGCCACAGTCTCCTGACCGTTGTTGCTGAGAGGTGGGGCAGTGGCCTGATCAGGCACTGGTCCTCTCTTCATTTAAGTTTAAGTTCTAACATAGTTATTTAAGTCCCATGTAACACTAACAATATTTATGGATTCTGTTGTCCGAAATAAATGCAATTTGTTTTATTTTTATTAATTTATTTTTCGCGCACGTTCAGCGGGCGTGGGATGATGTGGGCGCGAAGCGGCTTCAGGAGCATTTATTGGAGGGCGCCACGGGGGTCGATAAGGCCAGACTGCGGGCTGTGTCTCAACCAGAATCCGGGGCGTGGTTGCATGCGCTGCCTTCGCCTCACCTGGGCACCTTACTGGATGACGACTCTCTGCGGGTGGCGGTGGCTCTCCGCCTGGGCTGCAAGGTGTGCGAACCCCATGTATGCACCTGCGGTTCCATGGTGGAGGCCGATGGCCATCACGCACTGAGTTGCCATCGTTGTTCTGGGAGGTTCCCGCGGCACCATGCCCTCAATGACATTGTCCGTAGAGCCCTCATATCGGCAAACGTGCCCTGCGTACTTGAGCCTCCTGGTCTAAGCAGATCTGATGGCAAGAGGCCAGACGGCCTGACTCTGGTGCCCTGGAAGAACGGAAAGTGCCTAGTATGGGACGCTACTTGCGTCAGCACTGTTGCCGCCAGCCACCTGAGCCGTACCGTCCGCGCCCCGTCTGCAGCCGCGGAGGAGGCCGGTGCAAAGAAACGGCTTAAGTACGCAGCCTTGGAGCAGCTGTACCACTTTGTTCCTGTGGCTGTGGAGACCTTGAGCAGTTGGGGTGCGGATGTAAAGGGTTTTGTGCGGGAGTTGGGTCGTAGGCTCGCGGATGTCTCTGATGACTCCCGCTCCAGTTCGTTCTTGGTGCAAAGGTTGGCCATCGCCATTCAGCGCGGTAATGCAGCGAGTGTGATGGGGACCTTTACGCGGGGAACGGTCAGGGGCGGGTTATTTGATTAGTGTTTTTAGGGGTTTATTTTTGACATTGATTAACTAACATAGTAATTAAGTAGGACCAATGTTACTAATCATAAAGGATGTTATAGTACAAATATGAATAAAATGTTTTTAAATTTATTTTTATTATAACTCCAAACCACATTATCTGCCTAGATATCAATATCAACCTATTATCTACGAAGACTCTTATTTATATGCCACGCGTTTCAATCGATACATTAAGTATGCAATAAAAAATACTTATTGAGAACAATCAACAATCACGTACAAAAACATCAACTGTATGTGCACCTTCTCTCCGTTCCTTGCTTTTGTATATGTAAGTATATTTTTTACAAATTGTTATAATTTATTTCAGAGCGTATGTGCGGCCTGGCTTCCGCTCGGCACTCGGGTGAAGATGGACGAGACGGGATGGACGATCCTGAGAATCCTCTCGCAGCGGCACAGCGACGAGGTGGCCAAAGAATTCGTCAAGCTCAAGTCGGAGATGCGGTCGGAGGCGCCGGCCGGCACCAGCGGCCCCGGCCAGGGACCCTCGTGAAACCAGTAAGGAACACCCACGAGCCACTGTTCTTCTAAAAGCAACCCGAACGGATACCACCGAGGACCACACGGACCGGCGTGAAACCGGACCCGAACCTCGGACGTCCCTTCGCCTTGCAATAAGTTGCTTTCATCACACTCGGTGTGAGACATTCGGCCGCGGAGCCCGCCGGAACGAAGCAGACGTGACGTTAGGCGCTCCGGCAGTCCCGGTCAGTGCTCGTTCCTTTCGTTTTATATGGCCTCATTGGCGAGTTTTGTAAATATTAATAACAGTATTAAGTTATGCGACTTGTAGACATATTTTGCACAAATTTGTAAACTTTAGCAGAAAAGACTGACCGTAGGCGGCCGCGGGCGCCGCGACGTCCACGGCTTATAGATATTCAGCAAATCGTACTTTGCACTTTCTTGCCATTCGGATTGACTTTTCTTATTCTTCCGGTCTGTTTTATCCAATTTTATCAGTCAATCTAAAAGGATTTGATTGAGACATTTGAACAGTTCCGTTCCTTCTTTGTGATTTCGCACTTTTGCTGGGTAGCTAGAGTGGTGGATGACGTAACACACGATTTATGTAATAATACTTATATGGACCAAACTGTCGCAAATACGGATGCATTTATCCTAATCCATTAATGTTAAATCAACATTATTTATCTTACTAATCATCTACTCGTTATACGTGTACAGTAAAATAATATATGGCCTTATGTAAATTATTTCCTTGTTTGTTGAGAATACTTTGCTTGTGTCGAGTTAGCAGGTACTAAGTGTTAACGGTGGCGGTGTACTGGATGTTGAAGTAAAGGAAAAACGTATTTTCTGTATAATAATATCATGATAATATTGCGTGGTGTGTGGAGTCGTGTAAGAGTTACGCGAAGCATGATTGTATAGGAGATGAGTGTTCTAAAATGGAATGATTATTGTTAAGGATTATTTGTTTCTTGCCCTTTAAGGTCTCGTCGAGTTGTTTAAATTTTTTCTTTCGTGTTCGGTCTCGAATGATCTACGTTGTAATTTGCGGTCCATGTTGTTGCAGTATATTACTGAAATATGTAAATACTAAACTAAAGTATAATACATTATCAAATATTTGCTATTACGTTTATTATGCTTGGCCTGTCTAATATGTAATTTGAAATCTCCTATAACATTGTGTATATATTATTAAAAATTGTGATATTGTTATAAAATGATACATCTCATGAATATTTTATGTAAACCTGTTTTAGCTGATAAAATCCATATTGACGTGTTGTTTGTTGATGTTAACTTCCTTTCGATCATCTATGATTAGGGCACTGATACCATTGTTTTACACTTCGACGTATACAGTTTTAATTTCTATTACTTCCTTTTTAAATGCGTATCTATTTGTCAACATTCCATTTAAACTTAATAAGTGGATGGTTAGTATTTAACAATCAGTGCTCAAAAAATAATTTGTTAAGGCTATTAATTATTGCGACAAATAACAATAACGAATCGTTGATTTAACAAGATAATATTATTATTATGACAATTTAATATTGATCACAGTCCAAACTCGAAACACAGCGTTTGAACATCACGTTAATATATTAGTGTGTGTGTGTATATTTTCAATACCACTAGGACTTCTATTTCATAAATTTTAGGAATACAGTGTTTTAATGTACCTACTTATAAAACAGTTATTACTTATTTTGTATTGTTCCTGATAATCAACATTTTTGTTATGAATATTCTTAATTATTTATTAATAAAGAGACAATTTGCTTTTATTATTAAAGTGATGACATCAAAATTCAACCTTGAAAGTTCAAGCTTCAAAATGTAGTTCTATATCTGGTTTTACATATTTCATTTGGATTCCTTAGGTAAAAATATAATGCCTACTGCCTCGAAACTATAGTTATACTCGTAAATGTGCTAAATTACGGGCTTCCTTCTACATAACACATTTTCTATAGAAGTTTAGAATTTGATGTTACTCGTAGGTATGCTATACTATCCGATATCCACAATTTGAAACATAAGAGACTCCGAGGGTTTGATGAAAGTTGAATTAATGGTAGGATTCAATTCAGGGCCATGGAACTTTTGGTCTATCTTTGAATTCAGTATCGGTTTCTTGTGACATTGATATACATAACTATAATCATCATTTTTCATATTCGTCGTGTTGAATTAATTTTAATTTAGTTCTATCGAGTTTTAAATTGAAAGTTAGTCAGTATCTTTTGGATTCTGGATTTCGGTGTTTTTATACAACATTGATTAACATAAGATACATGTGTTAGCCTAACTAACAGAATATCTCAGTGTTAGTTGTATGTTTTGTAATAAATGTGGAATAACGTATAGAAGTCTGGCTACCGTTCATAGGCAAAACCAGTTTTTATCCAAATAATATAGTAGGTATAAATACATGAGGTGGCCTGTGTTGAAAATTGTAAGAACTGATCAATGTCATTATATAAATACAAAGAAAAAAGTGGCGCTCTGCTATAAGAAGAGTCATGTCATAGAGTCGGTGTTGCCAGGCAAAGAATACAAGACCGTTCACTGAATGGTTTAGTCAATGTTCATGGCATATCTACTCTATCATTACCCGTCTATTTATTTCCCACTGCTGGGCAGAGGCCTCCTCTCACAAATGATTTGGGTCCGACAAGAAAGTCAAGTCATGTGGTGTCAAAAATTTCTTTGTGGCATTTTATTGTTTTCAAATAGTATGTATTTCATTATAGTTTACCCTAAACATGAAAAATAGAATGTTTTGGCAGTAAGAGTCAATGTGGTTCGTATAATAAGGTCAATGTGATGTTATTGTAAAAATATGAAGTCTAGGTGGCTTTGAAAATGTATACGGTGTGTAGGAGCACATCACTACAACCACGGCAGTTAGATTTTCTAAATATTAGCATTTATCATGGATTACATATCTATAGATAGAACATGTGGTTTGTCTAGTCCAAATCTCAATAAATAATAATATATATTTACTCGTCTTATAATATAATAATAATAATTTTGTTAATGAATTTGTATTTCCGAGTCGACTGAATCTGTGTTTCTATTTCTATAGCGCTAAAGCGAAATATCGTTAAATTGAAACATAATCGTTATGTTTAGCGTTCGTGCAATCTATTCAAGGTAATAATGTTTTTAATACATAAGTAAAAGTCAAAATTAAACGTTTCAAATATAGATAAATATTTCTTGTCCATCGCAGAAGTACCTAAGGATAAAGGTAGATAATATTAAAATTCTAAACATTTCCAAACGATCGTTACTGCGTTGAATAGAGTGTTGCAGTTTTGTAAGTCGTGCCGATAATCGCTGGCCCCATATCGCCGGGTTCGTTTATTTGTCTCGTTTTAACCCTTCATTGTTACTAAAGTCGTTCTCGTTTTACTCATTTGTAGATAATCGACTTGCGAGCCCGCACTCTACGAACGACTAAACAGTACAGAGCGTGTGATAATACATTATCCACAAAGTAACAGTATTATGTAAATTGTATCGTTTAAGTTCAAATCCCGCCATCGCGGCTTGCTAGAGTAAAAGTAAAGCGCACAGTGTTCATTAATCTCATTGGAAAAATTGTAATTGACACATAACCTTTACCAATTGACAATACTTGGTAAATATTATTTTTAAGTGTAAAATGTGATTGTCACATGCATCGGCATCATTGTAAGTCTGTTACGCTCCAATTTTAGTATTAAAATCACTAAACATTGCATATATCTTTGTATAAATGCATATATGTAAATGTTACATGTTTAAAACACATTATTGAATTTAGAATTTTTATGAAAAAAATAAATAAATATCCGTATTTCAAATATATCTTGTTTCGTTTCATTTGAGTTTGTTAGTTTATCGTTCTACGTTGAACTAGGGAATCCCATAATAATTATAATGTATGGTTTTTAGCCAATTCAAATCACACAATTAAGTTATTCACCAGGCTCGTGACCAAATTGTTAACTTAGGTACGCGCGAACTATGTACACCACTAATCGAAAATTAAATGATTTAAAGAATTCTTCTTCTGTGAGCTTTCGAACTTTTTTTGATAAAGTAAGTAAGCTAACAGCGGCAACAAGTTTGATCAAATGAAAGGTCGGTCTGCAAATATTAGTCTAGTAGAAATATGTCTGTTGCTCCTGAAACGTGTAATTATGTCAGCTGTCAGAATTCCACGCAATATTTTTTTTTGGTTTTGGCAAAATTAATCAACCGGACAAAAACCATTAAACAAAAATAAGTTTATCAACAGCTCTTTAGTAATGATTGCGTCAGCCTGACAGCGAAAAAGATGTAATAAATTAAGAGTACACGGATATAGCATTTTGACGTTGTTTTATAAAACGAGATCTTAATCTCAAAATTTTGAGCACTCAATAGACTATAAGTTACCACTCAGTTACAGATACAAATATTTAGGTAAGTAAGTTGTTTTTTTTTACTACTTAAAAAAAGAGATGTACACGAAAATTATCATATGGATAATTAGGTACATCGTTCCAAACTGTCAAATCGCGATAACTCAAAAAGTTGCTAAGGTGACTAAATAATGTTCTTTCCGTATACCATTGCGTGTGCCTGACAGCATTGCCCACAGTGCAGCCAAATGTGAATCTTTTTTAACCGCAATGAATGCTAGCTCAACACATCGCCTAATCGCCTTTTATCGCTAATTAAGACGTTAAAATCGAAGCATTCCTAGTTTAATACATTACAAAATATCTGAACAAGCTTTACTTATCGCCAACGTCATTGTTTTATTTTTATTTTAAGTGCCTTGCCTACCCATCAATTTTAAAAGACAATAAGACAATTTGATCTTCGATTGGCTATAATCGTCCCACAATAACTCTGCATAAGATATTAATTGGCAACCCAGAAAAATCACGCTGTGGTAATACTTTTTTCATGTCACTCGGACATTTTTTTAATTGAAAATAATAATGATAGTAGCAATCGAAAGTAGCTGTTTTTTTTTAATATGGCTCTGTCCATTGGAGGACAATTTGGCCAGTGTTTAATAGGTTTTGCCGTTGTACGGTAAAAAAATCTAGAAAACAAAAATATGAGAGGTATTTTAATGGTGGATGGTGAATGAACGATGACCTGTCTAATGTTAAATCTAATCAAAAGTTCAAAACGTTTTGTGTGACTATAATTCAGTGTTGCCATAAACAAACTGTAGATTTCTACTGTTGTCAGTTCATTGCTGAGTTATCGTGGGACGACTATAAACGCATCATTCACGCCTATTTTTCATCTACGAGAGTCTTGATTTTAATATAATCACCAGCATGTAACAATTATCATCTCGTGTTAGGCGTTATAAACTCAAATATAGGTAGGTTGTCCTAACACAATAACACAAACGAGACAAGTTCAATGTTCAACTAGACCTTAAATATTTTTTCCCTAGGGGGGAAACGGTTCGATTAGAAGCTTAGGTTTCGTTCACCCCTGTATCATTTCAAAGTAAGTATCATATTATTATTAACTTCTTTGTGGGTCGTGATCCTTAGTTCGTGAATCTTATGCAAGTTTTGATTTAGTTATACTCGTTCAATCTGATTTATACTTATACTAACTTTTGCCTGCGACTTCGTACGCGCATAAATATATAAATCCAGTTTATTCTTTATCAAGAGGAAATTTCAACAAATCCGCTCATAATATGCTTATCGATATCATAAAGGCCACCTCTATGCAAAATTTCAGCCTTCTGGGGCCAAGGGTTTCGGCTGTGCGTTGTCTGTCAGTCATTCAGTCAGTAACACATAATACGTGCCTATAAAATTTTAGTGTTGCCCTCGATTTCCATAGGCCCCATCATCAGATCCTGACTTGGTGACAACGAGACCAAATAGAAAGTATAGCCTTTAAAACAAAAAATAATTTTCTAAATCAGTCCAGCCGTCTTTGAGTAATTGGGGATCATAGGTACTTACATAAAAAAAAAGATTCCGATGAATTGAGAACCTCTTCCTGTTTTGAAGTCGGTTAAAAAATATATTCAAAACAATGAAAAGTCCACCTTGTCGCGACTTGAAACGGTAACCTCTAATCTCTGTGGTCGAGGTAGTTCGTGACTGGGATTTTTTAGTCTGAAGTTTCATCCCCGCACGATTAATTCACAAATATCATTAAAATACAGTAAATACAGTAAATACCTTTGAGAGTATGTTGAGTGCATGTAAAGCACGAGCTGTGCATAACATAGTTTTAATAATGTGGTTGGAAAAATAAATTAAAGCTTATTTTTAACCCCCGACGAAAAACAGGGGTGTTATAAGTTTGACCTGTGTATCTGTCTGTGGCATCATAGTTCAGGCCCAGTGAAGTAGCTAGAACAATCCCAAGTCCTTATCCCAAATTCCAAGCCGGCGCTTGCCATCAGCAGAAGTGAATTCGTTAGGGAACTCCTACACGGATGGACCGATTTCGATGCGATTTTTTTTTTATCCAAAGCTAGTTTAATCGACATGGTTCTTAGCTAAGTTTCATTAAAATCGGTTTATCAGTTTTTGAAATATTGAGCTTCGAAACGACAATGTCGGGGGTTTTCAACTTTTTATAAATTGGTTATGTTAATAAGCGGACTGTGAAGAACTCGTTGCAATACACGAGTTTCTCGTAAACGAAAATTGATATATTATAAAAAAAACGCCCCTTTGAGCGTTTGTAAAACCCTTCGCGTTCTTATAAAGATGGGGTTTCATTAAATATCGAGTTACGATGAAACCCGAGCAATGTTGTTAAAAAAAACCGGCCAAGAGCGTATCGGACACCAATCCTGGCCCCTACTTCACCATCATTACAATTGTCAGTTTTATATGACAATTCGAACTACAAGCGCGCTAAAACAAAAGCTCTTCAAGTCAGCAGTTGACACAGAATTGTCATTCAAAACTGACAATTGTAAAGTTGGTGAAATAGTGGCCTGGGCGTTGGGCGTGGGTTCTTCAGCTTCAACATTAGCTGTAGTATTTTTTTCTGTATTTTATGAATTGATTTTTTTCAAGATTCACTTTCATTTGTTATTTTTAATCACCTCCACTTTAATAAATTATTATTAAGTGTAGGGGAGGTGTGTACCTCTTTTTATTAGATTTTGTTTTCTACCATTTGTAATCGGCATGAATAATTTGTATATCCATGCCTAATTACAGTTTTGTAGTACAAAGAATCTTGTCGCGGATAGACAGACGGACGGACAAACATGATGGAACCATAAGAGTTCCTTGTTGACTAAAAAACGGAGGGGCTTTATTTGCACTGCGTTACAAATTAATACGAAGATAGATGTAAATAACCTACAGATTTTTTACAAAATTTCAACGTCCAATGGTGAATCATATTTTATTTACCTACCGCTCTTCATTCCCATATTTAACCCCCGACGAAAAATAGAGGTGTTATAAGTTTGACCTGTGTATCTGTCTGTGGCATCAAAGCTTCAATATTTAGGTATTACTATTTATTAAAATCAGTTCACCCGTTTTTGAAATATTGAACGTTGAAATGACAAAGTCGGGGGTTTTAAACTTTTTGGTACTTATTTTAATAATGAGAGAAAGTCGCGCAAGTTTAGAACGATTCTTACAAAAGTATAAGTTAAGTACCTAACATAACCATAAATTAGTTCAGTTAGTCCTTATAGTCGACACGCATACTCGTAAAAAAAACGTTGGTTGTTTTGTGTTTTAAGGATGGTCTCGTGGAGAGTGCCGAAACGCATCAGCATATTATAGTGTAGTGGTGGCATGTTCGTGTAGCAGTGGAGGTGGAGATGTTGCATGGAAACAGACGTAGCAATTTTTCACGTGTGATCGCGGATGAACAAATTAATTGTTTTTAGTTCATGAATAAGGACCTCCGCAGAATAACGCCTGATTCAATCAATTATAAATTGTGTTATTTACCAACTTCAATCAAAACCAGATTTAAATCATCTCTTCCCGTTGCGCCTGAAAAGATTTTCCGTTTATATTTGTTTCAATTTCATAAAATTGGTTCTCAGTCTACGGACATATCGACATAGATTTAAGCATAATTATATGATCGTATCAAATACCTAAATCAATTGCAAAGCAGAAAACACTTGATGTGTGATAAAGATTAGATAGTATGAAATAGAGAGTATCCATATTTTATCATCGAGTAAGTACTTTATTAGGATTTGCGATAAAAGAAAGGGCAGTCAGATAAGTATCAGTTTCCACATTAATTAACTACTTGTCGGCTTTAGCTACAAACTACAAGATGCTCGTACCTGATAATAATCAACTTATCGCCAAGCAATTCCATCATTGCCAACCACAAAGTTGTGGCTAACTGTGATCGCACTTTTAAGTGTTAAATAACCAACAAAAGGTTCCGCTTCGATTTGCAACTCGGGTATTATTAGAGTTCAGGAACTGTAGCGGAAATAAAATGCTACAGCAGAAAACTCCATTCAACATCCTAGTAATCCACAAGTCATAAACAAGAAAAGTTTTGTGAAAATGCGACAACATACCAGAACGATTCTCTCAATCGCAGCTGACTGCAAGCTATTTAGGGAACAACTGACAAACAGATCGGAACGCAGACGTCTCGTATACGTGCTTGCGTAGCGCGTGACGTCACACAACCGGAGTATTTAAAACACGTCACCCATTCATGAAGTTCTAGTTTTCAGCATTTCATTACCAACCGCCGACGCGTACGCACGTCAAGTTTGAAGTCGCGCTATTTATACCCGTTTTTCAAGAACAGAGCATTTGTTTGTACCGGTAGTGTTGCATAGTGAAGATGAGCGGAAATTTCCTCACCATCCCGGGAGACGACCCGATACAGAGGCGGTCGCGGGTAAGGCTTCCGCTGTTGCTAGGCATGAATGAAAGCCGTTTAACTAAACCGCTTTTGCGAGTTCGAAGGTTGTTATTGTTCTACTACGAGGTGTATTGTTCCTACTACCATACTGCCCATATTCATCGCATTACGTTAAGCTAGAGCTATTTTTTTTTAACCAGCGTGATACCAAAACGAACTTCCTGCATGTGTTATTTGTTGGCAAAAACGTCGTGATATAATTAGATTTATGTGGCTCTTTCTCACCGCAAGAAACCGCATGCAGAAGCCGGGACCTTGCGCGGTATCTTCTTTATTATTATTGGTTGCTGTTTTGAATCATAACGAATTACGCATTTAGTCAATGATAACGTTATATCTGAGGGTAAACTGTTCGAGTATTGCTCATTTATTTGCGCATTGCCTCATCCTCCTAAAAACTCCCATACAAAGAAAGGTAAAAAATTAAATATAGGTAGGTAAATAAAGGTAGTAAATTTTAATGATGAAGGCTATTGATATATGATGAATGTAATATCATTGTTGAATGCAATGCCAACACAACAACCTCGGGCAATTCGTGCCGTTAACCAATTGTAACATAAACAATATACAGGGTAAATTTTATTGTCTAGTGCTTTAAGGGATTATTATTATAAATTATACCTACCACACCATTATTTTGTCAAAAATCCAATATAAATAACAACCAAGAGATAACTAAACTTAAAAATAAAGTAATGGATGAGCTAAGTTCTTATTGAGAATAGACTGTTTTATTATTTTTTAGAAGTACTTTAATGTCATAATGCGCGAGCAACGGTACACAGAATTCTACTTAGTGACCTACTTTGTCACATTGAACGTACTTAAGCAGCGAGAAGCAATGAAAACTAGTTAGGGTTCCTTAGGCCGACTGACGCCGACCGCGGTTAGACAATAATTCCTCTTTTTTGTCTTACATCAGAGGCCCGGTACGAATATTCGAAACCTGCGTCACGTAAAATCGAATACTAAACGTTATCGAGTTTGAATGACGTTTGGAACAGCGCCCGCCCGTGAGCGTATTTGGAACTAAAATTTAGTATGCGGTTGCTCGATCTCGATACGATAACCGTAACGTTACGCAGGATTCTAAAACTCGTGCTCGACCCTCAGAGCCACCGTAGAACGTTCTCACAGTAAGTGTCATAACGATTTTCCTTGTCAGGGAATGCGATGTTACCATGACATTTTCTACGAAAAGGTTCCACAGTGAGTCACGGTTCGATTGGTTCGATACTACATTCTACACAAGACTATATTAAATAAAACGGATAGGTACACAGTCGATCTCGTTTACATAATTGGATCGTATGAAAAAACGTAATAACGTAGTTATATGGACCGTTTTATCGTTATACCTGAGTAGGTGTAACGATAAAACGGTCCATATAACTACGTTTCTAGAGTTAGAAAGAGCCACTTTTAACATCTGAGAGCAGTATTCCATAAGCCATAAATGCTTTAACAGCTTTATTTATACTTAATACCTATTTATTTTTTTAATAGCTTCCGTTCAAAATAAATGCAAAAAAAACTTTCGGGCTTCATTAAAACAAAAAAAAAATAGGAAACCAATAGTACCACAAAATATATAAAATCCTAATAATTAAGGCATTAGTTAGGCTCTGTACGCGCCCTGTCAAGGAGTTGTGCTTTCTTCATCCGGCCCTTGACCTTTAGGTCTAGCTAATCTCTTCAGATCTCAGGCTTACTGTTATCACTATCCCATTGTTGGGAAAAGATCTCCCTCTTTTTCATCCAGATTCCAGACAGAACTAGTCGCTTATTCGGTTGGAAAGGTTTTTCCGGAAGGCGCCAATACCGCAAGGCGGTTTCTATTTGACATTCCATTAGTAGTTCTGGAGCATAAATCGTCCGGCGTTTAACAGATGTGTCCAGCTCAGACTGCACTTAGGTTTTCACGGCTAAGAGAATGTTATGTTTATGTAGCATAATAACCTGATATCATAGATTTTTGAGGCTAAAAAATTAAGACAGATTTCCGGCAAGTGTACGGCGGTGTCGGTGAGTGTATTAGTAGCTTGTAAATGTAACAATAGGTTAAGAACACGAACCTTAACACTTTTCAGAGGAACATCAGTGCTTTTTTTACGAGGGCACAACTTGACGTGGCATTTAAAAACTTATTGGCAGTGCCGTACAAAAACATCAACAAAAACGTTTAAACGTAGCCAACTTCTTTCCGTGATACATATTTTTAGTCCTCAGGGACTAACACAATATTTGCTGCCAATGATAATAATCAAAATGTGATGAGGTATAAAATTGCCAAGCGTGTGTAGGGTGCGAATCTGACCCAATCCCCATTAGATATTAAAATGAATTCTGCTTACTCTTTCTATGGTTGTTGCACAAACATTCGTTCTCATATTAATGTTAAAGTAAACTAATAAATTTGGGATCCATCAAATAATAAATAATGAGTATTTACGGAACAAATAGAAGCTTTTATCAATATGCTGTTTATAATATACATACAATATCTCTAAGAAATATCCACTCTATCCGCAGCTCAAGCTTCGTTAAAATAAATTAATTACCTAAAATTCGCAACAGGTTTCGTCAAGATAGAAATAATTTAATTAGTTACCAAGTATTATTATATTTTCCCACCAGTGCATTAATTCTCTAATGCCACTTTTCGATGATAATGATAATATGAGAACTAATTTGACACTTCGATCCTAAAACAGCCATGACCTTAGAGAATAGTACCCCGGATTTGTAATACCAATAAATAATAATAGGTACAATACACCAATCAAAATAAGATACCCTGGTACCCATTAATATAAACGTCAGCATATTTATGTCTTTTGGAGCCCTTTGAAATTGGAACAGTGTCGCGAGCCCGCCGGCGGGGCTGTCCGTGCGGCCGGCGGCGCCCGTGCAGACGACACGTGCTCGCGGCTCAATATCGCTAATACTAATTTTAGATCAACAAATTTTCCACCAAAAACGGAGTACCGAAGCTGGTACCACATAAAATAAACTGGAGGCAAGTATACTGGGTTACAAATTAGAAATCAAAGTTTTAATTGCGACGACTTTTTGTGTATGTTCAAGTTCCTTGACTAAGTGCGCCGCTTCAACCAAAGTTGAGGCGAAAAGCACACATCCGCGACTTACGCCTAATCTCTGCATAATATAAGGGTTCTTGCGATATATACAGGCAGTGTACATTTCGCACGAGCCTCAGTGTGCTCATACACCCACGCAAGTGCTTGCGAAATAAGTAGGGTACTCTATACGGACCTACCTACATAGATACAGATATCGATACACAGATTTAACACTAAAATTAATAAGCATTCTGCTCTTTGATTTTATCGTAGGGAAAATCGTGGAATCACATGAAATAATTATAACCTAATAATTATTTAAATGAGCTCTGGATTTCTCTCTCCTGAAACAAATCACAATGTAACAGATACTTTCATATCACTGTTAGGTACCTGGTAGAGATCGCTCTGTAGCGATAACTTTATGTTTTGTTTGTTGGGGGTGGACTATACGTACGGCGATAGTTTGTTCCACTCTTTGCAGATGTCCTATAATACAACATGAAGCAATAGAATAAAAATTAGCATTCATTCACCTTTAATTCCATAATTTATATTTATCCGCGGTGCGGGTAAGCCGATGATGAGACGACGAAGATTATGTAATATCGTGTTGAGGATTAATTGCTTTTTTATAATATACAATACATAATAAAATTCATCCAATAAGGCATAGGCAAAGGAAAATAAGTTCATCCAGCGTAATAATGTAGAGTTGCATACATTACTTTATCTACGCACGTTATAAAGTACTCTAAGATAGGTTAAGAAGACGAAGGCATAACACAAACCTGTCAAAATTAAAAAAAAAAAATTCATTAATGACAAACATGCCAAGCTGACGTTTCGTATCGTAGGCCTATTTAGTTTCCTTGGTTTTTGAAGATTTTCTAAAGTTGAAACTCATAAAGCTATCGAATTTGATGTCGTAATGACATTGCGTTACTAAAATTTTCATAGTCAAACTGGCTGTCGTAAAGCTGGTCATTTCCTACGGTTTCTGAACACACTTATGATATGTGTGTAGATAAAGAGTTTTTTATTCTACTGTACGCAATCCTATTGATAAAAATGTAGGTACGCCTATTATTCCCCGGGAAACCGTTCTACGGCTTCAATACGAAAGAAGTGATTACGAAAACCGTACATCAAGCTTTCTTTGTTACCAACAGGAAAGTCAATGGAAATAAAGAACAATTAAAATATGAACCATAATGCTTGAGAGGCACTTGGACTGCGGTAAAAAACGTACTTCTTAAAAGCAAAGGTAATTTAATTCACTTCATTGCAATAATTGGCTTTTGATGAGTATCGATTTCGATTTTTTAATGATCCTGGTCTAATTGAATTTTGACAGCGGAACGCTTCAAAAAGCATCTTGGGAAGTAATTACATTTCTTCCCTTTGACTATCTCCGTCTGAAATATTTTGATACATTTCTGAGCCAGGTTTTTAAAATTTTATAATTTGTTTTACTACGTTGCTTTAAAGTATTAAATTTTATAAAATAAAACTATTGTTTTTACAAAGGAATTCATATGTAAATATGAATAAAAATATAGACATGTTTTCGTAGGTATGCTGTTAAGTTTTTACCAAAACAATAAATTAATTATGCTATAGGTACTAATCTACTATGTTACTCAAACACACTGTTAAGTTTTTTTATCTACACACATATCATAAGTCCTCTAAAATGCGTTCAGAAACCGTAGAAAATGACCAGCATTGCAGTACATCGTCGCCTCCCCCGCCAACCACCTCCACCAGCAGGTCCTGCAGTAAAGTAATAGTCATTACGACATCGAATTCGATGTCGTAATGACTTTTCGATATCGACTTCAATTTTTGGAATTTGACGACCAACGTAATTTACAATCATAGTGAAATAAAACGGATCACTCACGTATATAAATCGAGTTCAGTCCGACATGTATAATTAATAATGTGATATTGATTTTTTTTTTACAAAAAAAAAACAGTTTACGTAACGTCAGCTCGGTATGTTTGTTTAGGATTAAAAAAAAAACAGTCAAATTCGTGACAGGTATGGGTATGATATATGCCTTCGGCTTCTGAACCCATCTTAGAGTACTTATAATATGTGTGTAGATAAAGTAATGTATGCAACTCCACATAATTAGGCCTTAAAACACTCATTATGTAGCAGTTGCATAAACTACTATTACGGTTCAGTTTGCATTAACTTAACAGCGCGCTGAATTCAAGTCTTGAAGACTTGTCGTGTGTCCAACACTATCTAAGTATTATTGACACCTAAAGAAACCTAAATAGGTTTAAAATTCGTGCTGCAAAAAATATTGTTGCACTTTGCCGCTGGTCTTAATAGTACATTGTGCATGAAGGGCGGTAAGAAGGGTATTACTAACAAAAGTCTATTAGAAGGCCGACGCCGAAGGCGGAGGGCTTTTAATGACTTGAGTTTGTAATATCCTTACTGCCCGTGATACACACAATGTTTTTCATCACATTTGCGAGGAAATAAATACATACAACAAAAGGCAAAAATCTATTTATTAAAAGTTTGGTCTTCACGTACAGAAGACATATTTTACTAAGTACAGGCAGTACCTCCGTAAATATTAGATTAAGTATATATGATTATAAATATAAACTCAGCAGTCGGCAACAAATAATAGTTTTGAGATTGTCAACTTTTTTCAATGGAGACTTCAGACTTCCAGTAATGATAAAAAACGCGTTTAGAAACTGGAAAGACGAAAGCCCATCCATACAGCCAGTTTTTATCGTTTCCAAAATAAAATTCACTGAAATAATTGCAAAGTAAACTCAAATAATTTTAAAACACAATAATAACGTTTAAATTAAGTAATACTTATTTGTAGAGAACGTAAAAAACCATGTTTGATTTAAAACCTCCTTAGTGTGGAATGACATATTATACCTACTTACCTACGAGTGAACGCCATGTTTTTAAAACGAAACTCATTACTCCCTTGAGAAAATTACAAATTACCTATTACTCCCGTAGGAATAATTAAAGCCGTTGTCGTACAGTATGCCTGCGTACAATACGACGCTTTACGAGCAAGTGTGATGAAAAGATAATAGTTATACCTATACTGTTCTTGTATTTTTTTGAATACCAACCCACAAAATTACACATACTATCAAACAACACACCTACTAAGGTACACATATACTAACCTAACCATTTTCTTTATGCAAACTTGTTTTAGGAATATTTGGGGATCTGACTAATTTTGATAACCTAAGTACATATTACTCGTAATATAAGATTTTTTAAAGTAAACTCATTTTAAAGCATAACTTGTGCATTAAGTATTGGTATTGCTGCAATAAGAAGAGGTTAAGAACATCAACTCTGTTACATCCTTGAACAGAGTTCAATGTCTTAATTCCAAAATACCAATATTTCTTCGAAATGACGAAGAGTATTTGCCAAGAAATAATCCAAAGCTGTTAGGCGGAATTTGGTGTCAATAATTACAGACAGGATGATTAGTATCGCGAGTGAGAAGCATTGAAGTTTAAACAGAATCAATGATTATTTTAATTGTCTTGCGTAGGTAAATGCTTAATAGACTTAATAATAATAGAGTAAATTTGACTACATTACACACGGTAGTAATAAATTCCTGCTGACATATTTAAATCCAGATTTGACTGCTGTCATCCTCGTACAATTTCGTAATTTCAATCAATTTTGGGATAATAATGACCCCACCGATCGATGTGATGATTCCGCCAATGTCGAGATTGGATAAGACACTGCCAAACGACCTCTGGTCTTGTACGGTAAAGTTGTCCGTGTTCGGTTAAATATCAGCCACAACCAATCTAAAACAAAAAAAAATTAATACGCCAACCACCAAAGAACGACACACACAAAAACTAACTAAGTACTAAAGCTAAATGACAGCTGTCAAGTACGAATTTTAATTTTCCGCTGAGATACTTTCAAAAAATGGGAACGTGACTCTTTTATTGTCAAGCGCGTCAGTGTATTGTATTCCCATGTTTTTGAGAGCGTCATCGATCTGATTTTTCTGATGCTGAGGGTCGAGCATGAGTTTTCGAATACTGCGAAACGTAATCGAGTAGTAACGTTATCGAGAAATTTGTATGACGTTTGGAATAGCACCCGCCCGTGAGCGTATTTGGAACTAAAATTTAGTATGGAGGTTTCTCGATTTCGGATTCGAAAACTCGTGCTCGGCCTACTGACTATACTGTACAGCTTTTCGCTGTCCCGGAAAGCGTTTCTTATCATCGTTGTCAGGGAATAAGCATTCCTAATTGGATTATTTTCAGTCCAGGTCATTTGCATAATGAAACGTGGAAAATTTGGGCCAGTCAAGCTATTTCTCGTAATAGTCAACGAAATTGTTAACGATCTATTTGTTATTATTAAAAGAATATAAATTATTTTGGTTACATGCTGGCGATACATTTATTTTATGGGTATTAAGAGCCTGGGTCCCATACATAAGCTTGAGTCCCATGCAGGGACCGGAAAACCCGATCATTCGGCTAAGCCGTTCGAAACGGTAGCCCGATGAAGGGGCTCCCGCATCGATACGGTAGCCCCTTCAACGGGCTACCTTAATACCCGTATAACCCGTACTTATTCGGGTAGCCCTAATCGTAACAAGAGGTAACCGCTTACCCGCATTTATTAGTTTTGGGTTAATCATATGCTAAGCGGTTACCTTCGGCTTAGGGTAGCCCTTTCACCCCGCTCCGCCGCGAGCCCGTGTTTTCGCGAAGCGAAACTGTACATCAGTATGAAAACGGAAAGGAACTATGTACGAAGAGAACAATAACAATTACGTTTTAGTTTTACCTACTTATAGTTTTTATTAATCGACTACAAAAAAGGAGGAGGTTCTCAATTCGTCGGTTTTTTCAAGTAAGATATGGGTCTTTTAACATGAAACTAACATGAGACTCAGTCATAATGAAATAAAAACGGATCACTCACGTATATAAGTCGAGTTTAGTAATTAATAGTAATTCGTAGACCTTCCTCTGGGGTTAGTAGTCGCGCGCAGAGCCGCGGCACGCAATGTGCGTCTCCCCGCCGCTGGGTCATGCGCTCCCAGAGGAAGGACTACGAATTAGTCCGAAACATGTCGGGCTAAACTCGGCTTATATACGTGAGTGATCCGTTTTTATTTCATTATAAGATATGGGTGTCATATTTTAGTTTTCCGGGGATGTTGATTACGAAAATGACACCCATTTTCAAATTCAAGATGGCGGACTTATTTTTTGTTGAAAATCGATATGGGTGTCATTTTCTATATTTTCAGGGGCGCGGATTCTGAAAATGACACCCATTTTCAAATCCAAGATGGCGGACACATTTTTTTGTTCAAAATCGATATGGATGTCATTTTCTAGTTTTCCGGGGGTGCTGATTACGAAAATGACACCCATGTTGATTTTGAACAAAAAAATGTGTCCGCCATCTTGGATTTGAAAATAAGTAACATTTTCGTAATCAGCATCCCCGGAAAACTAAAAAATGACACCCATATCAATTTTCAACAAAAAAATGTGTCCACCATCTTGGATTTGGAAATGGATGTCATTTTCATAATCAGCATCCCTGAAAACAGAAAATGACACCCATATCGATTTTCAACAAAAAAAATGTGTCCGCCATCTTGGATTTGAAAATGGATGTCATTTTCATAACGAGCACCCCAAAAAACATAGAAAATGACACCCATTTCAATTTTTCAAGAAAAAAAATGTGTCCGCCATCTTGGATTTGAAAATGGATGTCATTTTCATAATCAGCATCCCTGAAAACATAGAAAATGACACCCATATCGATTTTCAACAAAAAAAATGTGTCCGCCATCTTGGATTTGAAAATGGATGTCATTTTCATAACGAGCACCCCAGAAAAGAAAACATAGAAAATAACACCCATATCGATTTTCAACAAAAAAAATGTGTCCGCCATCTTGGATTTAAAAATGGATGTCATTTTCAAAATCAGCACCCCTCAAAACATAGAAAATGACACCCATGTTGACTTTTAGAAAAAATTATGTCCGCCATCTTGAAATTGAAAATGGATGTTATTTTCCTAGTTAGCTAATACCAAATACCTAGTTTGCGCCGAAACTAACAATCCGACCACACACAACATTATTAAAAATGAGTTTTAAAAGGTTTGCAGGTTGACTTGAGGTCGGCGACTTACAAAGTCTTTGACAAAATAAATGCCGCCTCCTCCGTGTTAGGGTTTTTAAATAGGCGAAACAATATAAGCCTTATACGCTGGAAGTAAGATTCAAAATAACCTGCAAGCACAATCAGCGCTTCAAGCGGCTACCCAATCCTGGGGTTTCGATACGCTATGCGGTAGCCCGGGTTAACCCATTGCAAGAGGTTAATGTATTAACCGGTAAGCCGTTTAAAGGGCTACCGTAATATACGGGTTTTTAATAACCAGCGTTATAAGAAACCCGTTCAAAACCCTTGGGCTACCGGGTATTAAGGTAACCGGTTCCGGTCCCTGGTCCCATGTTCGATCCCCGGTCGGGGCAGATATTTGTAAGATGAATGATGATGTTTGTTCTCGAGTCTTAGATGTTTAATAATTATTAATAATATAACGGCCCCTGTTACTGTGTTGGAAATCTAAAGTTTAGCTCCGAATACAAATACGCTCAAGGGCGGGCGCTGTTCCAAACGTCATAGAAATTACTCGATAAGGTTACTACTCGATTACGTTACGCAGGATTCGAAAACTCGTGCTCGACCCTCTATACGTTATCAGGATTTCCACTCTATTTTTGTTTCCTTTGCCACCTCATTACATTCTATTAAAAAATTACACTCCCATGCTCAGCAAATTAAAGTTTCGTTCCGAGGTGCGCAGCGACCTTACCCGCGGGGTCAATAGATTATCCAGGTCGGTCACGAGGGGCCAATTTCGACTATCGAGAAATTTTAGCCCGAACTCGCCTGCGGATACGGATACAGCCATTAATGAGACATTAAAAAAATAAAAAAATTATAAAAAATAATTATTAAGTACAAGGAATTTTCATACACCTTAGAATAAATAGCTTGTTAGGTAAGAAATTATCTTGAAGCTGAACCACTGAAGTTTTAAGTAAAGAATATAAATGCAGTTTACGTTGCGCAACCGGCGAAGCGTGTGCTCCCAGAGGAAGGACTACGGATTAGTCCGAAACATGTCCAGATATACTCGACTGACATACGTGATCCGTTAATTATTTACAAGGATATCATTGAATGGATTTATCGCGTAATAACAAAGTACTTAACTGTTTTCCTAGTCGCAGTTGTTTAATAATTATAAGCAGACAGAAAACGTATTTTTACCTTCCGTACAGTATCCAGTATCGGTATGATTAAAGATTGTTGTAACCTGCAAAAGAATTGTATTTTTCTTTCAAATTTCGTTAATTTCTTCTCATTTCCATTTTCCTAATTCCTGTTATTGGCGTACAATGCAGGTGCTCGGATTCCATTACTATTCAATTAGAATTTAGAATATGGCTCTAACAATGTTTAAAGATGAATTTTGGGCAAGGATGCCTTCCCCTTGTTTGCTCTTCCGGGATTTAATATCTCGGGTCATAACCCGACATATTAAATCCCCCATGTTTGAAATATTAATCTAATACGGTTAAATAAACGCCATTACCGAGACAAACATAACCCCGTTGGGGCCTTGCGGTTAATAAACTACATACTATAATGCTATAATAATACACATAGTTTACGGAAGCAAATGTTCAAATCTGTTCATTAGCCGTTCATATAAACTTTGATACGCTGCCCTACTTAACAAAGCGTATCTCCAAAGGAGAAAATTCTTGGAAGTTACCTACGTCTTTTTGTTTCAGCAAGGTCAGTACAATAACCAATTGTTCCAAGATAGAATCGGACATGGAAAAGTTTAGGTGTCTTGCTAACATTAATATGTTATGCAGATCATTATCACCGCTCACCAGCAGACAAAATATTCGTCTATAGAAAATATCTGTAAAAAGCATATTTTTCTGACAACTTGCGCCCTTAAACTATCTTGTCTCGCCTATCAAAAGCTAGAAGCATTTTCTTGTCGCGATTTTTTCTTGTTTAAATCAGGGTGGGTGGACGTGACGCATCCGAGACACCAGTTCTGATTTTATTTCTGTCAAACGGGCTATAAAACTCGCAGCACCGCACTCACTAATAAATGATATCAATAATTTATGGTTAGGTCAGTTCTTACAGAGCCATATTTTGAGGCTTCAAGCAATAATATTAACACTGTGACAAGAATACTAGATTTAGATGAAGCATTTGCTCCCTAACCAAAACAAATAAATAATTAAATCATAATTAAAGTTATAAACCTTGGCAAAAGCCTTGCAATGCTTTTGCATCTTACGAGTGCTTGTAAGTCAGATCAGATTTAACGTTAAACTGAAATTGTCCACCAGCTCGTCCTGTAATTTATTTAATTACTGTAGCTATCAGACTATCATCCACTATATGCCTGCTCTACACGATGGGCATCACGATGGTTCGTCACAACAGCCCGTCGTGCGGTGGGTGTAGTGGCGCAATCTCAGCCACAAATCTACACGTAAATGGTCTTCGTAGTTTTTTAAGCTGACTTTTCTTGTTTTCCTTGTGTGTCGAAAATAGCTTTTACGGTTTCGGGCACTCGGCAGAGGAATCTATACAATTTTTACATTAAAAACCGACTTTCGGGTGGTGGTGGTTTTAATATTTTGTCATAATTGTTATCGGATCTTCACGAAATGCCATCGCGACCGCGTTGAAAAGCCGCGACACGGAAAATATGAATGAACCCAAATTAAAATATGTGGCTCTCGTATATTTACCAAAGCTTAAAATATTTCCAATAATTAAAAGTAAACTTTAAAGCTTAAGTAATATTTTATATTTAAAAGTACAGAAAAACTGAAACAGGTGGCTCTAACTTTCAAATGATGACCGCCGTATGCAACAATCAGTATCACTCAATTCTCTCAAGGTAGGTACGTCAATTTCCCACAGGACCAGAATGATTTTGCTGTAAATCCGACAGATATTTCAATGCGTAGATATACGCGTACGGTTTTACGGCCTACATATTTCAGAGTCCATTTTTAACCCCCGACGCAAAAAGAGGGTGTTGTAAATTTTACCGCTATGTGTCTGTCTGTGGCACCGTAGCTCTTAAACGGTTGAACCGATTTGAATGCGGTTCAAATCTCATCTACTTTTTTGCTTATTTTAATTTAATTGAGACGTAGACTGATAAACTCGTAATGTAGAAGGATAGGCGTACGAAAGCAGGAAGAGTCTACTGAATATTTATATTCAAATTTCGAATGGTATTACTGCTATTACAATTAAATCAAAGAAGCACTGACGACGCCTGACAAGGCGTGAATATAATTGAGTTTTTTTACGATATCATTCGCACTCACACTATACACGCGAACCGAATGGCTGGGCAACGCGCCAAGATCCGTATTTTATTCGCAAGTCAACCAAATCAATTTGATTGTCATGAAAAATTAAATAATTTTTGAATCGATTCAGACAATTACGTCTTTTCGCAAACATGTGTTGTGTGGTAATAATTGCTCATGAAAATGTCGCCTTCAGAAATTTTGGAGACGTCACATTGGCGTCATTAAATTTCTTATTTACTACACAGTTTAATTACGTATCAAGTCTCGCTGTTCCCGCCACTTCAAACGCGTTCATGAAATCACGCCAGGCTCCAATTAAAACAAAATGTACTTTGTTTATTTGAACGGCGTAGCAATCAAAATAAACGTTTAATTTTATCTTCGAATGCCACGAATGTTCCTGTAAATGGAGGAATGCAGGAAATGAGCCGAAGTGAGTCAGTTGAGGACGTCAAGACGATCATTCAAAGCTAACGAGTGAGCGCAAGGCCGGCGCGCGCAGCCGTGACTCACGCGTCTGTCATTCACCCGCGGGCGACACTTGCACGGGTATTTTTAGTGCACCAGAAGCTCGGTTTGTGTACGCTACCGGCGCTATTTCGAAGTATTTGTGCCAGCGAAACTGCGCAAATTCATGGCATGCAAACTAATCAATGAGGGCTATAGAGTGTCAAAAATCGGCTGGGATCGCTAAGTTTCAAATGAGGACTCTCCGTTATTTTCCACCAATGAAAGACAATCTACTGGCCTATGATTTGTGGAAATCGACAGACTGATAAACCTCTAGCACTAGCAATCGCAACGGAATTTTGACTCAATTTGCCTACGTGTTGTGCGTGCCGTCTTAAGCGCAATTTAAAAAAAAGCCGGCGCTGCGGCAATAGATTTAGCCTTTTGATTTTTGAAAACAGAGAGTTGTAGAGTTTGAAAGTAACTCGACTTGATTTTTCCTCAAAAACTTGGAATTCCCTTGGGATAGGGATAGCCAAAATCTACGAAGACAAAGACACAGGCTAATACTTGTGAACCATAAAATCATAACTATGTATGTAACTACTCGCTATGACGTTGTCAATTTTGTCCTGATCGAATGTTGAAAGGACAGGCAAAACATTCCTCTCGTCGGAAAGGAAAATGGGTAATCATACAACCAGAAATTTAATTAGAAACACCAAATAGTTAAGCGTTTACTTCGCTTAAGTGATCTAACCCATGGAACTCAGTTATAGAGCAAGTTTAATTGCTTAGAAATAGTTAGCTACAGTTCGATATGTCGACGACCTTATTGTTTATTGTCTAAGCCAGTGATTCCCAAAGTGGTCTAGGTCCTAGGGATCCAAGAGAGACTCGTCGGGGGTGTAAGTTAGCGTGAAAAAAGGGGGTACTCAAGTTTTAAGTGGGGTCTATGAAAATGTACCTGATTTCGATAGTAAAAAAGAAACGTTGGCTTGGTTTTACATACCTATCAATGTAGCAGAAATTCAGAAAATATACTACCTACTCAAAAAATTAAGAGGGTAAATGTAGCAGTAAGCGGTATACCGAAACCAGTAAAATTTTGAAAGTAGTCTACAAGAAAAAAGAGTTTGGGAACCTCTGGTCTAAGCGCTCGGCTTCTTTCGCTAACTTTTTCTGACAAACGGTGCATGAGTGAAAGAGATGGTATTTAACCGGAGGCAGACTTAGTTCGTGAAATGTATAATGGTATTCGACTTTGAAAATTATGTTTCACATATAGCGGCTCCGTGGATTTTAGAGCCACGGTAGCTACGAAAGTCCTAAGCCTAGTGATTAGACGAAAACCATCTGCCCAATGACCGCGTAAGCTGTATAACTATATTAATTAAGCACTCTCTCAGATGCGAATCTAAAGTCAGCATTGGCAGCTTCTGTAGCTGCCGTGGCGTGTCAAACAGGCAGGTGCTGGCAGTCCGTCACACATAAATACAGCCAGCACTACACTGTCTCGTATATCATTTTAAATGCATGTACGTAGTCGTGAAATACTGTACTATGTATATAGGTAGGTAGGTGTATACTCAATATCATTAATAATTATTATGTGCTCTTAACAACTTCACTTTGCCTGCAATGGGTAATGAACGGTGCTGTTTTGCGGATTGTACAATGGATTGGTATTGCGTCGAGTGACAGGCAAAAGTCACTAAATGTAAAAATATGTTTTAAGAAAAATCAACCATGTGCTCAAAGTAACAAGGTTGATTATCGACTTTAATTAGTGAAACTAGTTAGTGTATCTTGCTTGTCATCCGACGATGTCCAAGTAAATCGTCTCGCGATCTGAAAACGCTTTTAAACCTGAAATCTTTAGGTACGCTACGCAATCGGGCACGATAGCGATTTTTTAAAAACCTCGTAATGGTTAGGAAATGGCCATGGCTTTGCAGTTTTATCTCCTATTGAATCAGGCGTTACTATGCGAATGTCCATTTTCATGAACTAAAAACAATTATTTCGCCGCAACCACAAAACAGCAACCGCGTGGTCGCGAATGAGCAAATTGGTTTTTAGATCTTTTCAATCAAACCAGTTTCAGTTTTTTTTTCAACTCTCATTCTAATGAAGTGACGGCTCAAAGAGCTCGTTTTATTAGTCTCCCTTTAGCAGGGCATGGCCACGAGTAAACAAAATAGAAAAGTAAATGAAAGTTCCCTTATCACTTTGACATGAAATGCTGCGCGAATCGCAAAGGAAAGAAAATTATTTTAGTACCCATTTAACGTCGATCTCTGGGTAGTTTTACAATCGTTAACTAGTCTTATCCTGATTGCACCTTTGTTATTTATGTATTCGAAAAATTAACCATGATTCAATAGTAATGAAGTCAATTTTCAAGTCTCAGATTGAATATTATTATCTCTACCTCCAACTTAACATAATTATAATACCTACTCCGCTTTACTGGCTAAAGAGATTTTCTCAGAATTCTTACCTATATAGGTTTAAGCTTAATTCCCAGGATTAATTTTATACGTTTGTGCACATTTTCTGGCAATGTTTTTCCCCGAAAAGTTCACAGAAAATGACAAATTAAATTTTACGCATAATGTCATAAAGCTGAAAGAAGTGCGAACCCACGACCTTCGAATCATTAAGTACCTAATTTATTACTGCTTTAGGTACGGGAACTAGCCTTAAGCAAACATTTTTGATGAAGTATTTTGTCATGTTGGTGAAATAGGCTGAAATAAGGGCCAGGAATGCTGAATCTGTTGATAAGTTAGAAGGATTGCGAACAACCGAACCGAAATCATAGTATAAACTTAGTAATCAATCTGCACAATACATAAGCCGAATATTGCCGCGCGCCGTCTGCCAGACACTACGAGTGGGTATACGAATTCCGCCCAGTGCCCTAAGCACGACTTGTCGAATCCTGCGTCACGTAAAATCGAATAGTAAACTATAACGAGTTTGTATGACGTTTGGAACAGCGCCCGCCCGTGAGCGTATTTGGAACTAAAATTTAGTATGAGATTTCTCGATCTCGATACGGTAACCGTAACGTAACGCAGAATTCGACAAGTCGTGCTTAGGGCACAGGCCAATTCTTACCCGCAGCGACGAGAGAGAAGGAGACAAGGCGGGCTCTCATAGGCGAGTAAAAATTCGGCGTGTTGTTCGTAGATTGGTTACTGGTTTATACTGTACCAGACAGCGCAGTCGGCCACTACTTAACTCGTATTGACTAAGGATTACCGATTGTAATGGTCAACACAAATAGTCTATTTCCTTCATACTTTAGCTAAAATTATCATTAAAAGTACAAGTAATCTTGACAAACTACTCCACTCTTCAATGTTTTACTATGGTAAGTAACAAGTAAAGAAATACCTAATGTAAGTATTGAGACCGAATTATTCTGCTTTGAATACGGTAAAAATTTACATATAATTGAAATATGTGTACGAAACTCGTTAACTTCATAATAATATTCATTACATATTTCAAAGGTTGTCAGTTTGTTACCATTTGATCTCGCTTCTTTGAGTTACAATATCGTTCATTGACCTCTTTATTATTTCCTTGGTAAGAATTGGTTTCCAGAATACGATTATTTTTGCAGAAGTATTAATCAAACTATTTAGGAGAGAAAATTTACGAATTTTAGTAAATAACAGTCTATGTGTAACCTCTTGTATCGTGATATCTGAAACACTTGTGACGAAATTATTTACGATAATGTAACTTTAATAGATTAAAGTTTATGCTGGTTCCTAATAATACGGGGCCAATTACTTTGCGATGACCTAGGTTAGACTCTAACTCGGTGCTGACATCACGCCAGACGCCACAAATACATCAAGTTAACCCGTCTTCATGTCTTCCCAGGTCGGCACAAGTACGCTTAACAGTGCGTATTTATTGTAAACAAGTCGGCTTTGACAGATCGCCGTATAATTAAGTAGACATAACCATGTTTCACTTCAAGGAACTTTCGCAGAACTGACACCTCCAAAATTTCATAACTAAATATACTTTATATTATATTCTACTCGATAGATTGCACTTGGAGGTAAATTAACTAATATGCTCATGGATCGGGGTATATAGGTAGTGACAAAGCGAATAACTTCTGATAAGCCTAGATTTGACCAGAAAGAAAATTGGGTTAGTTACAATAGCGTTGACTTGTTGATTTTTTTTTCTATAGTGTTGTGAACTAGGCTACAGATTCACTATTAGGTAGATGTTCAACGGCGACGTATTGAGGGTGTAGTAGAGTACCTTTACAACATTAAGACTGTACATATTAGGTTACAGTCTTACCTAGTTGAAACGGTTAATGAATTCTAAACGCAACATTAATCTGCATATCAAAGCAGAACAATTATAGCAATCTCACAGAAACAAGACCGATATAACTGGGTGATTAAAATATCTTCTTTCATGTTCGCAGTTAGCTTTATTATTTTCAGCGTTTTCTTTATTTCGTATAAACATTGCGAGCACAGCTGCTGTCTGAGCATCATTCCTTGGTCGCTGAGGAATTGATACAATGTGGGTGCAAATAGATTTTAGGAAAGGGGCTCGGGAGACTGAACTGTGGATATTCGTTGATTGGATTTACTTAGGGCCACAATAGTAGTTATATAATATTTAATAGATTGTCAATTAATAGTCGATAGTGTAAGTCTGATCTGATGAGGACTGAACGACTCGACGAAGAGCTACTTATCATATATTAAAATTTGATGAGCGGAAAATTGCTGACAAAGATACTTATACATTGGGCCTGATGCTACTTATCCACCTACGCAATCTTAAATTTACATAAAAACACTTCTGTATAAGTTTAGTTGAAGTTTATCTTAAAAAGTCGTGTCACTTTTTCAACAAATGATTGACTTTTTTATAAGCTACTATCGAAAAGGGAACAGTAGAGCTTTTAAAAACTTCAAGGAATATATAAGACGAAAAAATATTCTAAACGCGATCTAGCACACTGTTTAGTGGGTAAGGTCCCGATGATTGACACGTTAATTCCAATAATAGGCACCATGCCTTCTTCTTTATTGCTAGGTATTAAAATTGACGGTGTCAACTATTGGGGCAGCGTCGGGCACAGTGACATTTCAGTCAGACATTTATTCAGGCTTTAGTCCCATATCATGTTAGATCCAACGCTTATAGTATATCCATGTTAGTTAACACCTGATACGAAAACTATAGTGCCCCGCCTTGTTAAGTCAATTTTGACACATTTCACAGCTATGAAGTTTCAGATTGATTATTAACAATGTTAACCATAGAAGAAAAGTGCTAGACGTTCTTGTTTGCCACACGCAGCAAGCATTTTCCTCCTATGGTTATCAGTAATCAGAAACTTCATAGTTGTGCAAGGTGTTAGGATTGACTTCACATTGCCGGGGCACTATAGGAAACGAAACGAATTCGTAATTAAAATTATTTTACAGAGTAACCAGGAATTTTTGTTTGTGGATTATGTAAATCAGACACTTCTAGTTTATTTTAGTTTAATTCTTTAACATAAATCTCAGGCTTTCTTTGGTGCAATGATCGCGAATAAAAAAAATTGCTAGTACTTAATTCGTTTAAGAACTCTGGCTATTTCAATTTTAAAAACTTTCATGTGTTACTTATATGTTTCGATAGATAATTTTATAACAGTTGAAGTTATTTTCATGTTTATTTTTATTTAGGGGAAACCATTTTAACTTTGCGCCAAGTAAACGAAAATGATGAAATCGTCTTTTAAGACTACCTTCAAAGTTCTCTGCAAAAACGTCAAAAAAAATTAAAACAATTTTTTGATGCCACAAATGAAAGCAATTTGTTCCAGTTCAACGATAAAAATTGTAACTTGTTTGATAAATTTGTGAATAAATTAAAGTAATTCGTATTCAATTTTAGAAAATGAACAGCATTGAAAGCGCAGAATTAAGGATAAGGAGCCCGTATTTATTTGGAAAATAGGTATTATACGGGAATACATCTGAATGCCCTGAATACCCGGATTAACAAATGATTCGCTATTAATTACATTTGACATATTCAGAACGGGATATTGACTGCGATTACCTTACTAAGTTTTATTAGCTCCCTATATTTCGACGCTGTTACATAGTTCATGATCACGGGTAGACTGAGTCCGAGTCTACCCGGATTTTTATCTCATAATTAAAGCTATCTATCTAAATATCCAAGCAGAGCCTTAAGCAATAGTAAGTATAAGTCATTTGTTTGCTCTAGAGAACAGGAAAATCGAACTCGATGAAATGCTTCCCGTACGCGAGGAATGTGTTATTAAGGAAGCAAAATAAACACATATCAGACGCGTACGATGAAAAGAAAAATCCGCTTCTTACGGGTCTAATGTTCTTTATCTGTTCAAGACAAAATAAATAAATTATTGCGATATTATTTGTCCATCTTTGCTACTGTGATAAGGGTAAAAAAAGTCAGGCAAAGGCCTCCCCCTACTTTACCAGGCTAATAAAAAAAACTCAGGCAAACCATGCAAGCGGGTTATCTGCGGGTACCTAGGTGGTGGTCATGGGTTGCCAACCTGGATGAAGTACCTTCCATTTATAATAACAACAAATAATACTCCCAAATTATTCCAATATTGGATTGCTGTTTATGCATTTTCGCTCGTTATCTTTTTGAGACAACCATACGCGGCATTAGATCGTCAAGCTTAAGTGTATGTATGTATTGTAATACTTCGAATAGGTACTTTGAATGAAACGTTTCCGTGCCGTCCCGCGCCGTTTTATTTGAGTGTTGGCCTTCATCCCGCTGCTGTGGCTCTCTATCTCCGGACGTCGCCTTATCGTTTTTAGGTAGACATAGCGCCATCTTGAGTCCCAGTCGGTGATTATGTTATATATTGAATGGAATGATTCAATATAATAAAACGAAAAGAAGGGCGAAATCAAAACCAAAAGATCCAGTGTGGCAGGTAGTAACAATTGTGTGACTTTAAGACTAGCTGTTACTTGCGACTTTGTTTGCCCAGAATTCGTTTATCTCGAAACTACGAGTATGTACAACGTGCGGAAACAAAAGTTTGTTTTTGGCTTATTTTCTTTGTTAGGCCGGAAACTCTTTGACCGCACCTCGTGTCAGCTCTAAGTAAGAAAATCATCCATTATAAAAGTGCCATTTTGTGATGGTCTCGTCGGGAACAATAGTCTCTTTTATACTGGGAGTCATTCCTAAACCTCTCCCCCGGTTTTAATTGGTATCACGGTTCGCGACGCAGTGTTTCATTGGAAGAGGAACCAATCAATTGTTTAATTTGTATAACTTTCAATTGTAAAAAATAAATGACATAGTAATTACCGCTTTAAATTATTCCTTTTTTTAGTCAATAAAAATCCAGCAAAAATAGATACCTACAGTGGAAGAAACAGAGCCGTTTCGGATGTAGAGCCATTTAATCGCAAATGTCGTACTGAGGGTCGAGCACGACTTTTAGAATCCTGCGTAAAGTTACGGTTGTCGTATCGAGATCGAGAAACCTCATACTAAATTTTAGTTCCAAATAAGCTCACGGGCGGGCACTGTTCCAAACGTCAAACAAACTCGATAACGTTTACTATTCGATTTTACGTGATGCAGGTTTCGAATATTCGTACCGGGCCTCTGATGTAACGTACCACACACACACACATCTATTAGACATAAAACTGTTACCACACAACTGCGAAAGAAATCATTCTGAATTAGAGTTTCATCTAATCCGATCAGTAATATTTTGCGTTTAAGAGTTTCGAACTTCCTTACACGAATCCACACAAACTTTCGCTTTTATAATTCCTTTGGAGTATGGAAAGTAGGATTATCGCAGTATTTGTTACTAATAAACCTAATTATTCGTTTATGGTAATTAGTACAACAACGGCACTACGTTTAAATAAATTAGCCCGGTCTAACACGTGCAATAGGGCGCATACCAAATCAATGTTATCCCGTCAGATGAATGGAATGTCCAGTCCGTTACAAAGGGCCACTTTATTACCGAAACATCGCATGCCAATGTTTCATGCGCGTTGTGTGATATGTCAGGTATTTTCAACATGAACCTAGCGTGAGATTCTATCATAATGAAATAAACATACCGCTCAGGTATATCTAGGCTAAAATTCGTAGTCTGAGAGCACACGCGGTGGTAGCGAAACAAAAACACATAGAAAGAGTTTTCGTTCCGCTACCGCCGAAGCGAAGTTATCCGTTTATTTCCTGTGGTTTATTTCACTATGATCACGACCCTCTGAAACCACTGGACTACCATGATTCGGCCTTTCAGAAAAAGTACTTTTTAGTAAATTAAAATCTTAGTGAAAATTTAAAGCAGTTATTGTGTTCCACTTTCCAAACAGAATGCAGAAAACCAATCAAATTATAGTCTTAGAAGTTAAAATGTTGTCAATTTGATAATTCACGTAAGTCAAAGAGATGGAGTGAAGACGCGTAGGTATACAAAACGTCAAGTGGAGTGCCATTATTAGAAGATAGCTGCAGTCGACTGGTATAAAAAATAAAAATAATATAAGTAAACGACTTCTGTATGCTTTCTGAAACTGTTCAATTAAGTATTCTTCGAAATGTTTAGTCAGACTTTTGAATAGGTATAAAAGTCCATACTCTTATTGACTTGGTAAAAAATACAAAATTCTAAGATGCACATATTTTTTGCTTAAATTTTTTAAAGTATCTACCATGAACTTCAACCATAGAGATAGCAAAAGTCGTCAATTATTTCATCAATGTTTGTTTTACGGGAGACATTTTTCTTCTATTATTCTTGGTCGCGGCTATTCTCGTCCGCCGCTCGTTGCCAAGTCGTATTGATTTGCGATGGACATTACCGAGACAGCATTAGTGGCTAATAAATGTTTTCAATGAAACGAGGGAATTATACGAGTAAGATTTACACGGAATTTGCGAGTGTGTTTAACAAGAGCGGCTGCATGGTCTTTGCTTTGATAGTATAGTAGATATTAGGTATGTTAACTCTTTGAACATTTTAGAAGTAGCCATTATTATTTATTTTGAGCCAGATCTCTCCTACCGCTCAACAAAGTAACCCTTATCTTACATATTTCCTTTATTCATCCAACCAAATCAAAGGACGCCACGGTCGACTAAATTAGTTTGCCTCTACTAAACAAAACTGTACTTAATCGCAAAAACTAAATATTAACGTACCTATATGTGTACCTATATGTATAATTAAACACGGCATCAAAACATAATTATTTAAAGTAAGGAGCTTTCGCCAAGAAAAAAAAACAGCTAAATTTATTTTTCAAATTTAATCTTCATACCGTAACACTAAACTGTATATTTTATGGAACTTTATTTTGTTTCTGATATTATAAAAGCTAAAAAGCCAATAATGATATTCATTCACATCTTCTTGCCAGAGTGTATACAGGGTGCGTTTTAATGAACTGTCAATCATTCAGCCAGGGCTTGAGTAAGTCTAAGTGAACACCCCTGTAAAGTATTTTTAAACAAAAAATAAAAAAAAACATTCTCCATAATCATTCATCATTAATTTTTTTTTTTCATTCATTCAGTTGTGCCTGCTCGGTCTTTAAAGGCAACGCTCCGATCTCGTTCAATCGGTGAAAGGAACTAGTTCGGACTTTTAGTTCCTTTAGTTCAGTAGTTCAGTGAACGAGTTGGAACTGTTTAGACCTGTGAAGGACACGAAACGGAATGATAGTTGCTTATGTCACTCGCACTTGCTCTAGAGACACTTTGAACGAGCGCTATTTATCTCGCTCGCACCGCGGCCGCTCTGCGTTGCCCAGCTCGATCACTCTCACTCGCTCCGTTCCGCTCAAGCGATTCATCCACTCCACACCTCTACCTACTGAACTAAAGGAGCTAAGACCGATTCAAATCTTGCGAAAGGATTTAGTTCCTTTCGGTCCGCGACGGGAATTAATTCTTAACAGTTCTTAGTTCCTGACCGACTCAAGCCTATTCTCCCATAGATATTGTCAACCATCAGAGGCAATGAATGTACGGGAGAATGTTTTTTTAATTATTATGATTTTCCAAATAAAAACTTTACTGGAGTGCTCACTTCGACCTATTTCGCGATTTGCCATTGAAACTTTTCATCGAATGTTCGCTTGACCGTATAAAAACAATTCATATATAACTTTTTATTCCCTACCAGTTCTCCTGGTTTTTTTTAAGATTTTGTGATACATGATTGTGTTAAATAAATAAAGACTAAGTAAATACTAAAAAAAATATCGGCAGCCCGTTTTCTGTTTGCATCACGTTATACAACAAATTATTAAAAAGCTTTCCAATAAGAAGCTTTCAGTGATATAAAAGGATTGAACTAAACTCTCAGCAAAATTGTTTTATGGCTGACATTTTAACAATTATTTTTTTACTTTTCTATACATTGAATAAGCACGTGACTCGAAATGTTAATGGGCTGTGCTATAGATACTATTCTGATTTTCTATGTATTTTTATTTTAGTAGGTAAGTGACTAGATTTTTTTTTTTGCAGAGTTCCTCACTGACAGACCTGATTTCGGCATTTGACACAAAAGCGAATTCGCACACAGCACTACAGAAAGTCACCGCCTTCAGTGGACAGTTTGACAAGAGCATAAAACCTACGTTCTCAAAGGAGGAGTATGGAAAGTAAGTACGGCATCGTTTCTTGTAGCAAATGTACAGTTTTTGCTGTTTTCATACTGTACACTATTAAAATGTCAAGGCGTTTGAGAATTATCAGCATACATTACTTATTACGTTTTTTTAAAAACATGCCTTCTGTTCTGATGAACGTTTTGCTAAAATAGCTTACTTTTTAAAGTCTTATTTAAGTAGGATAATTATGTTGTTTTTATTATAATCCTCTAAATTTCTCGGTTTCAATGGAAACGTTTTTCGGTAAAATCTGATGAAAAAGAATTGGCGGTCCCTTATTTTTATTTATATAGGACCTACTCCCTTAAAAAACTATCCTTTGTTACTTAAAATTTTAAATACCTCCCTCTAGGTGAAAGTATGGTCTGATTAAAATTTCTTCTGGTAAAGAAATTGTTTTGTTGCTATTATGTATTAACTATTAACATAAATCAGCGGGCGTACGTCAGTCAATGTCAATATTATACTATGTGTATATTAATGAACTGAAAACCCGAAAGCAGTTTTTTTTTTTCAGAATCGAGAGTAGAATCTATTACACGATTATTTTAAGGCAGGTTTTTTTTAGATTTTTTTTTTAAATCCCTTTTTTACTGCGCCCAGTCGAAAAGTTAGAAATGCTAATTACTTACGCCAAAATTTTGGCGAGGTTGCACATTTAGATAATTACGTATAATAATACTGGCCGTTTTTTCTGTCTTACTAAACTGAAAATAACTTAAAATAAAAAATAACAGTTGGGGTGTCTGTTGTTTTCTTAATATACACCTTGTATTACCTACGTAACTTTCGACATACTTATACATTGTAGCTAAATTGCTGAGCACACATAAGTGAATAAAAACTTTAGCAGCAATGTATAAAATTTTGACAGTTCATATCAGTCGAAGCCATCTTTTGTGTTTGATTTTGTATGAGGTGATAGAAGTAGTGGGTGGTAGGACCTTGTGCCAGGTCCGTCCGGATCGCTACCACCATCTTACTCGCTAATCCTGCCGCTAAGCAGCAGTGTTTGCACTATTGTGTTCCGGTGTGGAGAGTAAGACAGCCGGTGTAATTACGGGCACAAGAAGCATTTCATCTTAGCTCTCTAGGTGGGCAAAGCATCTCCAAAACCCCTTGAGGTTGCGGGTGTCTACCTATGGGCAGTGAAGATCATTTATCACTTGCTCGTTTGCCTTCCTTGTCTTATAAAAAAAAGTCCCTGAGTATTGCGTGTCATTGCATTGCTAAATGTGAATGTTTTTTGGCAAACGTTGATTACGTATCCCCTTATTAATAAAAAGTATGAAACGTGTTCATAGCGCAATGTAGCTATCTTTGTTTGTGATAAAGACAAACGGATGATAAATTAACACAAACATAACAAGCGTAAGAATAAGACGGTAACAATACCTGTCCTGCTTCTTCCCCAGGCCAATTCCCGGGTCTATGACGGAATTCAGAGGAGCTGAAGCCCAAGCAAGAGTATGTTCGGAAATGAAGGAACTATGCACCATCATAAACGATTATGGAAAGAGCCCCTGCAAAGGCTTGCTGCCCCCAGAACTGCAAGACGCCACGAAGGTTATCTCATTTGGAGAATTATTCTCGGTGAGTGATTATAGCATTAATAGATAATACATACTTAATACCAGGTACCTACATATGCCGAAAGGCAATTGTAGACGGGTTATGAACTCAATTATTTAACACATTTCTAAAAGAAACGTCACTTGTAGTCAGATAACAAATTATTACCCCATCAAAACAAGTTGGAGCTCAATATCGAACACCCCATTATAAATACTGTTTTGCTGCAAAAACATGTCAATTAAGACATAAATCTTTAATTACCCGGTAAAGCCAAAATCTCTTATGGTTACTGTCCCAACATCTTAAAATGACTGGTAAAAAAAATCGAAGTCATTAGCCAACACCGTAGTTCGCCAACATTTTGATAAATTTTATTAATACAGACGAATTTTTCTCTATCACTGCCTAAACAAAATGAAACGACATGACTTGACAAGAGCCGCCCTAGCTTGTCAGATTTACCTACCTATCAAAATGTGAAATAAACTCTTTTGTTCGGATTAAAGAGCCGATTATTTCGCTTAAGAATCATTTAAACAAGCCCCATGGCGCCACAGACGCGTCAGCGCCCTGTCGGTGTACCTTGCGCGCCGGTGACCTTGTAATGGCACGTGTACGCATAGGGTTGGCAGTTTAGCTTTTGCTACTGTGGCTTTTGGTATTATTGCTACAGGCGTAGACACAACAATACTTAGCTCCAGGCATAGTAGCGATTTTTTTATTCATCGGAATTATTATGAATAAAGTTGCGCGGCTGCCGCGCGCTGGTCGATCGAGAGCTACGAGAGCGCATAGCTCAACGCGCTCCCGCTATTGTAATAATTATGCGTTATTCGATATACGTAATAAGTTGTATATCGAATAACGCATTATCAACTCAATATCAGGTTACTGAGCAAAAATATTGACGGTTTTAAACGTGACGAACACACCAATGAGCAATTTACAATAAATATATACCTAGATCTATAATAGGTATGGGTCTTTGTCCACCGTCATAGGAAAACTTATAAGTATTGAGAAGACGCCTTTATTAAACTTCATAATAGTGTACTTCATTTCACTCTCTTTAAAGAGAACGAGTTTCTTTTCCTATTAGGCAGGTTAGGTACCTACGGGTTTTTATAAATCCTCATTTTAAAATCCATCTTCCAGTGCGCATCTTATTTAATTGAACGGAGCTCCATTTTAATAATAAAGTTCGCTAGATTACGATTAGGTGTTCTAAGAAATTAGGCTCAGCTAGAAGTTTCAGTTTTTTTAGTTAATTCGATATTCAGAAAGCAAATGAATTTCGTTAACTTCTGCTTTCCATTTTTTCAATAAAACCAGGCCCACTGAAACAAACTCGAAGTTTTCTTATGCCCGATTGATTATTTCTCTTCCTTTCGTTAATACAACGTATTCATTCCAATTGATGCTATCTTGCCCTCGTCTCTGATTAATTTGTTCCCGCCACGTACTGTTCTGTCCACAAATATTTGCGTATAGCGAAATTTAGGTCTTTCTTAACACATCGGCAGAAGATCGAAAATTTGGTAGCACGAATTCCTCGAACAGCAAAAGAAAATTTTGTTGTAAGTCGAAAACAGCTAATCATTTGCAAACGGGGAGCTTAAAAGACAAATAACGGGCCTCTATTTAACGAGGGACTTCGGATAATGTGAAAATTAGATTCACATTTTGAGACACATTCCTGAATAAGTAATATCAAAGGTCTTTTATATTTCATTTCGTACTAGTTTTAATTTGTCGAGGAAACCAGATACGCTTGAATTCAAAAGGATCATGAATATTATTACCTATTTTATTCGAAAGGATTTTTTGTAACTATATTATTACTAGCTGTTGCCCGCGACTTCGTCCGCGTAGATTTCGGTTATCGCTATCCCGCGGAAACTATACAATTTTCCCGAATAAAAAGTAGCCTATGTCATTCCTCAATATTCAAATTATCTTCTTACCAAATTTCATCTAAATTGGTGCAGCGGTTTTCCCGTGAAGAGGTAACAAACAGACTGACAGAGGGACAGAGAGACAGAGTTACGTTCGCATTTATAATATTAGTTAGGATGTTTTACGAGAAAATGCATGACAATATATTATCTTTCAGAACAGTAGATAAAAGAGAAGCCTTTTTAACAATTGCTTACTTAACCTCATTAAGAATCAGATTATCGTTCGCTCAACTGAGCACAGAATGCTTACTTGTCCAAAATCGGTTTAACACTTAGTAATTAGTAAGTGCTACGTCGAGTATTTAGTTTAGCGTAAAATCTATATTATCAAACGAAAAGCCCTGTGTGACTGACTCATTAACGACCAGCCGAAGCCCTTGGACCTAGAAAGCTGAATTTTTGCATAGAGATTCACTTTATGATGTTGACAAAGAATAAGGATTTTGCGAAACTCCCAGGGCATAGGGAATTCTGCCACGGGAGTGGAAGTCGCAGGGAAAGCTAGTTTTCTATAAATAAGACTTAATAGAATCAAGAAACATTGTTGGAACTTGTATAATAACTGCAACATGTTGTGTTTCCTCGTCTAGTTGTTGCTTGTTCACTTTACTAAGTGAGCTTGACTTGCGCTTCGCGTAGAAATGTGTGTTTATCCTGTGCTTAAGTAGGACAAGACGAAATAAAGTTTTAGCTAACAAGAAGACTTGTCTAATTCTTCTATCTAATATTCGTTCTGGTGGCGTGTAGATCACTGATTGTGAATTACTAACTGTTCCCACACTCATGTCGGATTTGAATAATAAACTTTTCTATGAAAATTTTGTTGAATTTCTTTTCTCAGAATTCAATTTTACGCCTACGTTATTATCGGGCTTCGCTGTTTGGGAACTTATATTTTCCCTAGTTTGGGTCTGTTTGAAAAACAAGTCGATCAGTGCCCGCAACGTTGTTAATTAATTACACACGATAAACAAAGAGGAGTGTCAATTATATATGTTTCATATTTTAACTGAACGCTGACTGACCTACGTATATAAAGTACCATCTTGTTTTGTGCCGACTAGGGAGAAACTAAATATTCATGAAATAAATTATTAGGTTACGAATGACACTTGAGCGATGAGCCAAAGTTATTGCCACTGATAATCCCTTCGGAAGGCTTTCAAAATTGAGGCAGACCGA
Source organism: Clepsis dumicolana (assembly GCA_963691665.1). Lineage (NCBI taxonomy): Eukaryota > Metazoa > Arthropoda > Insecta > Lepidoptera > Tortricidae > Clepsis > Clepsis dumicolana. Next base: position 5,630,097 of record OY829521.1, read on the forward strand.
AACCCAGAAGTCCGAACGACATATGTCTATCTAACAGGATGGCAATAGAACGTAAGAGAATTGTGGCAACACCGGCCAAGAGTGTGTCGTTCCGTAGCCGTTACGGAAAGTCTTTGCTACCTAATTTGAAAACATGTCTTTTTTACTATACATATTAACACGTTAACAGTCTCCATCAAAACGTTTCAAATTACTTCAAAAACAAGTCCGTGCTTCACATTATGGCTCACTAAAAAACTACCAGGTACGCACTCGGATTAGTACAATATCTCTCTGAATGCTCTTGAATGAATCAATGAATCTTTATGAAGCTAGTTTGTCGTGACCCCTATATGGGGCACTGGATTGTGAAGGTGTTAAAAGTCGGTCAAATGGTCAACTATAACTCGCTAACCTGTCAAGCTTACTTAGGTCTAAAAAAAAGGTGAGATAGTTTTCTTTTATATTCAGTATTTAAAATATGCACTACTGCCCAGATTTTTATCTAATTTCCACATAAAACGGTTTCGCTGGGAGAGGGATACAACTTAAGCTATCGGAAATAAGGAGATCTTTGATCGAAATGTCCATAATAAGTGGTCTAATAATAATAAACTTGTCTTTGGAAAGTAATACGTTTGTTATGAAAAAAAAGTTAATTTAATAACATTCCCAAGCGACAGAGATAGAAAGAAATTGATTGCTTCGTCACCTTTCTCGAAACAAACAGACTGTATCCATCATCTGTCAAAGCAAGAAATGCAAATAAATATAATAATATTACTAAAATAAATTGCCTAAAGAAAATAAACTAAGCAACAGCTGCCAAATGTCGCCTTTCAATCTTGGTGGCATCTAGTTGTAGAAAATTTCATAGCGACATATACAGAGAGACTTTTTAATCTCCGTCCAAACTTAAGTATTATGATATTTTATGATCTCTGGAGAAAATAATAATACACATGTTTTTTCTTTCACTATCACTTAGTACTAAAATATTATGGTATCAAATTAATGAATCCTGAAACCTGAAAACCTGAACCTTGAAAGTTGTCTCAAAAACGTCCGAGTTTGTTGACACTGCGCACGGCTGGTTGGCTGTAAGTTTAAACTACCTTCAAACACAACAATTGTGTGTCTAACTAAATGCGTTGGACTCGGTGACCATGCTGCACTGATAATTGCTTTGCGAAAATAATTTAATTTTGAAAATTTTACCTTTTTTTTTCAAAAATAGAATCTATAATTGATTCCTGGTGCGTAAAAAAAATTGAATGGTGATTACAAAGTCAAGTGCCAAAAACTGCATTATTTCAGAGAACGATCGATGTTTTTTTATTAAATAAAATGTCGCATCTTGTTCTTTCTAATTTGCTGACAACTATAATAATAAAAAAAACATCAGAAAATACAAACGAATAATTTCTAAATACTAATAAAAAAAATGCATAAATAATTGAAATAAAACGATTTTAAATGTAAGCATTTCTTCCATAGGACGCAATGTATCCAACACAGACAGTGTGTTACATGGAATCCTGTCTCCATTCCAAGTGACGTCACGCATTCCGAGACTCGCCGAGGCGTCACGGTCAACATTTTATATTTGGATCGGTTTACCAAAGCTCGCGTAATTAGCGTCGCCGGCGCACCCTAATATGGACACGGAAACTGCCTCGAAATACGCTCGAATGCAAATACTCAGTTTGTATTTTTTACGCGCGACTACTTCCTTTCGTATAACGTGCTTAACTCGCGTGTTTACGCTGAAAAATTTCGGCCTATGTATGAAATGAATAATGAATAACTTACCTTTAGATTGAAATGAGCCGCATCTTTGTGTCGTCTGAACGTAATAATAAAATAAACAACTCAGAAAAGCTGAAAAATCTCCGTCATTGTCATTTATAAGCTCAACATCTCAAAAATGGCTTAACCGATTTTGATAAAGCTTAGCTGAGAACTATTTCGATTAAACTAGCTTTCGATTAAGAAAAGCTGCGTCTAAATCGGTCCATTCGTTTAGGTGCTACGATGCGACAGACAGATTCACAGATACACTCCCATATACAGATACACCCATAGCTACATAGAAACACACCCTTCTTTTCACGTCGGGAGTTAAAAAATACATAGTGTCGGAGATGTAGCCGGATGTGCCGGATGGCCTAGTGGTTAGCGACCCTGACTATGAAGGTCCCGGGTTCGAATCCCGGTTCGGGGCAGATGTTTGTATGATGAATACGAACGTTTGTTCTCGGGTCTTGGATGTTTAATATGTACATAAGTATGTATTTATATATATAAGTATGTTTATCCGTTGTCTAGTACCCATAGTACAGGCTTTGCCTAGTTTGGGACTAGGTCAATCGGTGTCAAATTTGTCCCATGATATTTATTTATTTATTTATGTATATGGTCTGAAGTTTATGGACAGGGTCAGAAAGAAATGTTTTTAATTTAGAATATTTTGTAACTCACGCCGTGCGGAATGACATTACCTAACTAGGTACTATCATAGGTAATATGAAAACGTACCATTGGTAAAATAATAAAAAAGGGAAAAACTTCGCGTTCGCGAACCAAAAATATCGTATAACAAAAATGTTTGAGTAGGTAGCTAATCTACACTCGTGGAGAAAAAACGAAAAGGTGCAGGTGAACGCAATGGACAGAGCGCTAAGTGTAATCGACGACCAAAAAATACGTCTAGAACACGCTTTAGCTTAAGTTTCAAATATGTACTATGTGAATAGCTTATTGTCGATACTTTGTCGAATTCATACGCCCATAGTAATTCAAACGTTACCGCGAGCGCAATGAGAGACGTTTTCTTGTGTAAAAAATAACACTAGAGGCTCTGTATTTCGGTGATAATCGTCGTAATACGTCGTAATCGTATCGTAGAGGCAGCACCGGGTCCGTAAAGGGTCGCAGGGGTCGTATGTTCGTCGAGGCTCCTCTACGGGGTTGCTTCTCTATTAATTTGATTCACGAGGAAGTACACAGTTCATGCATAAACTTCACGGAAAAGTTAATTAAAAAAACCTTTTCGTTGAGCTTAACACGTATTTGTTTGGTTTCAGATATACACCGTGATCTCTGACAAACTTGTTGGTATTCTTTTACGAACAAGAAAGCATCATCTCACATTCTTCGAGGGCGAAGTATTATTCCAGGTAAGGAGGGTTCAAAAACGTTCGTTGACACTTGATACTCGAGTTAATTAAAGAATACCTACTGAATACAGCTGGGGGTCATTAAATACTGGAGAGGGCATTGAACTAAGGCTCTTTCTAGTTATAACGTTGATATTACAATAGTAAGCATTCATAGTTGGGAAGACTTGAGAAAATCGGCCTGTAGCAACAGCACCCCTAGTTTCGTTCGGTCAGCAAGAGTGCACGATCCCCCCCCCCCCTTCCTCTATCCATTTTCCTCCTTAAAGGCCACCAATGGGCTAGAGACTCTCTTGGGGTTGCTGGTTCTCATGGGTGGCGGTGATCGCTTACCATCAGGTGACCCGCTTGCTCTTTAAAAAAAATTAGGTTCATGAAGTTTGACACGAAGCAAGTCTCACTAGGTACTCAAGTCAAGAAAATCCAAATAACTTTAGGTATGGCAACCTCGGTGCCCGAGTCGAACTCGCACTTGGTCGGTTTGTTTACAGCAGAGGCCCGAGCACGAATATTCAAATCCTGCGTTACGTAATCGGGTAGTAACGTTATCGAGAACTTCGTATGACGGTAGGAACAGCGCCCGCCCGTGAGCGTATTTGGAACTAAAATTTAGTATGAACTCTCTCGATTTCGATACGATAACGTTTAGTTACGCAGGATTCGAATATTCGTACACGGGCCTCAGGAAAGCAACTACCATACTTCTACTACTAAGTTGAGTGACTAAGCGAGTCGCCTCCTGTGGCAGATGTTTTTGTTACGAACTCTAATTCTGAAACGAGTCTTACGAGCTTAACCTCTTAGGCACCACCTCTCTGTTTTATAACAAAGTTAAGAACTTAATAACTTAGTCCTGTGTGCAGCAAGTGTCAAAAAGTAAATTCTACGATAATGCTTCTCTTTTTAAGCAAAGATGGTATACCACCTAGTAAGATAAAACTGAGTAAAACTACTACTTAATAGTAATAATCCTCCTGGCCGATTCCGGCTACGGCGACCGCTTCACCTCCGATTGTGTTCCCTCCCTCTCGCGGCTCGCGTAGCCAATCTTCCTCAATGGTGTCCTCACAGCAAGCACGTGAGGACACCATTTTATTTTGTACCCAAATTGTTTGAATAACGACTGTATAAACGTCTATACAGCCGATAAGCAACCAGTTTATCAGCTTAAAATTTTTAGAAATGCATTTATACAAATATTATACAGCCAATCTGTGTTGCTTGGGCAACTCGTAGCGTTTATGGTCGAGCTCAAGTAGTCGCTGGGTTTCAAACCTCTCGATTTTGCCTCCCACCAGCGACCTCCACTCACTACGATTTGTAGCGAGCTTCTCCCATAGCGACGGCTATTGGGGCTATTATGTCTTTGTTGTATATGAAAGGAAAACCTGACCCTTAAATATTGTCTTTTCTGCTGTTATCCCGTTCATGCAAGTAACTGAGTTAGCCATAGAGATTGCATCGGTGATAGTGCACGGAATAATGAACGGTCGGATAATCTTATTTCGGTTACATAAGACGGCCTTTGACGTACCTATTTACTGCCCTTTTCAACTCCCGTTTTCAGGATACTTGTGTCCTAAGAATTTTGAAACGAAAATCATTTGGATGCTGTTATTTGTCTTGTTAGAAACTAATTTGATAGCTGAAGTAATTCTAAAACCAGAATCATAATTCTAAACTGTAGGTAAGTAAGTACTTACTTTAACTCTTAGCTAAATATTTTTACTGAAATAATAAACTGAAAAGGTATTTGTCGGTTTGCAAAATACTGTTCATTCTAATTTTAATCAGAGCTGCACAAACAAAACTCAACAACAACAAACTGCTATGCAGTTTGGCAGAAGTTTATGTCTAAGTTTTTGTACTTTTATTTTCTTATTTTGAGTTAAATAAATTAAAAAAAAAAAAAAAAAAAAAAAAAAAAACCCTACTCATACTCAGCTACTCAGGTAATAGTATTCAGTTATTTTCATAAAGGTTGTATTTTTCTTTTAGATATTAGTTAAAAGGATAATTGGTTATTGGCAATTCCAGCCGCTTTTGATTAGGTACAGTCACGGACCAACCACCCTCTGGACACCAAATGTGAGGGCGAACGTTTCCGAAACGCATATGCTCATTTGCACCTATAAATCTTTCTAGCCTCCAATCGCGGATCACTTTCGATCAGATGACAAGCGAGATGACAAGCTATGAACCAATCACGACGCATTCCCATGGCCCGCTCGCCGCGGCTTTTTTCGTAATGACTTTCTAAGTAAATTGTAGAAGATGCGGTGTCCAGAGAGTGGTTGGTCCGTGGGTACAGTGGCCTAATTTTATTATTTATTGAAGAATGGGATATTAATAAGCATGGCTTCCAAAGGCAACAATAATGAAAGTCGAAACAATTGAATCGTGACCTACTAAGTAACCTTTCCATAATAAATACCACAACAATATTAACAGCATTATGACATCCACTGTGTCAAAGTTATATGGTCGTTAAGGGTTTAAAAGGTTCAACTGTGCTGGTACCTACCTGTATATACCTTTTGTCAGGTAGGTACCGAATCTACCACTTGGTCAATAAAATATCCATGTCAATAAAGATTATGTACCTAGCGACGTCGATAATTTCTCATCACCTCTTCACTGCCTTTTTTAAGTCCCACTGCTGGGCCAAGGCCTCCTCTCAGAATGAGAGGGGTTGAGCTATAGCTCCCACGCAGGCCCAGTGCGGATTGGGAACTTTACACACACCAATGAATTGCTTCCCATGAGTGTGCGGGTTCCCTTGAGACGTTTTCCTTCACCGAAGCTTATCATTATAAATTGCAAAATTAAAACATTATGAACTCCGAAAAAAATCCTTATGCAGGATGAATTTGAATTAGTATACAGGAACCAATTTTTCTTATGAATTACATTTTAATTGGAGGCACATGAAACAAACATGTTTTGGGTAAACCTTTATTTTTAACTAGCTGTTGCCCGCGACTTCGCCTGCGTAGAATCCGGTTATCGCTATCCCACGGGAACTATAAAAAAATCCGCGATGAACGATAACCTATTTTTTAATCTAGAGTATAAGCTATCCCCATTCCAAATTTCATTCAAATCCGTCTAGCCGTTTCAGCGTGGAGAAGTAACAAACATACTCACTCACTCACAAACTTTCGCATTTATAATACACTCAAGAGCAAAAAAAACGGGTCACTTTGTAGGGAAATGTTCATACAAAGTAACCCGTTTTTATTGCTCTTGAGTATAATTAGTAGGAAGTAGGATTTAGGATTTAAGTTTTAAAATAAAATTACATTCTACGTTATTTGTATTAACTGACGTATCATGACCGACGTGTTACCTCATGAAATACAGGGTGACCATAAAGTTAGTGTACGGATTTTTTTATTACTTTATTATTAATTAATTAATTCAGGTATAAAGTAATTTCTTTAACACACGCATAGTTAGAAATAATTTTGCCCAGACAGTAAAAATAAATTGGGTCCTCTATACTAATTCAAATCCATCCTGCATGTTTGAGTATCAGTAGCTAACATATACAATCCTCTAACGAATGTCTCCTACAAATCCAGTAATCCTCTTTATCACGTACTTGTACTTTAAAGATGACAGATAGGGTAGGATATCTCTGTGTGCTGTAATGTGATATTAATTAAGTCTAAGCCTTAAGATTATGTATGTATTTCCGTAATTATTAGCGAACTAATTATTATAATAATCGATACAATGAAGTACTTTCAGTAGGTACCAAAGGTTGGTTCGTCCTTGAAGTTTTGAAGGTACAGCGAAAGTTAGTGTTTACATTCAAATCATACAAATTTTATTACGGGCTTTTGACCATAGCATAATCTTTAATCTGTAATTTATCATTGGGCTTAAAAGTATTAATTGCATCTATTACATGAACGTTGCGGAATCATGAAGCAGCAAACTAAATTATTAGTGGCAGGATTAGCGAGTAAGATAGTGGTAGCGATCCGGACGGACCTTGCACAAGGTCTTACCACCCGCAAAACGGGAAAACCAATTGAGATCAGAAAACTTGTTGTTTCAGAAACGCGACGACGATGTGCCGGTGTTCCTGATGATGTCGATGGACGAGATCAAAACGTACTGCGACAACAAAGCCATGCAGGCCAGAAGATCCGTCTCTCCCATGCCTCAGTAAAACTACTTAGGGTATCCGTCCCAATGATCGACACTTAAATCCAATAATTGACACCCCGCTTGTCACCTTTATCGCTACGTATTTTCTGGCCGATAAAATGCTGGTTGCGTTTTAATGACTCGTCAAGAATTCACGTGAATCTAGGTGAGCAACCCTGTGTTTTTTTTAATTACTTAATAAAAAAAGTCATTCTCAAATACAGTATACCAGGAGAGGCAATGAATTTTTTAAGAAAGAATGTTTTTTTTTCGAATAAATACTTTACAAGAGTCCTCACTTACATTTACTCAAACCCTGGCTGGATTCTTGACGGTTCATTAAAGCGCAACATGTATGAACTAAAAAACAATTACTTTGCTCACCCATCCTGCATATCCTGCATCCTGTATATTATTTTGTAATGAAAAAAAAACAGAAGACCTCTGTTTTTTTAAAAACGATTAATAAGTGGATTAAGAACTACCCCGAATTCCATTATAATGAAATTGAAAAATATAATTAAATAATGCGAATATATTAATCTTGTTCTATTACCGTTTTGCAATTACTTTGCTATGACTTGTCCGAGCACTGTGTACGTATTAAGATTGAAGGTGTCATCCATTGGGACGGCGTCGGACATAGGGAAATTTACCTTATAAATTACATTATTATTTTAAGGCGCAAAAAGTACATTACATCTAAATAATTTATTGAATCAGGCGGTACAGTGCGGGTCTATAATTATCCATGAACTAAAACCCGTAAAAGTCACAACATACAACATACAACATTTGTGGTCGCTAAGTGCCAAGGAGCAGAAGGAATCGTTTCAATTCATGTGCAAAAAACCCAATACTTATGTACGTACTACTTCAGAGGGTCGAGCACGACTTTACGAATGCTGCGTAACGTAAAATCGAATAGTAAACGTCGTCGAGTTTGTATGACGTTTGGAACAGCGCCCGCCCATGAGCGTATTCGGAACTAAAATTTAGTATGAGGTTTCTCGATCTCGATACGATAACGCAGCATTCGTAAAGTCGTGCTCGACCCTCTGTTCTGTTAGTTGCGCCATGATGGACAGATACAAAATTTCACACTAAGTTATTTTGTTATCTTACTTTAAGAAAAGTTACATTACGTTATATTACACGTTTACATTGCTTCATTGCCACCCATTGAACGCTTAACTTTACCGGTAAAATTTAAAAAAATGCTCGTGTGTGCCTTTTACGAGCCTGTGTGTGCCTCGTATACAGTCAGCAGCAGAAGTGGCTAAGCAACCGAAGCGGTCACAATGGTCTACACAAACTCTTATGTCCATAACAATAGAGCCGTGCTTAGGTCATTATGACCGCTTCGGCTGCTCAGCAACTTCTGCTGCAGACTGTACAATGAGAGCTATCGCGAGTCAAAAATCCGCTAGGATTGCTAATGTCGAGTGAACTCTACGACTATCTGTCAATTTTCACCAATCGTAGGCCAGTAGCTTGTCTCTCATTGGTGGAGAATGACAGACCTCATTCTACACAAGCGATTCTAGCGGATTTTTGACTCGCGATTTTAACCCTCATTAGAAAATAATGTGTTAAGATGATTAGTCAAAAAATCCACTTACTCTTGAAGCACGGTGGTTTGATGTACAAAATTTTGTGAAATATTTTATTTAACTTTAAGTTATAATAATACGTATATAGCAGTTTGTTTTTAAAATAATAAAATACGTTAGTTCCACTAAAGTAAAGCACAAAAAATATTGATGTTGGAACCCTCAGAGCGCGAGTAGGACTCGCTCTTGGCCGGTTTTTGATAATAAAAGATGTGCAACGACTCATTATGGCTAAACTTCGAGAACCTTGCCTGAGTACATTAAAAATTAGCTTAATGATTACCCGAGGGCTTACTAAAGCATAGGCAAATAAAACATTACCTATTTATTTATATAATAGATATGCAACTCATGAACGTACATTACCTTTGGTTGTGTGCAGGCTATTGGAACGATCACCTGTAAGTCTAGTACAGTCGACTAAATTAATTCCTGACCCACCGTAGAACATTTTCATAGTAAACGTCATAACGATTTTCCTTATCAAGCTATGCGATGTTACTATGGCGTTTACTGTGAAAAGGTTCCATGGTGGGTCAGGAATTAATTTCCTCGACCGTACCTAAGCTCTATGCTTCGTAACTCACACCAGCAAGTCCGCTTCCAACACAATCAACGATTACGAGCAGTCGTAAGTTGCAACATCTGTGTATTACATGAATATCATCTCATCTCACATATAAACTCTTGATAACTAGTTTATAGATACCTAGGTAAGACGGTATGCTGTAAATTGTTATGTTCTCTATGTAATTATTATTATGTTATATGGATGAAGCGTTGTATTTTTCTTAAAAATAAGTAAGAATTAATTTAACCTAAGTTACAAAATAAAATCTCAAAACTAGTCTGCCCTAGTCATTAAAATAGTGAACAGAGATTTATTTTACACAATGAAATTATATTCAATGTCAATCTTAACTTCGGTTGTGCATAGCTGAGTGAACCAGAGACAACAATTAAAATTAACAATCATCAAAATTGATGACGAATTCCTTTAGTGTACAATTTTGTAAGGGATTCAAGCACACCCACGATAAATACAACATTATACCCGAGGAGTATACTCGGCTTTTCTCACCTTTTGCGAGACAATAAAAAGCAAGGCTATTAGAACCAGCATTTTATTAAAATGATTTCACTATTAATTATACTTTGTGTCCTTATTTGCTTAGTGTTTGCTATTTTACTACAAGTATTGCAGAGTCTTACATAATTCGCGGCTTTTATGTTATTCTTTTGTTTCGTTATTCTTGCCAGCCAGCTGGCTAGGTATTAAATAAATTCGATTTTTAAATAAATTCGGCGAGGCCTTGGCGAAGCACTGACCCCGGCCCCCGGGGCTGGACTGTGCGCCGTGAGATTTTGATGAAATTAGATTTTAGGATCATAAACAAAACGAGCAATGAGAATTGAAAATCACATTATTAAACAGCGTGTTATAATGAAATTCAGAACAACACACACTACACGGCTAAAGCCAAGGGGTATAGTGACTTGCTTTGAATAACGTTTGCATGATAATAATATTATACTCGTATACCTCTATGTAATTAAATTAGGCATTGTCGAGCAGGGGTGTGGTGTGGAAAACAGTATTTCTTGAATAATATTCTGGTACATCTAGCTATGTCAATCTTGATTATTATTTTAAAAGTGAATTTATCATAAGATATGTTATTGATCTGATACACTAGGTACTAGAGAGTAGATTTTACTAAATTTATTTTAAGTGTTTTAATAAACATTGATACAAAAAGTTGTTTTATTTGAGTAAAGACGTTTTCCTTTTTATACCTACCAGGTTTTTAAAAATACTGAAGGAGCCTACTTATTGTTAGATATTGTTACTTATTGTGGTTAGTAGTAGTTTAGATAAAATTTGCTTATCTTGTGAGCTGCATTTTTGGCATTTATTTGGTTTTTACTGAGTATCCGGCGACTTTGGTAATCATTAATATCACACATCGATAATATCGTAGCATTTAAGTAGCACTTTGACAGTTAGTAACAGATTTGTGATGCAACAGCATGACAATAGTAAGTACCTACCTAGCTTATGCAACTGTTACTGAGGGTCCTCAAAACGCGAGTGTGGTTTTAAGAAACGAGACGAAACAAAATTTTATAATAAGATCACACGAGTGTTTTAGGGACTAAGTAATTATGTAGAGCTGCATTGCATACCATACCGAGCTGACATTTAGTATCGTCATTTTTTTTTTTGATTGAGGCCTGTTTTTAAATAGTATTGCTTTTTGAATGTAAAAAATGATTGTCTGTTGAATGAATGATTTCTGAACGCATTATAGACGACTTATGATATGTGTTAGCATTTATATCAATGGTCTTGACAAAAGCCAAACAAAAATCGGGTCACTCAAGTGCTACCCAAATGCTACGATTACCGATCTGTAATGAATCATCAGACAGAAAAATTTAATAACTCAAGGTTTGACAAAAAAAAATAGTTAGATGGTAGGCAGATTTTTTTTTTCTCTAATTTGTAAATTATCGTTTTATCATTATACATTTAATACTAGTATTTGAAGCACAACTATTAAGTGGTTGATATAACCTGTGTATGCGAAGTTTTTAGAGTTGCCGCTCTGTTTATTTTGAAAAAGAAGTGTCCCAAAACATAAAAAGTTAAACAAGTCTTGTTTTCAACCGACTTCAAAAAAGGAGGATGTTCTCAATTCATTGGAATATTTTTACGTAGAATCTTCAAACGACAAACTTTTTTGTAAATAAATTAGCACAGAGAAAATATGCGTGTGTGCTTAAAGATCTTACTTTGAATGTAGCAAATAAATATGTTTTGATTTAATTACAAAGTCTTAGTCAATTACTGAACGCATATGTTCAAAGGAAAGTTCACAAACTTCATAAAATTCGATATTGCTAATATCTAAAAATACTAAACACAAAAAACTATAATAAAAATAAATTTTATTTACATAATAAAAGTTGAAACAGTACATAGCAAATGGGACTAACACTACCTACAAAATTATAATAATATCTGACTTTCTTTCAGCATTTTAATTGGTTCCACCAGATGTCCCTTTCAACGGAACCCGTAATAACTTGTGCAATAAAGATTTTCAATTTAGTATTTTTATTATATTCCGTCCTAACTTCTAAGTACCTTGCTCTAGATTAGTATAAAGTGTTACTGGAGCTCCAAGCTTCTTCTTGACCTTAAAGACTTAAGTGAGGACTTTGCGACGTGGTTTCGCTTTAGAGCTTAAACCTCTGGTAACAGAATAGTCTTGATCGGTCACCTATTAACTAGATTTGTTTCGAGCTAGTATGTCGGGGCCAAGGACTTTTTTACTATACCTTCTAGACTTATAAACATAGCGAAAGAAAATCTGATTGTGGTTTGCTGCGTTTTTAAGATAATGTGAACAAGAATGCAGGTAGACGGAGCCCGGTCTGCGCAACAATAGTATCTATCCGTGTTTCGTCAGTTTACCCGTAATGTGAATAAATTAAAAAAAAACAAAGAACACAATGATAGCCTTTAGAGCGATTGCACTCTGTGTTCGATCAGAATTAATAACGGTCCAACGTAGCAGTAGGACTATTTGTACAACAGGTTGCGCACTAGATCCGAATTCAGTCTCCGTCGTCTCATACAAAGAGATACATCTACTACTCTTATACTACTGCTACTCGTCTGTCTTTCATCTTAAATTACTTACATTTAGGTAATCATTCAAGAACAAGACACACACAGTGCTATTATTTTAGAGGCAACACGCCTAGGTAACGTTCCTCTATAAGGTGTCCTACAATGATATACCGAGTAAAGATAGGTAATGTTACGTTCCTAGTAAACAAATTGCGTTTGAAAATAGTTGTGGTTGTCACGCCACTTTCGTAGAATAGTCCGGACAAAGAATGATTGGATGGAAAGGTCGAAAGCAGAAACTTAGGACAAGATAAACATACTAAAAGTTCACACTCCCAGGAGGTAAGCCGTAGTGTGGGGGCCCGAAAAAGGTCCCATTTTTGAGGCATTGTTTTCGAGATGTGAACAAAAAACCAATAAACGGGACCTTATTTGGGTTTCGGCCACCCCTAGGGCTTCTGACTGGTCCAAACAAAGTCCCGAAATCAAACTTTCTTCGTTCGACCTTTCCATCCACATCCCTTTGTGAGCACTCATTTAGGTTACCAGGCTAGAGTTATTTGAATTGAACTGTCAGAAAGAGTGGTTAATTGGGCCTTTTATGAAGCTTCAACTCAGGCGCGGTAATAGTAACATATCGACGGTACTCTGACTCAACCTCGTGTATAAACTTTGGCGAAATTGGAATAACCACTTTAGGTTTGCGGTCTAGAGTGCATATTTCAAATTCGTCAATGTTTATATACGAGGTTGAGTCAGAGTACCGTCGATATTAAGTATTTACTTCCTGATAATATGAATGGTGTCCAAATGGATTTTGGAGTCTTTATAACTCCTGAAACATACATTACTCGCATACAGGCTTTATTAATTCCTGATACATAGTACATTGCTGATACAATCCTGATACGCTCGCCTTTTTAACCGACTGCGAAACGCAAAGGAGGGTAATGTGTTTATGTTCCTAATTGTGTTAGAATACTTAGAAACTTGGAACCTAACTCAAAACTTTTTAGTGTAGTAAATGTTTTTTTTTTTCAGAAAAATGTCGAACTTCAAATTACCATTGATTTAAGTCAGGTTAGGCCACTTCTCTTCTAACGGTGTTATACAAAGTTAATAATAATAATTAATTAAAAATCATCGAATTATCGTAGAGGACATTAATTAATTACTTACGTACGTCTTGATATTATTGGATCCTCCTTCCACCCTGCGCCTTCATACAAGTAATATAACTTAATAATCAAAGATTAAACATAAGATGTTAGTCCTGACAAAAGTAATTTCAGTCTATTTTCACATTTAAGTTAAGACAAGTGTCTGTAAGACACTGAAGTAAGTCAGTATTTTTTGCAGTCATACTCTCAATAAACAGAGCAAAACGACAATGCGAATCGACATAACTGACGTAGAATTGTACGAGCATGACGTATTTGTTTCGAATTATTGTTATTGTTCACATTTGCAGTTAATTATGTACCTACTGATGCTCATTAATACTGGCCCCTATTTCACCAACTTTACGATTGTCAGTTTTCAATGACAATTCGGTGCCAACTGCTGACTTGAAGAGCTTTTGTTTTAGCGCGCTTCATATTGTCGAAGAAATGTATTTCGAATTGTCATATAAAACTGACGATTGCAAAGATGGTGAAATAAGGGCCAGGTTGTTACAAAACCGGTAAAGCGGAGGGGGGTTTAAATGGTCCCTTATAAAGAGTAAAATTAAAGAAGGATAAAATTCGTCTGAATTTGGTCTCTCGTTTCTGCCACACGAGTTAGATTTTCATATGTATGTTATATCTGCAATGAGTAGCAAAACTCAAATTAAGTTCCAAGAATTATCACATGCACACGATGTGAACATTCTGTAGAGTGGATAACATTTCAACCCGCTCACACTATACACCTGTTTACCAGTTAGAGTCTTGTCACACTAGCGATTTGCGAGAAAGTGCTTCATACTAATATCGCTCGCGGCGAACACGTTGCGTGATCGCCTCAATACAAAACTCGCTAGCAAATTGCCAGCGTGATAACTGATAAGGCTGCAAATGTTACCAGTCAAATATTATCGCAATCGCTTGACGCAGCCCATTTTAATATGGATTTTCGGAGATAACGTCCCCAAAAGCCGGCTCGCCGCAGCCTCCATTTGTTTACCAGATAAAATCCGCGGGACAAAGGCTTCAGATAAGCTAGTAAAACCCTAATTTTATACGGTTAACAGCAGTTTTTTAATGAAGTGAATGAAGTTTATTACTTATGTATTTTAATTTCGTAGCATTTGCTTTTAGTTCGAAAATTGCTTCATCACCCCACCCCACTTACATTTACATCCCACTGCTGGGCACAGGCCTCTTCTCGGTATGGGAGGTTTTGAGCAGTACGGATTGGGAACTTCACACACATACCATTGAAATGTGTTTGTAAGTCTCCTTCATGGAAAAGCTCACGATACATTACACATGTAGGTTTAGTTAATTTTCGAAAAACTTAGTGCTGCAAGTCTGGGCTCGGAGCCATGACTCTCTGCTTGAAGGGTCTGGGGTCAAACTACTAAGCTAGTGCCGGTTATCTGAATAGACAATTTACTCATTCGTCACTGTACGCTTGCTTGCAGGCTACATACAAAAGCGCGATAAACTTACTATTGCGTAGGCTTAACAGACACGTACATACGCCATCAACCGCTACGCCTCAATGGGGAGCCAAATGTACAAAATTGTTTACATACGCTTTTGCGGGAAAGCTATCCTCGTCTCTACATTATGTTAGTTTATTTTGAAATAATACCAGCCAGTTACAGTCATGAAGATATTTATTTCAACACTGATATGTGAATAGAAAACATGTGCTTGTATCTTGTATTTACATTTTATTTACAGATATTTATGAAAGTTGTACAATAATTCTTTAACAATGTGTTTTTATATACGAAATCTTCGATAAGACAAGGACTGTAAAACGTGGAGGACTGCCAGTGTTTACAATTTCACGTTTCCTTAAAATAATTAGCCTGCTGTAGTTCCTTTCCCTAAAAAGAGATATCTGTAAGTAGGCCGAGCACGAAGTTTACGAATCCTGCGTAACGTTACGTTATCGTATCGAAATCGAGAAACCTCATACTAAATTTTAGTTCCAAATACGCACACAGGCGGGCGCTGTTCCAAACGTCATACAAATTTCTCGATAACTTTTACTACTCGATTACGTTACGCAGGCCTCAGTATACCATTAATTTCATATTATGACACTTTGGACCTCTGCTTAACACAATAGCGCCATATTAAACTAAAATGAATTTACAAAGAACTTTGTATGTACGAGTATAGTGACAGCTGGCATATTATTTTAAAGGAACGCGGCATTGTATACAAATTGGCGGTCCTCTTGGTTTTATCGTCCTTGGATAAAGTTAGGATTCGGCTTCATCTGTTTTATACATGTTGTCATTATATATTATTGCTATGTATTGGCTGCGTGGCTTGTATGTTAATATTTTTAATCTAATTCTGTACTAAAACATAAATCTTAGAGACAAGGTCACGCTTCTTGCTTCGCCTCATCACGTATTTTCAAAGCCAAATAAATAATATACATACATGAAAACAGTCTATCTTTTATTTTTTGGATAGAGTTAGGTACACATGAAAATAGAAAAATAATTTTATTCACAATTTTCTTTTTCGTGATAGTGATCGTTTAGCCGTTCGTGAGTTTTAAATTGTGTAACTATTGTTTTTGTTCGTTTTGTATTATTTGACTTGACTTTGTGTTTTATTCAATTTAGATGTGTGTTTTTGTTTTTTTGTCCACCTACTAGAAGAAGCACGTTTTACCTGTCAGGTCTATGTTTATTTGGGCTTTAACAGTAATAATTATTAAATTTATTTACCTACTTAGTTAAACTAGTAATGAGGCATTCTCTGATACTCTCCCACTAGAGCAAGTAAATAGCTAGAGGAGATGCCGGATTTTCCGTTTTTATGCCATATCTTAACATTTTACTCAATGTATTTAGAAATAACAACACCTTAGGTCTTAATTAACATGAGTAATTTTAATTTAATTTAGACTTTGATGAACTATCAATTTAGTAATCGATACAACAAAATATCTAGTACAGTAGGTACTTACATATTCACACAAAAACTCTTTTATCTTAGAATATATTTAGACAGACAAGTTAGTTGGTACATATTCAATAAATATTATTATTCTCGATCTGCCTTTGAAGAGTTTTCCAACACAAAATTGTCTGACTCGGTCTTTTAGAACCAGCATAATATATTCTCTGGGCTGGTAACAATTTCACTTTTGCGCACAGTCAAAGTCAAAGACATGGATCCACGCAAAGTTGCAAAAATATGTATACGTCAACTTTACCGTCGCAGTAATAAGGTCTGTAGACATATTTTTCGGACTCTGCGGTGTACACATATTGGTGACCTTGACTGTTTTATAACAAACCACTTGAAATTGATGCAAACATGTCGAAATAAATTTTTGACTAAGTATTAGTTACGGATAAATCACTTGATCCGTAGGTTTCTAATACTTTGCAGAAATTTCAAACTCATCACAATCTTCTCTCCATTTTATTGAGTGGTATTTTCACAAGTTAATCTGTAAAATCCGATATTCTGAGATTGCATTGACATTTAGCGTTTTCTCAGACTTATGTTTAATGGGAACAATAATTTAATTGAGCATTGTTAACACGGCGAATCCTTACGCAGCCAAAGCCGAAATCACTAACGTTCAGTTAACAACCTTTCCTTGACGTCTAATCTTAGCGAACTGTACTTACAAACTATGTACATACTTGCTTATGCCCGCGTTAGACTGAACTTTTATCCCACCCCGTCTAGATAGGCCTGTACTAATCCAAATGCTATTTATTTCTTACTCGGGAAAATTTTAATGAACTGTGTGAACTTCATCATAATCATCATTCATAAAATATGAGCATTTTTCAAACTTTACCGACGACTGATGGTGCATAATTATAATATTAGATTATTTACCATTCTACGAACACGAGTCTTGATGCATCTCGGCTGCTCATTATGTATTTATACTGAGTCTTAAAGTGAAGTACAGCATCGATTTTTCGCTCAGCTTTTTATTACGTAGAAGAAAAGCCTTTATTTACCCTGTATATTCCCAGCACATTCACATTTTGCAGTCCTTGCTGCTAATTGTCATTTCTTGTGGTCCCCAGTCGCACCGCTAAGCAGGGCGACTGCAACGACTAACTTTATCGTACAAAAGAGGTACTCAAAGCTACATATTCGGTGTGAAGCTACTAGCTACCAATGTTTCAACTTTTCGCTCAAAATATGTCACACAAAATTTAAAAATGTATGAATGAGTGTATAACTCTATTACTGTCCTGAATTCTTCGCCGCAGCGGCCGACCAAAAATGCAGCTTAAGAGTGGAAAGCGGAAACCCACTGCGTCGCGTCATTCAAACAGAAGTGAGCTTCAGTGTGGTTTTACAAACATAACGTCTTTACACATTGGACCGGCTACACATATTCGCACGCCTCACAACCATGCTTGCGCAATTAATTATAGCGTAAAGGCTTGCACAAACGGTATAGACGATAAACCAAGCACATTTATCTGTAGCCAGATTAAGTAAACTGCACACATTGGGCCTGTTCCGCACTTAATAATAATCCCTAGGCGACTGTAAAGTAAATACCTCACAGCTCCTGGCAGGCTTGATCTTGTATTCATCGGTGTGCTCTCTCCAGCAAGGGACAGGGTCTGACGTCACGCTAGGCCCGGCCAAGGAGGTTTCTTGGAAACGGACCTTGTACCGATGACCTGTGCTACAATGGACCTGTAACAAGTTTCGTCTATGTATATAAAGAAACAAAACTTCCGTCAAAGGAAAAGCTGACGTCAGATCGGTCATCGTTTAACACTATTCATGTGACATACCTTGCTTAATAAGAACGGGATATTGACCGCGATTACCTTATAGGTTTCATGAGCTATATGTATATCCCGTTCTCATTCAGGAAGTAATAGATTAATAGAAAGTTGTGTATATCAGTTACTGTCATATAGTATTACTCGAGTCTAATGTAAACATGAAGTCAAAATCATTGAAAACCACGGACTAAGTAAGAAGACTTGAACAGTTGACAGGTGAAGTTGAAAATTTTTGCATAATTAATTGTAACAAAAAAATCTTTCAATGATAATGTAGATAGCCAGTTACAAAAATGTGAAAAAAACATGGACATAATTATTAACGAATTTTCTTTTTTACTTTGTAGCAACCATATTGTCGTGTCGTACCTGGAGGTCAAGGAACTGGCTCATAGGAGAGAGGAAGACACTCCACCGACAAGAGTGATAAAAGATATGACCTCGAACACCCCAGACTAGGTACCTCAAGAAACGTTAGTTCATAGCTATTGTGAATACTAAGATCGTGAAACTTTGAGACATTCAATTGTGGCATCATATCACGTTGCAATTGAATTATCAAATTACCAACTAAGATGCTACTTCATCAGACGTGGGTGAATCAAAACTTTGATTTGGTTTTAAAGTTTACGTTTCAGGTGTTTGCAACGTCTAGACTTAAACTCATAGAAATACTAGGACTTTCCAGTTGACAATTACTCCAATTTGCAGTAAACAGAGACCTAAACCACCTAAAGACACCTAAAGAGCTTACGTTTTACTCGAGTGCATTCTGAGAGGAGTCCTGTGCCCAGCAGTGGGACTTAAAAAAGGCTGGTGATGATGAGACAGTGCAAGGATTACCAAGTCCAGATAACTAATGTGAAATCGTAAACAGTATCTGCTTACTACAATAATGCGGCATGGAATAGATGGGTTATTGTGGAATCCTCCTCCTAATATAGGTGTCTGGATAGAAATGCTGAGGTGGTTTTATCGGAGGAGAGTGTAAGTCTCTTACTGACCTCTTAAGAGTGAAAGAAAGGACAAAAGTTATAAAACTAATAAACTAAAATTATAAAAATATTTATAGGTGAGTACGAGTACCTATACTTAGTATAGTTAGGCTCTATTCAAACAAGACAAAAATTTACAGATACCTAGGTATCTGTATTTTTTTCCTTTTTTGCCTAAATTAAATAAAGTAGGTATCCTATCTTTCTACTAATCAAATAATAACTTATAGTTTTACAGTTTTAAAACCTTTCAAGACAAAAATATTATTTAACAAAATAGTTGCTTTAAAAATAAAATAATCCGCACTCAAAGTTTTGTTTACATGAAACTGTAGCATTTACGCTTTCTTTCTAAAAATAGAATCTGACGTCACAATACGTGATATGAAATCGTAAATGGACGCTAAAACTGGTGTAAGTATTAATGTCTTTCTCAACATAAATATACATGTATTGATTTAAACATTCGCGATTTTCACACATTATCATGATACTCGTGATGATAAATATACATCATAAAGTCTTTCATTTGTTGTATATGTATACGAATCACTATGTACAAAACATCCCTTATACATATACGGCTGCATTTTGTTGCGTAAAAATCCTGTTTCGACATCAATAAGGATTTCTGGCAACGATATGACAACATTTTCATAATTTATCCGGCTCGCTTTTGACGCAAAGTCTTAAATATACAGGGTCTAAGGGGGCACCCAAACAAAAGTATCCACATGGGGCTTGGGCGCGTCTTGTTTCTACCAAATTATTGTTTTCAATTCCAAATACCTAGTATTTTTAATGCCAGCTTGCTAGAGTAACATTTTCTATAACCTAAATTATGAATAATAAGATACGGATGTAATTTACTTTTATTTCCCAACAATAATACCATAGGCACATGTACAAGAAATACATGCCTATATGTATACATACATACAGTCATACATGTAACAGAAAACTAACACCAGCGCTAGTGGTGGCGAGCGAGAGTGTATCACAGAGGATCGAGCACGACTTTTCGAATCCTGCGTCACGTAAAATCGAATAGTAAACGTTATCGAGTTCGTATGACGTTTGGAACAGCGCCCGCCCGTGAGCGTATTTGGAACTAAAATATAGTATGAGGTTTCTCGATCTCGATACGATTACCGTAACGTTACGCAGGATTCGAAAACTCGTGCTCGGCCTACAGAATAACACTACAGAGATCAAAGGCGACTTCCGAAAAAAAACCTTAAAAGTAACTTTTAATGTGGGGCAACTTAACTTCGAATTTGCAGCGACCCCAGAACGGCCTTGAACCATCCTCGAACAGCTTAGCATTTTATGGCGTTCCCTTTTGTTGGCGCTCATTACCATAAACCAATATTACGTAGAACGTAAAGCTTTGACTTATAAGAATCATACTAGACTTTTCTCACGACTTTGTTTAGGCACGGTTACAGATAATGAACTGTAAATTTATTTTTAAAATTGATTGAATAAGTCTAAAAAAATATTGAATCACGCGTTCATTAACGTTAATTATCTGGAAACCTTTATAATACAAGTTAGTTTAAAACGAGTCCATTATCTAAACAAAAATATACTCAGAAGCAAAATTAATCGCCCACCCTATTTTTACTATTTACTGTAAAAATATCTTTTATTTAAATAACAGTTTTTACATTAATTAAGGAAAAAATGGTGAGCAATTAATTTTGCCTCTGAGTATACGTATGTAGCCAATTTTCTTTTGTTTTGTGTTGTTTCGAAAATTAAAAACAAAAAATCCGACAGCAAATATACCCTATGTCACTCCCACAACTGAAACGAATCTAATGCACCTCATACATTGAAATCCGTCAAACGGTTTAGGCCGAAGAGCAAGCCAAAATTAATTGATAAATTTTCGAGGTTATTCCGTAGCTTAAATGTAACACCTAACTATTACATTTTGAGTTACGAGTGTGACTTAGCGGTTACGCATAGCAGTTGTCCTAGATACGACTTTTCCGAGAAGCAGATTACGCAAGACGAATGCGGTTTGTATAAGGGGTTATTTTGTTGACAGGCGCTTGGTATGCTTCCTTGTAGATAAGGAGTTTAGACTTTACTATAATTCTATGAAGTAAAGTAAGCGGTAAAGGCAAAGCCACTCAACTAACTACGGTAGTAATTATATCCCTGTCTTACGCGAAAGTCTTAGGAGTAGGAGTGGGAGAGATTATAGCTCGTAATTACTTAACGATAAAGCTTGTAGCCATCTTGTCGATGTGTGCAGTTCAGATAAAGTTACACCTACCTATTGGCCTTTCTTCGTAAGTCTTTAATTAAAGATCGAATTTGCCGGAGTTTAAAAATTTCGTTGCTAAAACTGCTTAAATCCTGAGATTTACTTGTAATTTCAATTAACATATTATACTATTGAACCAAGTTAAAGTACGCTTAAGCGTTACGTCAAGTTTGCAAGTCGACGTACGAGTAACTTTCAGCCATGAATATGTTACTCAAACACAAGGATAAGAAGTTACGTCTAAATTAAATTATTCATTTTATACCTCTAAAGATGAAAAGTATCAGAGTTCAGTGATTTGTAAAGTGACAATTGGCCATCAACTTATTACTTCATTGAAATCAATTTTCGTACCTACTAAGAAAAATGTAAAACAGCTATAGGTTACTTTCTGGGTCTCATTGTAAACTCAATAAACGGGAGTTAATTAACTTTGCGTCAGACGGTACAAAGATGTCAAGTTTACCCTAAGTTAGTCAGTTAACTGTATAATCTAGGTTCACGCAAGTCGGCCCAAGTCTTACGAATTTTTTTATGGTTTCTCTCAGTGGCAATGAGTAAAATGAAAATTAGACTTTCTCCGCCTTTTTTGCTCACACTATAATTTAACATCACAGGGATTTAATACAAAAAAATACAGTTGTTTTACTTTGTTCATCAGTGGATGCCTTAGCATGATAACACTGATAATAAATAACTGTGTTACGAAAACTGTTCGTACCGCCCAAATAAAGGGAGAAAATGACATAAAATTTGGGGAAAATTCACTATAAAATTGGCGGGGCCTATTACGTGTCTTATTAAAAAATATAACATGCACGGCACTTTTATACTTACGGGAGCCACAGTTGGAGCAATATCGTTGGTTGGCAGCTTTGTTTTGAGCGTCGGGTGCGCCGAAATCCCTGTAGCACCGTGAAACAAATGCATACTTAATTTAGAAGTGTGTACCTAAGAAACAGCTTCTCATTCTGAGAGGAAGCCTGCACCCAGCGGGTACATAATACGCTGTAGTTGTTCAAATGAAAAATATTTAGCATCTTAAGTTGGTCTAACATAACTCGCTACCGCACTCAATGACATCTACTATCGACTATTGAGGATGTCACATACTTAATGCACGGTCAATAATTCAGCAAGTGATTAAGCACCGATCGTCGTGAAAAAACACTCTCCCGTTCATTTATTCATTAATTGCCTCTACTGGTTGGCAACACCAGAAGAGTTCTTTTTGTTATGGAAAAGAAATTTCACTGAGGTGTTAACCTAGACTTGTTCACACACACAAAAGTGAGGTGTTGTTGTTGTTGTTGTTGTTGTAGACACTTGGTGAAATATTTACGGTTCATTATTGAACTCTATGTAAATAATAAATACAAAATAAATTAATATCACGGGACAACTTGATACCAAATGAGCTAGTCCCAAACTAGGCAAAGCCTTTACTATATTATACTTATTTACATATCAAACATCCAAGAACCGAGAACAAACATTCGTATTCATCATACAAACATCTGCCCCGACCGGGGATCGCACCCGGGACCTCAGCTTCATAGGGTCCCTAACTACTAGGCTATCCGGTCGTCGATGTATACTTAATAATTAAAAAGAACCGCAAGACCAACCCATTATTAAAATCTACGAGGGCTGTTTGATAAGTACCCGTTTATGAAAAAAAAACATTTTTTTTTGTATATATGCATTTATTTTTCTACGTAGTCACCTTTTAACTCTATACATTTGTTCCACCTATACTCAAGCTTCAATAAACCATCCAAAAAGTATGATTTTGGAAAGTCATTAAAATAGGTCTCTGTGGCGGCAATGACTTCGTCATTTGATCCAAATCGCTTGCCACCGAGCCATTTTTTTAGGTTGGAAACAAAAAGAAATCGCATGGGGCCAAATCTGGAGAATACGGGGGGTGAGACAATAGTTCGTAGCGTAACTGTGCTAATTTAGCCGTCACAACTCTGGACGAATGAGCCGGGGCGTTGTCGTGATGAAACAGTACTTTTTTCTTTTTTAAATGGGGTCGTTTGTACTTCAACACGGCGTCAAATTCATCCAATAAATTGGCATAGTACTGCCCTGTTATTGTTTTTCCCTTTTCTAAATAGTCAATATGTATAATACCCTGCGAATCGAAAAAAAACGGTCGCCATGACCTTTCCAGCCGATGGGACGGTTTTTGCTTTCTTTGGAGCAGGTTCACCCGGTAAAATCCACTGTTTCGACTGCTCTTTCATTTCCGGGGTGTAGTGGTGGACCCACGTTTCGTCCACGGTCACGAAACGACGCAGAAACTCCTTCGGGTTACGTTTGAACACGGCCAAACACTGCTCCGAAGTAGTCAGTCGGTTCCGTTTTTGCTCCTCCGTGAGTAAACGCGGCACCCACCTCGCCGATACTTTCTTCATACCCAATTTTTCTTCTAATATGTGTTGTACCCTCTCGATTGAAACGTTTACAGCATCAACGATTTCTCGAAGTTTAATTCGGCGGTCGGCTAAAACGATATTTTCAATTTTCTTAACCATATCGTCTGTAGTCACCTCAACTGGCCGGCCTGGGCGATCCTCATCAAAGACGGTTGTTCTCCCCCGCTTAAACTCGTTATACCAATATCTGACGGTTTTCATAGAAGGAGCACATTCATGGTAAACCGCTTGCATTCTTACTTTTATTTCATCACATGTTTTTCCTTCCAAAAATAAGAATCTAATTACAGACCGATACTGTTCTTTCTCCATTTTAACAATTTTAAGTTCACGCCTTCACTGAATCGTTGTCAAATGAGAAAAAAAAAACAAAAGAATGCCATTTTTTTTTAATTTTCCCGCCTCTGAAAAATGGCTTAAAAAGGTGGTATACTTATTTGCGGCCAGTGATATTAATATATTTAGAAAACGGGTACTTATCAAACAGCCCTCGTATTACACTTACTTGACGTCTCTGTGTCCCATAAACTTTACTTGCCAAACACAGTTCCTTATTAATAATCTTAGCTCGTTCCTCGGATAATGCGTTACACGTGTTTGTACGTATAATCAATTTTGGTAGGATTTGACATTGACTAAAGTTGTCGTCTTGTAATTTAAATATTATTTCCAATACCTAGCTTTCCGCTTTGGCATCGTTCGCAAGTAAAACGAAGAAGATCAAACGACTAAGATTTAAGTTTAGATACTGTTGGAAAAAGCGGAAACGGCAAATTAATACATAATATTACCTAAGCGTACTTTCAATGTCGGCTGAAGTAGAGACACACTAATACGGCGCTTCATCAGTCCTACACGTCCTATACAGAGGGTCGAGCACGACTTTTCGAATCCTGCGTCACGTAAAATCGAATAGTAAACGTTGTCGAATTTGTATGACGTTTGGAACAGCGCCCGCCCGTGAGCGTATTTGGAACTAAAATTTAGTATTAGGTTTCTAGATCTCGATACGATAACCGTAACGTTACGTAGCATTCGTAAAGTCGTGCTCGACCCTCTGCGTGTAATGCATTGTCCGAGGAACGAGCTAAGATTAATATTATTAATACGTAACTGTGTTTGGCAAGTAAAGTGTAAGGGACACAGACACATCAAATAAGTGTAATAGATTCTAATAATGGATTTTTAATTATAAAGTATACATCGACGACCGGATAGCCTAGTAGTTAGAGATCCTGACTATGAAGCTGAGGTCCCGAGTTCGATTCCCGATCGGGGCAGATGTTTGTATGATGAATACGAATGTTTTTTATAATCAACGGCCAAAAAAACGTCTCCATCGCGTTCCCGTTTAGGTACCTACGTCTGACTATGGGCAAACTAGCAGCGCCACTAGTGGCACGTATCGACAACAAACAATTCTCATACTATTTGACACTTTAACGCAAACGCGTTTGAGACGTATTTTAGAGATAACCGTAACGTAACGCAGGATTCGACAAGTCGTGCTTAGGGCACTGTCTGTGACATCGTAGCTCGTAAACGGATGAACGGATTTTGACGCGGTTTTTTTAATCAAAAGTTAGTTTAATCGAGATGGTTCTTAGCTAATTTCATAAAAATCGGTTCGGCCGTTTTTGAGATATAAAAATTTTAAATGTCTCAAGTTCAGATCACAGATGTGAGAGCCCGTTGATGTCTTCAGTATGGCTAAGTTCGGAAATTCGTAATCCGGGAGCTCGTTGATGTCTTGGATTTTTTGCTGGTTTAAGTCAAATAATAAAATATATATTGTGGCGTGAATATAAAAAACACAAAACGAAAAACTTAAATTAAAAATTTGTAACACCCCCGACAAAAAAAAATCCTAATATAAAGTAAAAAACGTAGACAAAAAAAAACTAAAAAAATGTAAAAAATAATGCTTAATATATTTTGTTAGTATGGATTAGTATGGATGGAAGTATGGATTGGATTGGAGTTCAATATACCTACCTAGCAAAATTGTTATCTAAGCGTTGTAAATGATGTGTGAGTCGTGGCGGCCGCGCTTTGCGCTCGCAATATCAGTTTTATATTAACGCTTATTAATAAGTACCCGTAATTTCTCACATAATTGAATTGTAAAATTCTTTTGAGAATTAATGATCTTTAAACCTATACAACGGATGGTCACCGAGGGGGGGAGGGGGCTAAAATGCTGTTACAATTTAACCAAAGGTTAGTGCTTAACTCTGGCCTTTAGAGTATTTTAGGATCATAACGTGAACCTACTTGTAATCTCATTGCCGTTATGTATGCAAAAGACTTTCCGGAACGTTTTCGTGAATATCGTTTTCAGGTCTAACGCGTAGGTGCCGTAGACCAGAGGATCCATGCAGGAGTTGGAGACTGCCATGATGAAGAACAGGTCTTGCAGCTTGGCTGACACATGCATGGCTGACTGTCTGTCTACCATGTACCTGTTGACAAACAATGCTATTTTTGGGCCTCTTTCAAAGATAGAAACAGTACTGTTACATAATCAGGGTCCGTAAAACATAAGTGTGGTCTTATGAACGAGGCGAAGCCGAGTTTCACTATAAGAACACACTAGTGTTTTAATCCCTAATTACTGTAGAATTGCATACATAAAATTTTATTTAATAAATAACGTAAACAATAAACAAAGACAAACATATTATTAAAACTTAACCTAAAGGTAAAAAATGCAATACTTTACATACATACAATTCATTACGTCGCATACATTGCTTTATCTAAACACATAATTATAAGTGGGTACTTTAAGATGGGTTCTGAAGCCGACGACATGACATATCTGTCACGAACTTGCCTGTGTTTGTAATCATAGACAAACATACCGAGCTAACGTTTCGTATAGACTGTTTTTTTTAATTGAGGCATGAAGAAGTTCGAAATTTGAGACTCATACGATATTGAATTCGATGTCGTAATGGCATTACGTTACTGCTATTACCTACTACAACACAAGAAAAATTTCATAGTAAAACTGACTGTCGTAATGTTTGTCATTATACCTACTGTTTCTGAACACATTATAGAGGACTTACGATAGTTGTTTAGATAAAATAGACGTAAATTAAATGTAAATAATCTTCTTCTTGGATCCACATTCATAAGGGCTCCATTATCTAAGAGTGCCTTCAATAAATTAAAGACGGTCCTTATGGCGGACAAAAGGTTAAACCGCTCCAAGCGACAACGTTTAACCGTGATTTTTCCTAAATAAATATTGTAATGTACCCTTTTCACATCTCATGCCCGTGAAGTTCGCATTGATGCCACACTCACCTGGCCACTTTAGTACCCCTTTTGTAAAATGTTAGAGGCGAAAATAGTACATTACTGCAGATGTCGGCAAGAAAGGGGTTGCCGGACGAAGGGGTTAGACGGCCGAGTAACACGAGGCTGGCTATAGTACGAGTCCGGCAACCCCTGTTCCGACCAAAGCTTGTATAATGCTTTTCTCAAACATTGTAAGGGAATGAAAAAACAGAAAAAAAATAGCTTTATCAACTGTCTGCTAGTCGACTAGCGTCCTTCAATGAACGGGACCTGTCCCCCAAGCCCTGGCTCTGTCCCGACTGAATGGCGGCGATCTCCTGCAGGATCTGAGGGTCCTGCGTCACGTAAAATCGAATAGTAAACGTTGTCGAGTTTGTATAACGTTTGGAACAGCGTGAGCGTATTTTGAACTAAAATGTAGTATGAGGTTTCTCGATCTCGATACGATAACCGTAACGTTACGCAGGATTTGACAAGTCGTGCTTGACCCACAGGCTCCCGCTCTGCCGTCGTCGGCGTAATTTTATAGTGACAATTTTATTCGTAATTTAATTCATGATGTGTAATTGTAATCGTTAGATATTTCTACGCCAAAACTGGCAGAACATGCTGTTGTAATTAAACTAGCTTTCGCCCGCGGCTTCGCTCGCGTTAACCATAAGCATTTCAAAGAAACAAGCAATCAAGCAAGCAAGCAAGCAAACGTACAAGCGAACCTGCAAGCTTGCAAGCAATATTGCAAGCAAGCATGCAAGCTGGCACGCAAGCAAGTATACTAAGCAAGGTATAATGCACGCAAGCAGGCATGCAAGCAGACATGCAAGCAGGCATGCAAGCAGGCCATCAAGTAGGCATGCAAACAGGCATGCAAGCAGACATCAAGCAAGATGCAAGCAAGCATGCAAGCAAGCACGCAAGCAATCATTCCAGCAATTATTAAAGCTTGTAAGAAAACATGCAAGCAAGCATCCAAGAAGCAATCAAGCAAGCATTCAAGCAGGCACGCAAGCAAGCATGCAAGCAAACATGCAAGCGAGCATGCAAGCATTACAATAATTATGGGTTATGTTATGAGATTTCTAACGTGTTTTCCCGTGGGAATGAGATATTTTCCCGTAGCAAAAAGTAGCCTATGTCACTCGTCAACCTTTCAACTATCTCCATATAGGTATAAAAAATATAAAAACTTTAATCCACCGCAAAACCACAAATAAAAGCGATGTTGTAACGTGTTTCCCGTGGGAATGAGATATCATGTCGTGATAAAAAGTAGCCTATGTCACTCTCCGTTTTTGCGTTTTAGCACTGACCGCGGACGGACGTACCTATTAGCAATATAGGGCTTCATTTTAATTAAATGTTAATTTGAGACAATGTAGCTTTCTATTAGTGAAAGAATTTTTAAAATCAGCGCAGAAGTTGGGTTCACTTAATCTCGCGGGATTTTCATTTTAAGTAATTTTAACTCTTCAGATCAATAAAAAAAAAACTTTCACTTATAATAAGCTACAGTTCTTAACTGGCATTGGCACCTACTTTTTCCTCGGGGAAAATGCAAAATTCCCGGGGGATAGAAATAAGCGAATTCTACATTTAGTCCGATTAAAAATCTTTCACTAACAGAAAGCTACACTGTTTCTGATTGATATAGGCTACTTTTATCCCGAGAAATTGTAAAGTTCCCGCCGGATATTAATAACTGTTTTAACCTAGCTATTTAAAAAAACCTTAAATATGAATCAGTGACAGTGTAGCTTTCTATTAGTGATTTTAATTTAAATCAGCCCCGAAGTTGAGTTCGCTTATTTCTATCCCGCGGGAATTTTGCATTTTAACTCTTTAGATCGATTAAAAAATTCTAAAATGTAAATCCCATTTATTCCCTATCCAGTGGGAATTTCGAAAAAGTCCTTCTTAGTGCACCTCTATGATCCTCAAGAAATAATAATTGTAAACTTGCAAGTTTCTATATCTGCTAGTCAGTTACTATGAAAATATTACTGTTTATCCTTTATCCCGTGGGAATTTTGAAAAATCCTGAAACGCGTTATTAGCTGTTATTATTACCTACTTGCATGCCAAATTTGTAATCTCTAATAATTATAGCTGCAGAGATAGAGCCACTTTGATTCGAAAATATAAATCCCATTTATTCCCTACCCCGTGGGAATTTCGAAAAATCCCTTCTTAGTGCTCCTCTAGGATACTCAAGGTATATGTCTGCCAAATTTCAAGTCTCTAGGTCCAGTAGTTTAGGCTGTGCGTTGTCTGTCAGTCAGTCAGTCAGTCAGTCACGGTCTTCTTTTATAGGTATAAATAGATTGAAACATCTGTACCTGCCATATTTTAAGAAATTAACCATTTCTATTCTATTCTAACAATTAATATAGTTAATTTATATAAATATTGTAATATAATGAGTTTCTATTGGCTCTAATTGAAATTGAAACTTCTCTACGATCTGTAATTGTTATTTCAATTTGCAAAGTTAATCTAGCTACTAAGCACATTGTTAAAAGTCGGTAAAATGCTTCCTGAAAGTGAAAAAATGACTTTTCAAAGGATAATAGTGAGCTAACACAAGGAGCAATCAAGTCAATCTTGTGCTATGCTAATATTAATAATATGCAAACTTCGTATGTGATGATGTCGCTTCAATGGAATGGATTGTGTAAAGCCGTTAAACTGGTTATAATTAAATTTCGTGTAAAGCTATATAGAGCTCATTACGATTTACGCTTCACGGCTGAACTGAACTCATGCTCAAAGTTAAGATAAATAACAACCCATTAGGTACAATTTGTAACTTATTAAGTGATTGCTTCCTAGAGTTATTGGCTCTTTATTGCACGTTTCCTTCCACTCTCGACTACTCATAGACATTCTTTGATAATATTAATACACACTACAATAGTTTATAACAGGATAATAGCTTTATGCCACCATTGACCATCTCTGTCGGTATGAACGTGAAGCACCGGTTAGATTAAAACGCGTCTAGTCGCTGTTGTAAGTCACGCTCATAGCGGGACTAGGGCTTATTTTCTTATTCCCTTTACCGTAGAAACCTTACGTACAACTCGGGCTTAGAGTTACCGTATTTTTGTTCTGTTCACTGTAAGGGATTTTTGTAACTTTATTTTGCAGTTTCTCGGCTATCGTGTGCAGGTGTTTTATAAATTGTAACCCTAGCAAAATCGTTCCTGCATTTGTGTTAGTTACGATCCGCTTTGAAACTTTCGTAATTGACAAGCAAATTCGAAAAGACAGATAAAATATTCAGAACAGTATTTAGCACCTGCTGGAGCACCGTGCCGGTGCTTCGTCATGATTT
Organism: Clepsis dumicolana; assembly: GCA_963691665.1. Classification (NCBI taxonomy): domain Eukaryota; kingdom Metazoa; phylum Arthropoda; class Insecta; order Lepidoptera; family Tortricidae; genus Clepsis; species Clepsis dumicolana. The sequence goes on from OY829521.1 coordinate 5,660,979, forward strand.
AAAGTAGTAACTACACTGCCTGCATACTAACTAGTAGATATAGCGTTAAAATTGACACAACTAGTATATAGCATCTAGTAGGTACGAGGGCGGGATGATAAGTAACTAGCCTAATATAAAAACCTAAAATATAAACCTAAGTAAGGTTGGCGTCATAAAATTGATTTTATTTTTCAACATACTTTCCATGTACCTCTAAGCACTTGTTCCATCTTCGTTCTAAAGCTGTAATGCCCTCCATAAAATGACTTCTTTCAAGACCGGCAAAATACTCTTCTACGGCGGCAATAACTTCATCATTTGTGGCAAACTTCTGTCCACCCAAAAATTTTTTTAGCTTGGGGAAAAGGTGGAAATCTGATGGTGCTAGATCAGGCGAATATGGTGGGTGGGGCAGCAAATCATAGTTCAATTCGTTGATTTTAGCCAAAGTCTTGATGGAAGATGATTTTTTTTTTCGCTAAACCTGGTCGTTTTTGCTGAATACATTGAAAAAGCTTATCTAAAAGATTAGCGTAGTATTCTCCATTAATAGTTTGACCATTGGGGAGGTAATCTATAAACAAAATTCCATTTGCATCCCAGAAGACAGAAGCCATCACTTTTCCAGCCGAGTTTACAGCCATAACTTTTTTAGGAGCCGAACACCCAGATTCAGTCCACTGTTTTGATTGAATTTTTGATTCTGGCGTGTAATGGTGAACCCGTGTTTCATCTATTGTTATAAATCGACGTATAAAATCTGCTTTATTTCTCTGAAAACGATCCAAGCATGCCTTCGAGTTTTGCATCCGAATTATTTTTTGATCGTGCGTAAGCAAACGCGGCACCCAACGGGCGGATAACTTTTTCGTATTTAATTCGTCACTTAAGATATGATTTACCCGTTCTTTCGAAATACCTGTAGTGTCAGCTATTTCAGATAGCTTCAATCGTCGATCTGCTAAAACTATATCATGTACTTTGGACACCATTTTCGGAGTCGTGACGATTTTTGGATGTCCGGGGCGGGCTTCATCTTGGACACTTGTACGGCCGCGTATAAACTCAGCCACCCAGTTTTTTTACTGTGGCGTAACAAAGAGCACATTCACCCAAAACATTCTTTAACTCTTCATAAATATCAAGCTCCTTCATATCCTTCATATAAAGAAACTTAATCACCGCTCTTTGTTCAATTTTATCCATATTGAAAAACAACAGACACAATGTATTTTCAAATGCCAAAAAATCTATAAAATATTCAAGCCACCAAATTCAAATTTAGAACAGAGATAGCCAGAGACATATTTTTAAAAATGAGAAAGTTCTTTTTTTAATTAAAACTTTTTAATTACCTAAGGCTAGTTACTTATCATCCCGCCCTCGTATTATTATGTAAATGACGCCGCCCGCGAAGAACGTCCGTGTTAAGTATAATTATTATAGTAAATATTCACTGTACATTATTTAAACCAATTAACAATGCAACCGAATATTATATTATACGAAAATAGCTCCTACTCGCACACACACACCAACGTCTAATTTAGAATTTTTCGTCAAGCGGCGGGGGCAATGGCCTCATGCAGCCACCAAAAACCAAAAAACGTCGCGAATCCAAAAAATACAGTAAATATTATCCAAAATACTTGGACACACATACTCTTAGCTGTAGATATAGTCAGTAGTGTCACATGATACAACGTACCATAATGTCATGGTGGCATACGGCAGCCAGCAACACGCGAACACGGCGACAATGGTGACGGTCATGCGCAGGGTGCGGCGGCGCGCGCGCGCCAGCGGCCGCCGGTCAGAGCGACGCAGCTGTATTCGGCTGTGGTCTGATGTGCTTTTGTCTGAAACAAAAGAAGGAGGTTTAAGTACTTTAAGTATTAACTTCTTCAGCCATAGCATGCCAGTAATAAATATATATTATAAGTAATAGTGCTTTAGCTCGAAACTTTTTCAAAGTTAATCTAGCTACTGCATAGTTAGACTGTACACGTACACGGATTATTATTCAAATTAAATATGAAAATCCATTTTGCAACTCAATTCTACTGTAAATTACAGTCATATTTCGACAGATATGCATCAAAGGAGGATTCATTTATGATTCGTTGTTTCAATTTCTCAGTTTCCCCGTCTAACAAATGCATGATGGAAAATCTAGTTGCATTTTGGTCCGGAAAATAACAGCGTCGTCATTGGCAACCAAAAAAGAAGAATAAGTCAGCCGAAAGTCGACTCACCTGGAGAAAGTTTGCTGAAACAAACGTACCTACCTACTAATTTCCGCTCTGATTACGATTTACTGCATGTTGTGTATATAAATTCATTGCTTTTAAATGATCCACGGGATCGCGGTGGATACGGAAAGCACAAGACCGGTCTGAGTGGAGAGCCTTGGGGGAGGCCTATGTCCAGCAGTGGACGTCTTTCGGCTGACATGATGAAATGTTTAGAAGCTGGAATAATATTCCAATTGTATTAATTGCCAAAGTAGACATGAAAGACATTTTTATCTACACACACATCATAAGTCCTCTATTATGCGTTCAGAAACCGTAGGTACTTAATGACCATAATTACGAAGTAAATTTTTGTCTCCAAAAAATAATACAATTTAAAAATAGCCCTCAAATAAAAAAAAATAGTCTATACTAAATGTCAGCTCGATATGTTTGTCTATGATTGAAAAAAAACAGCCAAATTCGTGATATCTTTATTACGCCTTCGGCATCTGAGCCCATCCTAGAGTACTTTATAATAATTATGTGTGTAGATAAAGTAATGTATGCAACTCTACATAATTAGGTCTTAAAACACGAGTGTGTTTCATAATAGGATTGCATAAACCATTATTATCACATTCAAAATCGGAACGCAAGCCACGTGGAACCAACCGCGATGTCAAAATTGATCGATTAATAATGCACTGCACAGTTCTCCATTGTTCCTGGAATTAACTAGATCAAATCGAGTACGAGTTTGCATATTAACATTATTACCTATACGAATACGTATTCATCCCTTGCTTCTCAAACTATAGGAATGGCGGTATAATATTCAATCAATTCAATCCAAATATTCAAATCACGATCAATTAATAGCAATTGAATGCGCTACTTGAATCAAATACCTAACTGAAATGAGGTGAAATCTTAAAATACCTACATCTTTTTAAGTGGTGTGCTACATAGGTATTTAAATAACTAATAATCTAAGTTTGAGTTCACGATGATTAATTACACAATAGTTTCCATTATGTACAGGTATTACCCACACTAATGTGATATTCCCACAATTTGTACGGAATTCGGCTGACATGATGATGAAATTTCTTCGTGGTAGAGGACGGTCTAGGAGGGGTAATATCCCGATAACTTAATCCTAATCGTAGCTTAGTTCTGTGCCTATATCAGAAATAAATACATAGCCTAGATTTTAGGCTCGAGACTCTCATAGATAAGTAGGATAGGTACATTAGACATAGATTTTGTTCATGAAACATTAAGGAAATAGCGAAATTCTAGGAAAATATACTTACTATTTATTACTTGGGTGGGTTTAAATCGTGAGACGTCGCTGAGGTTTCTCTATTACCATGTATTGATGACATGAATTATGAATCCTAGTGTAAAAGCTCCTCTTTCCAAATAATAAGATACAGATACAGATAACAAATCAAAATATGGTCTTAGAAATAAATATGAAATGTCGTCAATTGAGCAGTGCAGTGTCTACATATATGGAAATAGATACTCATTCATTTTTATATCTAGGATTCAGGAACATAGTGTTTCGAATCTTCTATAAATAACCTAGCCTAGCCTAGTAATTAAGTATTTTCGTAGACAAGAAAAGCTATTTACGAAAAGAAATAACAATGTTCTACTGGCAACAGCCATTAAAGTGGGATTTTGTTCTAAAAATACAGTCGTTTTTATAAATAAACAGAAAACTAATTTCAAACTTCTGAGTTCCTTAAAAGGTACTGTTTTATAATTCTGTGGCAAAGAAATTAAATTTTCATCGCTATTAAAAAGGACAATCAAACCATAGTGAAATAAACTCACGTATATAAGTCGAGGTTAGCCCGACATGTTTCGGACGATTGAGTCTCACGGTAGTTTCATGTTAAAAATTAAATTAACCTTAAAAATTCAATTAATCTCTTCGTAATATTTCTCCCCGAAACGGGTACCTATGCATTATTCGGGGAAGATCGAAATTTTCCAACTTCTTAATAACTATTTTCCTATGCGTTTGCCTTAAAAATTATAAGACGTTTTACTACATTTAAACCAATACCTGATTCCTATTCAATTCTCAGTAGGTACACAGCATTCAATTACAGACATTTCATTACTTTTACCGCCTTCATTTCGCTGAAGGAAACATTTATAGGAAAACAGACAAATGTAGCTTGAATAAAATAACAGGCTTCCGTTGCGTATCAGATTCATTCATAGTTTGTGTCGCAATAAAAAAATAGCATTTTCTTTCTCGACTTGGCGAGCGACCAATCTGGGATGTACCTACAACTGCTTTCATTTCACGGCTATCTGAGTCGTAACTAGCTTTGCTTAGCCGAAATTACTTCTGCTAGACCAAATGTTACATAAAAAAATTATGAATGTGATAAGGTTTCCACTTTCATCTTTTATTGCCGAGACCGCTTATTTATGTACTCACTCACATTATTTTTACTGTTTATTGTAAACGCATTAATTGATTAAATAATAGTTTTCACAATAATCAAGGAAAATAGGGCGATGTATTGTAGGTACCGGTGACTGCATTAGACGGTGATTGTGATTACTTATAATGAACTAGAACTAGGTCTGGGAAACTATCCTCTGAATTATACCTTGCTCTAGTTTTTAGCGAAATAAAGAAAACGTATAAGTAGGTATGTTTCATAAAAAGTTTTTTAGAATAAAACTATTTATTTGATGTATTAGTCACAATAAAAACTAAACAATACTCGTATAAATACGATTAGTTTGGACAAATTGAACTTATTGGCAGTGTCATTTTAGAACGTGTTGGTAAGTATCTATCTAGTGTTTAATGTAATGAAACTCTCGTGAGACAAAGTTACCAAAAACAAATACGCAGACATTACTGGGAGCAACGGCCGGAATCTAATTCATAAGCACCTACAGAGGTCGCGAGAGTACCTGTTGACGTTTATTTGATAATCAAGTTTTGCCAGTTCCGCGAACGGCGGTTGAGTTTGGCATATCGTCGTTGGAAATGCGTTGACATTTATTTCTCATTTATTTGTGGTACCTACCTTGGTCGGAATTTGCACGAATTTCGACCTGAAACCGTTTTCGAATTTTCGGATTTTCTGTAGAATGCATTTGTGAATGCATGGTGAAAATGAGGAGTGGGAAGAAATTTTTTCCTAGAGCTGATTTTGCTAGTGCAAATAAGGAGTGCTGACCTGAAATTTCTCTGGAATTTTTGGATATTTCGTAGAATATGCATCCGTAGCAGACTGTGATGATGAGCAGCGGGAGGAAGTACATTGCGCAGAGGCAGAACACGTTGTAGGCGAGTTCTTGTTGTTGACTGGAGAAGGCGTCGAAGGAGACGCACTGCTCAAACTCTGGCACGTGCGGATGACGAAGCACCCGGAACACTAGGCTCTGGAAAAGAACACTATAATGAATAAACATGCTAAAGAGTGGTTCATAAAACCGTGATAGACCGCGGTTTTATGAGCCCGCCGGTAACGCTCGCTCGTGGGTTGATAAAACCGCGGTTTTGTGAAAAGGTAGCCAGGCTTGCAGTAATCTTTACCGCGGTAAAGCTCTCGTGTCGATCACACCCTTAAGAGAAAATTTTAGGGGTTCCATGAGGAAGGGATTGTGCTTCCTATTTGTAAGCCGGCGCCATCAGGCTTGGATTCTCAATTCGACTGTATGTTTTTAGGGTTCCGTACCTCAAAAGGAAAAAACGGAACCCTTATAGGATCACTTTGTTGTCCGTCTGTCTGTCTGTCAAGACCCTTTTTCTCTGGAACTGGAGGTAGCATGCTGAAATTAATATCAAATACTCAAACCTGCGGTCCCTTGAAGCTGTGAAAAAATCAACGTTCTAAGTCAACGCAATCAAAAGATACAGTTATTAAAAATCTATTTCCATACAAATCGCCGAAATCCGAAAACCTAAAGGGTACTTTCAGCTGTCCTAGAAACTTGAAATTTGGTATAAAGGTAGCTCTTATAGCACAACCACTCCGAAAAGTCTCAAAATCTTAAATTTTTATGTCTGTCTGTAAATTTCGCAGACCAATATAAGTTGACCCCACACTACATACATTTTGCTTAGGAGTATGGCTCTGCTAACACAAAAAAAAAGCGTTAAAATCTTTCTACGGAACCCTCGTGCGCGAGTCCGACTCGCACTTGTCCGGTTTTTTGGAAATATTTAATTTGTCTGGAAAACAACATTCTGCGGAGGATTGATTAATTAAACGAGTCAAGGGTGGGGTAACTCAATCGATAAAAGCTGTGTTGAAATGGAAGGGATTTTATCAATCCCACAGCCGTATTTATGGGGCGGGTGCTGTACTATAGTTATTAGGCACTTGTTTCTCAGCAGCTGCTTGTAGAAAGATCGAGTTGACAGCAGACAGGATGACTGGGCACGATGCCATTGCCGTCAGCCTCCGACAAAGACTGCCTACTCAAGCGTAAAAATCGTTAAATAGGTTCGCTATTTATTAGGGCATTTTTAAATGGCATTTTGCGTTTTAATTGTGCATTTTTGTGGGTATTTTTTCTGTCGTTTGCAAAGTTGTTTTGTTTAGTTTTTTTTTAACTTTTTTAAAGTTTTAGTAATTATGGTATGTACCTAGTAGTAAATAATAGTAGTAGTAATAGGAGTAGTAATAAGTGATAGGAGTTAGCGGTGAGAGGCACAAACTTTGAGAGGAGGCTCATTGGAATAATCTTATCCTCATAAAGTAGGATTCCTAACTTAATATTCCTTGCGGTACAGTATGACAAGAGCCAATGAGACACTCAAAAATATTTGAAGATGATAACTAAGTACATTCACAAACGCATTAGTTAAGCGCTTATGCAGATACTCGTAATGTTTTTGAGCGTCTTGTCGATTTATATTTTTAAACAACACCTATAAAGACCCTCTTTTTTTATTTCTCCTTTGTAGATGAATGCGTAGGTATTTAAAAATTGAATCGGAATTTTGCTGTGCAAAAAAAAAATTACCTCAACAGAGCTCACCCGCCTTCAAAAATCGAGACGCAGAAAAAAGTGCTTTGTAAATTCCCGTTTCCGAATTTAAATAACTTTTCAAACCAATGCACTTTTTATACTGTTCGTACCTAATGCTTAATCTGTAAAGGGGCACAACTTTAATTATGTGCAGTGAAAACAAAAGTAAAACCGCCTTCAAAAAAAACCTTGGAAAAAAAACGTGAAATAATGATAAATAAATAAAATAAAATAAAATGCATTTATTTCGGACAACAGATTTATTTATTTTATTTATTTATCATTATCCTAGAGGATTATTTTACGTTTTTTTTAAGGTTTTTTTTTGAAGGCGGTTTTACTTTTTTGTTAAAAGATTTTTATTTCACAATTTTACGTTGATTTAACATTTTCAGAATTATCCTCCAACTCCTAACCGTTCAGGAGTTGTACCTTCCATCATCAGTTCATCAACATGAGATGATGACTACCGGACGCAAATACTTGAATAGCCTTAGAAAATATATGAAACACATGATACGTGCCTATAAAATTTGAGGGTTGCCCTCGATTTCCCTGAGATCCCATCATCAGATCATGACTTGGTGACAGTGGAACCACCTCAGGAATATACCCTTTCGAATAATGATTTAACATTTTCAGAATTATCCTCCAACTTCTAACCGCTAAGGAGTTGTACCTTCCATCATCAGCTCATCATCATGAGATGATGACTACCAGACGCAAATACCTGAATAACCTATGAAAACATATGAAACACATAGTACGTGCCTTTAAAATTTGAGGGTTGCCCTCGATTTCCCTGGGATCCCATCATCAGATCATGACTTGGTGACAATGGGACTACCTCAGGAATATACATACAGTGGAACGTAGAACCTCCTCCTTTTTTTTAAGTCGGTTAAAAACTCTTAAAATGAGTAAAGTTTCTTCATTTGCTTCTGTAGAGAAGAGAGTGCTTTGGGTGACTAGCATCAGACTAAAGCTGTACAGATAAGTTTAAATTTTAATGTTATATTATTTCACTGCAGTTACGAAATTTCAAATGACTTTCAGACTAAACGCGTTCCGATCCGATGTACGTAAATACTATACAAATTCAAGTTACTTAGTTTCTTAACTCAGTTAATATTTTTCTGTACCTGAGGGGCGTAACAACCTCAATCCAACTTTAGGGGTTCCATTTGTTTGTTGTATCTTGTCACATAATAAAATTGTTAATAATTATGTTGTATGTTCCTTTGGGGTTAGTACAGATTGATACCCTTTATTGTGCAAGCTAGTAGCACAAAAGGATTCCACGATATGTTAGATAGGTACGCATTTACTTACTAGAATCTCAAATATTTCAACGGCATAAAGCAAACTCAAAGGATGGAATATTTTATCTTTTTCACGAAAAAAAAACGCTTTTAATTACAATTTTAGGTTTGATAACGTCACATTATCGTCATAAATTGAAAACTGTTTTTATGGAGACAAGACAAAGATGCTTTTTTTTTGGTTTTGACATGAAACTACCGTGAGATTCAATCATAGTGAAATAAACGGATCACTCACTTTTTTTTTATACTACAAGGAAGGCAAACAAGCAAGTGGGTCACCTGATGGCAAGCGATCATCACTGCCCATACCCATCACCCCAGGGGTTTGCAGATGCGTTGCGAACCTAGAGAGCTAAGATGAAATGCCTCTTGTGCACGTAATTACACCGGCTGTCTTACTTTCCACACCGGAACACAACAGTGCAAGCACTGCTGCTTAGGGGCAGGATTACCGAGTAAGATGGTGGCAGCGATCCGGACGGACCTCACACAAGGTCCTACCACCCGCAAAATCACGTATGTCAGTCGAATATAGCCCGACTTGTTTGAATATTGTTTGAATATAGCCCGCCCGTGAGCGTATTTGGAACTAAAATTTAGTATGAGATTTCTCGATCTCGATACTATAACCGTAACGTAACGCAGGATTCGACAAGTCGTGCTTCGGGCACTGTAGAAATCTAAAGTTTGTTTATGGCAACACTGGTTATTAGTCAAACAACACGTTTTGAACTTTTGATCAGTGCCCTAAGCACGACTTGTCGAATCCTGCGTCACGTAAACTCGAATAGTAAACTATAACGAGTTTGTATGACGTTTGGAACAGCGCCCGCCCGTGAGCGTATTTGGAACTAAAATTTTGTATGAGATTTCTCGATCTCGATACGATAACCGTAACGTAACGCAGGATTCGACAAGCCGTGCTTAGGGCACAGATTAAACATTTAACAGATCATCGTTCATTCACCATCCACCATTAAAATACCTCTTATAAGTCTGATATTTCGTTTTCTACTTTTTTTTACCGTAGAATGGCAAATCCTACTAAACACTGGCAAAATTGTCCTCCAATGGAATTGGACAGAGCCATATTAAAAAAAAAACACTAACTCTTGATTGCTACTATCGTTATTATTTTTAGTTAAAGAAATGTCTGAGTGACTGATGAATGAAGTATTACCACAGCGTGATTTTTCTGGATTGCCAATTTAATTAATATCTTATGCAGAGTTATCGTGGGACGATTATAGTCCATAATTAAATCAATGTACTGGCTCAGGAAGTCGGAGAATAGGTCGGAGTGGAGGAGATTAGGAGAGGGTTACATCCAGCAGTGGATAGAAAAAGCCTGAAAAAGAAGAAGAAGAAGAAGAATTAAATCAATTACCTGTGGCAAACTGCAGAACAACGCAATGATCCAAGCAAAGGTAAGCATTGTTTTGCTCCTCGACCTCGCGACAGCCAGCCTCAATGGATACAAGACAGCGAAAAACCTGTAACAAACGATAAAATCGGAACAAAACGTACAATTGTTTTGTAATATAAACCTCAGACCATTATGACTGTGCAGGCAAAACCATGACGAGTTGTCTCATTATCAAATCAGTAATTTGTTTCAGGCTGGCATGGCAAGCATTACATGAAAATAACTTCACAGGAATTAGAGTTTAACTTAAAGAGTAGTAGAAACTAGATAAAAGAGGAACCGGATATATTTCAGCAAGTGATTTGAGAAAATCTGGGTAAACACGCTGTTTTTTTTTAATAAAAAAATGCTTTCTCTCATATTCATTGCTTCTGCTGAAAAATAACAGACAAACTGTAAATGATAAGATTCTAGCTTTTTACGTCAAAAATGTAACAGTTACGAAGAAATTGGTGACCGCATTTAATTTATACTCTTTACTGCCGGACTCAATGGTCTGATTTTACAAATGTTTACGGAGACGTTTATTCTTGGTGGTTTAGTGAACCCCTAAACATTTTACGATGGTCGTAAATATAATAAACCTGCGTGATAAATCCCATGAAGTCTGGCAGAGACTGGAATTAAGAGCACAACAATGATAAAACACGTAACTACGTATACGTATACGTATAAGCGACCTCGCTTTTACGCAGTTGTAACCTTTGTGGCAGCTCGCCAAAAAGCATTCAACAAAGTTATGCCGCAAACTACTTACACGTTACACAAAAAAAAACTTTTATTCTTAGAGAAATTTTGAGTTTGTCTACAAAGTGTTAATGTCAAATAATAATGTTGCAGCCCCGGATATTTTGGTAAACCAGGGCAATGCCCCGAGGGCAATTAAAGTAAGCTCCAAATTCATATATTGCGATTTAAAACAGGCTTTATAAGGCTAAAAAGCCAGTATGCTCTGTAAACAAATGCTAACGTAATGTCAAAGTATAAGTTATCTACAAACATATTGTTGGAATCTAAACAAGAACAGTCAATATAAACAACGTTAGTAAAATAAATACTGTCGTCAACGCAAAGATCCTCTACTAGAGTCTAGAGTCTAGAGTCTAGTCTAGACTGTAATCGGTTTCAGTTGAGAGTATTTCTTCTATCTGCAAGTCGAGCACGGCCGTACCATCCTTTTCTCCAAGCGACTCACGGCACTTTCGACCCTTTGTAACTCGTTGTGAGTAAAGCTAGAAGTTTGAATTTTTATCTGTATTTAGGTACCTATAAAACAGTTCTGTAGCATACTGATTAAACTTCAGTCTAACAATTAGGAGACGATATTGCGTTTGTTAACAACAAAATAAAAATATCGTTTATTTTACCCAGCGGGTACATGATATTATAACCTATTAGTCTATATTAATATAATAAAGAGATAAGCTTTTAATTTACGCTGGGATCCTTCTCATTTTTAACCGAGTAAACTTTTCTTGTTTGCAGCTGGTAATCTCCTGACCGATTCTAAACATCCTTTCACTAAATGGAAAGCTACACTAAGTGATGTAACGAATGTTCGATATTGAACTCCAACAATAGCGAATGCGAATAAGAATATAGGGTTTTTGTTTTTACATTATATTGGTATTATTTTACCTCCTAAACTAGATATACATAATAATACGTACAAAATTGGTTCAAAGCAAAGAGCCCGTCATCACGTCTTACCTGTCTAAGGATATGCAGACTAACACATTGGAAGAAAGGTACAACCCAAAAGCCCTTAGGACAAGGAAAATTTTGCAAGCCATGTTGCCCGCCATCCACGCGTTTGTAGTCCGCCACCCGATCTGTGAAGACATTATTGAATATTAAACCAAGACCACACTTCCTCCTCACCTCCACCTCCCAGAACGTGGAACTTGTAAGTGTTAGATAATAAGAATTTTAGAACTGCGTAGCGCAGTCAATGTTCATTGCCACTCCTGGTAGTGCACAAATTTTCCTTACTCCTGGGGGTCGATATTTGAATCACACTTGGTGACTAAATTGTCATGACATTGATATCACTATTACCAAAAGCCTTATTTTTGAAAGTCGTGCCCGTCTACTAACATGCAGCTAGTTTGAGTTTCTGTCATAGAAAAGCATGTCAACATAGTAGATTGAGGTTAGCTGTCACTGCCAACTCACTCACTGCCACTCAGTGATCTCGTTTACGAGTGGGTGGGGCATTCATATTTGATATCATAGGCAATTTTAGTCACAGGTGAGATTCAAAAATACAAACTTTTTAGAAATCAGTAAATTTGGTCACCGGGTGAGATTCAAAAATCGACCCCCCGGTGGTGAGTTAAATGTATTTGGTGCCAGAAGCACATACAGTATGCGTTTTTGTAAATTGATACTTAGTGTCCATTAATACTATAATTTTTTTATGGAAAGTGAGAAATTTGTGTTACGTTGTCTTCGTCATCATAATTCTCGCAAAGCGCTTATAAAATTACGTCTGCTAATTACAAGTTTACTACATCATTTGCTCGTGGAGTGTGTCCGGACCGAAGTTATTAGGGAGGGTTTATATTGTATGTTTAATTTTAGTAAATTTAACGTAGGATTTGTTAACTCTATTTTGTCGGAACCTTTTAGCGAAGTTGTCTAAATTCTTCACAAGTGTCTTTTGAAATAATTGTACCTTTTTGTATTTTTTTTATTTGTGCTGTTTTTTCAATCATATTTTCATTGTCCTTTGTCTCAAAAGCCCCTAAATAAATAAAGATTAAAAAAAATGAATAATTATGAGGAAAAAAACAAACAACAACTACTGTATTCATGAAGAAAGTCACAAAGTAGCGTGTGTAGTTCTCTTGATTTGTTTTTGTGTTGTTTATGCTTTGTTCAACATCATCATGAGTCTATTTACGGCCCACTGTTGGGCACAGCCTCCTCTCACAATGAGACTGCCCAGGGCGGATTGGGAATTTTACAAAGACTATTGAATTGTTACACAGAAGTGTGCAGGGTTCCTTGCGATGTTTTCCTTTACCGAAAAGCCCAAGATAAATTACACGTGTAATTTCGCACATAAATTCTAAAAGCCCGGGCTTTGAACCCACGACCCTGTGCTTGAGAGCCCATAGGTAAAATTACTAGGCTACCACGGCCTATGATTTGCTACTTGAACCCTTGAACCAAAACAAATTAGAAACGTCAAAAAACAACTCATATTACCAAATTCCGTTTTAAATCCGTATGTATATCCGTAGGTACTGTTCATAAATTAGGACATAACAATGTATATATGAAAACAAGATTTCAAACAAACCATCTAAGTCTCTAAGAACTCTCAAAAGAATACGTAGGTAGGATCTTCATTCATAAAACGATTACTAAATATTTTGTCCACGTCTCAACAAAGACTGTGTCCGTACCTCATTTACTTAAAGTGATTTTGAATAATATATCGTTTACCTTATTTATGTCAAACTTTTCGAGCATCCGGTTGTACAGGGTGGCCAACTTATGGAGGTATATAACTTTCTTGCCGCCATGTTGAAAATTATTTTGTGTAGATACGGCATATTTGTTATGGAGCGCTTTTCACTTGAACAAATTGTTTTAATTATTAAAACATTCTTCAAAACATCTTGTGCTGCGAAAACTCTGAGAAAATATCGGCCAATTTTAGGTTAGAATCTGTTTTCCCCAATCGCTTTTGGCAGCTTCTGGCTTTTTTCTGTGAGGCTATTATAAAGCAAACGTGGCTTTGCTTACAAGCGGATAATTTTTTGACAGTTAAAACAGAATATCCGAGACACTGTTACTGAGATAACGCCGGAAATGTGATGACAACCGCAATGAAAAGGGCTCACATTGCCCATGCTGCTAAAGGTAGACACTTTGAAAACAAAATATAACCCTCCTTCTGCAGTCGGTTAATTATATTCCAATAATAGGTATATTTCTGAAATAATACTTCATAATTGTTATATTTCATAATATGGTAAGTAAATTTTAAAAATGAAGTGTATTACTACTACTACATCTTATTTGAAATAGAAATAGAAAAATATTTATTCAACGTACACAACAAGTATAATAAAAAACAATTAAAAAGTAAACAAAGACGTTGAACAGGATCTCTCTCATCATCTCTCATTTGGCCATCCTGTACGTACCCTTATTTCACCCACGCACGTTGATAACTCATATAGAACTAACATGAACCAAATGAACCGTGAATGTTTTTGTTTTAGATCCCAGGAGTATTTTATTGTCCCAAATCATCCCGTAGATAAAAATTGTTTTTTTCTCGTTATTCCTTAAGTCAAAGGCAGAAGCCGACAATAGAAATATATAAGTATTTTAATTAGGATAATCGGATAAAAGAGTAAAGATGTATGTACGTATAATTTAAAAAATAAACTTAGTTATTTAAAGCAGCCGTTATCTGAAATGTATCACACTCCGACCGAATTGAACCTAGGCGTATTTATTTCTCACAATAAAATAGAGTTTGAACGCATTTACTTTTCACAGGCACAGATTTTTAAAGCAGTAGACCGTAAACGTGATCTAATTAATTTGATTATTTTACTCAGTCACAACAGCTACAGTACAAAACCACCCACTAAGTATATTCCCAGGTTCCCCTCCGTTAGCCCGAAGAATTTTCAACCCTTATTTAACTCGCCCTAATTTTCAGTATTCCGAACGAACGCTAAGTTCTGCGTAGTTGTATATTATTTTTCAATTAAAATAAAACGAACCTAACCCAACCTGTAGCCATACCTTGCTACCTTGTATTTTCTTTGTGGCTTATTTCTTGTCTTGACTGTTATGTGGTGTTCAATAAAGAGTTATTGTATTTTATTGTATTATAGCCTGCCTATATTTTCTAAACCATCTAGGTATACCAAGTTTTCGTTCAGCAGAAAATAGGCTTTTTCGGACTTTTCGGAGTTTTGGGGTGTTCCCAAATTCGAATGGTATTATGATAATAATCTACCGAAAAGATAGTAGATCGTCAAAAGCATTCATCATCATCATGTCAGCCGAAAGACGTCCACTGCTGGACAGAGGCCTCCCCCAAGGCTCTCCTTTCAGACCGGTCTTGTGCTTTCCGCATCCACCGCGGTCCCGAGATCTTTACTAGGTCGTCGCTCCATCTTGTTGGAGGCCTACCGACATTAGGTACTATCAATTGGTATTTTTCAGAGCGTAAAAATCTAATAAAACTTCTCAATTCAATGGCAAAGCGTCACCGTCCATATCAAAAGGTACATAAATAATTCGTTTGTTTCATGTTATCCGTTAATTATCTATTGGAGTAAAGATGGTTAGTGTAAATTTAATTTACGAAAACAATAGACAGTCGCAGGTCTCGCGGTGTAGAGACTGAAATACGAGTAGGTAGGTACTAAATATAACTTTACATTAAATCCTTCAGCGGATTCTAGATAGTTCGTCAGATAGCGTGATACTAATTACCAACTGAAGTTGTCTAAAACTTTGATGTGTTAAGACGAGGTTGAGACGTTTGCATTGAGCCTTAACATACCTAGAATGTGCCTAGAATCAAATCGGTACGGTTGTTCTGCGAAGCAGCAACGATCATTAACAGAGGTCTAGCCTACCCGCAGATCAACCCCCGCATTTACCCATACGAGTTACACAAAGTTTCTTTGACGTTGCCTAGGCCTATCCCCAGATAATGCTTGTGGTTTTGTGGTATATTGACATAACCTTCAAACGGTCGACCTTATATCATTGTGTTCGTCTCGCCCTGGCTTCTCAAACACCATCAGAGCTATGCTCTGTCATGCCTGTGCCTTAATTGCGAATATTTTTAAACCAAGATCAATTTCAAGATTAGTTTAATATCCCGTCTCTTCTTTGACTTTATTCCACTCGTCACTTTCACTTACCACTCAATCAAAGACGCCAATCGAGATTCCTCGGGCGTAACGTGAAATCATTTCAATGTTTCTATTATAAACTAATTGGAAATATTGATTACTTACCAAATTTCCTCTAACAGTGGGCGTTTTGTTAACGGTCAGTCGCACATTGGGATAAAGTGAATAAGTTAGTCCAAGGACAGATTTAGATATAGAATACAAATACATACGTATACGTAAA
This sequence comes from Clepsis dumicolana, assembly GCA_963691665.1. Classification (NCBI taxonomy): domain Eukaryota; kingdom Metazoa; phylum Arthropoda; class Insecta; order Lepidoptera; family Tortricidae; genus Clepsis; species Clepsis dumicolana. The sequence continues at coordinate 5,677,094 of OY829521.1, forward strand.
AAAGGCATTTTGTAAATTGTTTTCTTATATTTATTTCGAAGTAAATTAAATAACCTTTTATTTGTTACCAAGTATGAATGAACAATAACATCATAAACATAAAATAGATTAATTAATATTTACAAATTAGATGCCAAAACGAATAGTCCTACAAGTCAGTCTGCGTCAATTATAAAATAGGCGTTGACGTTAGATAAAATGTACGCTAGAAATTTAATTTTAATTAATGTTCTATTAAAAAAAATAGTTCCTATTATTAAGTAGTGTCAGTGCTAAGTTTATATATCAGTATAGTGGATGTATATTAGGGGTTCGCGATCGGTACTCGCGATCGGGGCCTTTATTGGGCCCCCATCCCTCCCTAACTTGGTTTAGTAAAAAGACCCCACGAAAGTGCTTTTGTATCGGGACAATGAAAGAGTTGGCAATTGAGAAGCAATTCCTTAGTGAAGCTTCATTGAAGCGCCCAAGATTTTGCTTTTATGTTTATGAACTACCGAAGTGCTTTGATGTACAAAACCGGATAACAGTTTTTTTTCTTAATCTTCATTAGAATCTTTTATATTAATAAAATAGATGAACTTATTATCATTTGCTTATACAGTTTACGTAAGTATTTATAGACAGCTGGCGTTATTTCTTTATACACAGACTTATTACGAGCACCTACCCTCTGACCTAAAAAATTAAACATGGGGTCCGTAAAAGAAATTTCTGGGTACGGCACTTATCAGAAATTCGTAGTAGGTATTATTGTACCCTATTTTGTTTTATTGGTATCCCTAATTATAGCAATGATGATCCTTAGTGAAAAATCAATTTAATTGTTTTATTGCTTTTGCTATTTTTTCACTTCGATTTAACATTTAGTTACATTAGATCTTTTTTTTTTATTACGTAATTATTTTACTTTCTAAATTAGAGCTCTTGACGATTTCAATATAAATTATCGTACTTAACTTGATTTTTTATTGGACAAATAAATAATCTAAACTAATCTATAGAATCGAAGTAAACTTGATGCTGAATTTTCAACTCTCCAATAACCTCTGATTACATGGACTTTCCTCAACGATCTCTGGAATAAGAGCTTATCTGGGGATTGAATTATCCGGGTATTGAATTAAGTAGTAGCTATTAAAATCTTCGAAGCTTGGTACAGCCTCGCCAGCAATTTATTATAGCAACATAGCGATAAACTTCTTTCTGGTATATTCTTGTTTAATCTACATACAAAATTCCGAGATCTGCATCTCACAAGAAACATAATGTGATATATCTATGGTTTTTCATTGTCAAGTGACTTGGACGTTTGACGTTCATATTTATTCGAGGATTCCAATAAACACAATTAGTTCGTATGCAATGTTTTAATGAATATACTACACATAAAGAATACCTACGTTGAAAGTATGCATTCAAGCATAATCATTTACTGAGGGCCGAGTACAAATATACGAATCCTGCGTAGCGTATATCATCGTATCGCCATCGAGAAAAATAGTTTTAAATTTTAGTACCAAATGTCATACAAATTTTCTCGATACGCAGGATTCGAATATTCGTGCTTGGGTCTCTAAGGAACTAGACATAGATTGGAATATTTTGAAAAAATATATAATATGTTTACGTACTTTATCTATCTCGGGGTTTCTCTGCGGGATAGAATCAGAAATGATGATATCCGCAGTAGAACTAAGGTTACTGACATAGCCCGAAGAATTGAAAAACTTAAGTGGCAGTGGGCGGGGCACATAGCTCGCAGAACTGATGGCCGATGGGGTCAGAAGGTTCTCGATTGGCGTCCACGGACCGGGAGATGAGCTGTCGGTAGGCCTTCAACAAGATGGAGCGACGACCTAGTAAAGATCGCGGGACCGCGGTGGATGCGGAAAGCACAAGACCGGTTAGAGTAGAGAGCCTTGGGGAGGCCTATGTCCAGCAGTGGACGTCAATTGGCTGACATGATGATGATGATGATGACATTTTTAAAGTTTCAATAAAACAGCAGTAAACAAACCCGCGAGCTAGACGTAGCTTCCAATACATTTCAAGTTACCAAAACTACTTATTATAATTTTGCAATACGCTGTAAACCCTCAAGGCTCTGGCCTCTATTCGATTCCAACAAAGCGATATAAAAGTGAACAAAATACCATAATGAAATAATTTTGTTGCATCTCACTCTAAACTATTTCACATTACGTGTAATATGAGAGATCAACTGTGTCAAGGGGTGGCAGAACCTTATGCAATGTCCGTCCAGACCACTAACAATATTCCTCGTTAGTCCTGCCACCAAGCAGCAGTGCTTGCACCGTGTGTTCCGACATGGATAGTAAGACATCACAGACAAAAAGAGGCGTTCACTCTGGGGCTTTTGCTTCGAATGCGTCTCTGGTATTACAGGCAGTGGTGATCACTTCTCAAATTTGAAACTGAAACGTAATACAGAAAGACCAGAAAAATAAATTCTCGAACTGGGATGCGAGCCCAGGATTTCTACCATACCGTGGTGTCGCGCTACCAACTGCGCCATCCGAGCAACTATTGGCGGTGATCACATATCTTCAGATGACGTGTCCATTTTCTTTTCTGTGTCATCAAAAAACTATCTAACGTTTGGCCGCTTTTATATGGCACAGATGTTATCGAATAAGCCTTGAAACACGCCCGCATGCCCGCATGGAAATCTCGTTTGCCTAATGGTGTTATAACTGAGGCAGGTGTTCCGTCTCTAAGTTACGGACCTTCTGCGAGTATAAACTCAGTCGGGCGCCCTATTGAGTTGTAATAAAATGTTTCACAGCGCCATTAAAGGTGCCGCGGAATGTTCAAAGGCTTATTTGAACGATTCAGAAGTAACTCTATGCTAACGACGATATTCCATACAAGTCGGTAGGTACGGCGACGACATGAGTTATAAAGCGCGCGGTTGCTTTGTGCGGAAATCGCAGCGTTAGACGCATGCGATCAACTTTTACCCGACATAGCCCGAAGAATTTTTATCGCTAACAAACTGTACTGCAGCTTGGCAAATTAGGTATTTTATAAAAAAAGAATTGCGAAACTAAGTGGCAGTGGGCGGGGCACATTGCTCGCAGGACTGATAGCCGATGGGGTCAGAAGGTTCTCGAATGGCGTCCGCGGACCGGGAGACGAGCTGTCGCTAGGCCTACAGCAAGATGGAGCGACGACCTGGTAAAGATCGCGGGATCGCGGTGAATGCGGAAAGCACAAGACCGGTCTGAGTGGAGAGTCTTGGGGGAGGCCTATGTCCAGCAGTGGACGTCTTTCCGCTGACATGATGATGAATGTGATGATCAACTTTTGCCTTGTTTGTTCAATGCTGCGCTCACCGCGTAAAACAATTTTTGGTAATTAGAATATCTGTTGTTAATTAACGTGCGTCAAACGCATCGCGCTTAACGTAGCGTTTATCGCATAAAACAACAATGTTGGGATCGTGTCGGGCACAGGGACATTTTATCTTATAACAAACTTAAATTGCAAGGCATCAGAAATGTTACCAATACTCTCGTGCCAAATTGTTTAGCGCTCTACTAGTGAAAAATCTTCTAGTACTTAGTTCACGATCTTTTGTTAAGTACGAGTACGTATTGCTAATTTTCAATGCATTTTGGTTTTAACAATGTAGCGTTAATTTTAATTATTTAAAGAGGGAGATAATTGCCCGAGAGCTCAATCATTGGATTTCATTTTGGCTGGTTGTTTGTGTTTTTTTCTCCTGATAACTGATTAATACCTAATCATCGCGCACCTCGGTATATTCTTCAGAAAAAGCATTCCTCATAGCTCATAGCGATCAAAAATTTACCATTCATTTCGTCGCCATCGTACGTATTTCACGTTTTCCTTTATGATTTATTTCAGAACTTTGTATGATCACCCCATTTCTACGCGCGAGGTCCATTTGAGTGAATTAGTATGGAAATTACAGTTTTTATGGTATGTCTTTAGAACAGAGGGGCCATATAATGACTTAACAATAAAGTAATCCTTGTAACTACCACGTACCTACTTATGTTTCTTTTCCATGGCGTTTCATGACTGCTTTCCATGATCATGACTAGGTATTAAATAATTGCTTGATATTAAAATAAAAACCTTTTACACTATCATTTCATCAAATTTTCGAAAATACTCTTAAAAAATCAAGGAGTCACATTGCTACAGTTTATATTTTTTATTTAAACCATAATAACACATATATTTAACAAGTACCGCCTCGCCTGTTTCAGCGTCCTCCAATAAATACATCTGACAGATAATAATATATTGATGTGTCATACCGTCTCTTTTTATTTTGTTAGAAGTGACAGAGATGACATCACATTTATTTGTTAAATACTGTTTAACTGAGGGTGGCGAAACAGGCCCTTAGTTTAATAATAATAGCATACACAAACTTTACGAATTGGTATACTTAGGAATCAAACACAATCGAATTGAATTATAAAATTAAAATATAACTAAAACTGACTTAAAAATAGTCAATTTAAAAATTACTAAATGGTAAACTCATGTTGCTATAGTCCTAGCGTTCATTAATTCGTAAGGTTCCAATTAATTTAGATGGTCGGAATCGTAATCACAATTTCTGTCAAACGGTACAAGATGGTGATAGAATGATAATGGTGAATGCAATCGCGATTCCCAGTGGATTAGACCAGCGAGCCAGCTAAGCGTAAGTGTTGGTCGTTAATAATGCTCCTCGTCGTTATTGTATTTCAAATTTCGTTAAATTATATTTAACGAAACTAATCAAAAGTAATTATTCCTTCCATTCATACGTCGCTAATGGCCATTAATAAAACTTTCCTGGAACCTTTCAAAGAGTTTCAAAATCCGACCAAATAAATGATAAAAGTTAGCAAATAACGCAAATTCTAATTGTGATGGCCTGGATTTAATGGAAAATTGTGGTTTTAACATTTACAACAAAACGAGACATTAGGATTCCAAACATAGCTTCTACGAAAACAACTGCGTAACAATCTATCTTCTTCTATCTATTCTATATCTTCTATTCTATATCCATATCTATATCTTCTATATCTATACATATAATAAATCTGTAACAAGTCCGTGTCTGTACATTGAAAATATTTGAGAAAAACTGTTACTAGGGCTATTTATTAACGCAGTAGGACCCAAAACAACGACTTTTAAAATTCTTTTCTGTTTTTCTGTGCGTTTGTTCACGCTAATCTCAGAAACGAAGGATGCGGTTTTCACTGATGTGTTGTTCTTTCCTTGGATTAACATTTAGTGTTTATTTAATTGAAATCGGTTCACAAATAAAAAAGTTACGTCAATTTGAATAATTTTATCAATCAGTGTTGTAAGAATCATTGTTGATTTCGCGAAAACTTCGGTTATTAACGATTATAGTTTTGGTTAATGGTTAATTATAGTCTCTTAATTGATGATTTAAAACTTACACGAACATAATCTAAAATAAAAAATGGATAGTTCGTCCAACTAAGATTATATTGGAATGATAGGCATGTTGATAGCTTATTACCTGGAATAACACATAGGATACTTTTTATCTCGGAAAAATGTGTCCGTCCGTCACAGGGTATTTTGAACTATAAGGGTGACACTGGAATTGTTTATTTGCACGCTTGCTTGCACGTTTACTTGCACGCTTGCTTGAACGTTTGCTTGCTTGCTACAATCACAACCGTTTCCTCTAAGACATTTCTAAGTAGCGAACCACTACGCTGCGTGCAGTAAGTAAAGGAGGGGAGGGGGGCTCGGTGGGCGCAGCCCCCGCAATAAAACCATACAATTCAAGTCTTTCCTCAAATACATTTCTAAGTAGCGAACCACTACGTTGCAGCAAACAAAGAAGGGGGCTCCATAACAAGCCCATAAGGGCCGCCATAAAATAACACAAACCCAAAGTGTTTCCTCCCAAGACATTCTAAGTAGCGAACCACTACGCTGCGTGTAACAAGCAAAGAAGGGGGGTTCGGAGGGCGCAGCCCCCCGCCATAATAAATTACAAACATAACTCTTTCTTGCAAGACATTGATAAGTAGCGATCCACTACGCTCCAGCAAGCAAAGAAGGGGGGGGGGCTCGAGGGGCGCAGCCCCCCGCCATAAAACAACACAAACCCAAGTCTTTCCTCAAAAACATTCCTAAGTAGCGAACCACTACGCTGCAGCAAGCGAAGAAGGGGGGGCTCAGGGGACGCAGGCCCCCGCCATAAAAACACACAAACACAACTCTTTCCTGCAAGAAATTGATAAGTAGCGAACCATTACGCCCCGGCAAGGAAGGGAGGGGAGGGCTCGGGAGGCGCAGCCCCCCGCCATAAAACAACACGAATACAAGTCTTTTCTTCACTACGCTGCAGCAAGCAAAGAAGGGGGGCCATAAAAACACGCAAACACAACTCTTTCCTGCAAGAAATTGATAAGTAGCGAACCATTACGCCCCAGCAAGGATAGGAGGTGGGGCTCGGGGGGGCGCGGCCCCCCGCCAAAAAAAAACGGCCAAGTGCGAGTCGGACTCGCGCACGAGGGTTCCGTAAAAATATTTTAACGCTTTTCCCCAGTGTTTTAAGAAATCCAGTGTAAGCCGAACCCTGCTCCTAAGCAATATGTACGCAGTGTGGGGTCAACTTATATTGGTCTGCGAATTCTACACAAACATAAAAATTTAAAATTTTGAGACTTTTTGGGGTGGTTGTGCTATAAGAGCTACCCTCAAACCAAATTTCAAGTTTCTAGGACAACTGGAAGTACCCTTCAGGTTTTTGGAAATCGTCAATTTGTATGGAAATAGCCTTTTTGATGACCGTATGACTTTTGATTGCGTTGACTTAGAAGGTTGATTTTTTCACGGCTTCAAGGGACCGCAAGCTTGAGTATTTGATATTAATTTCAGTATGCTACCTCCACGTGTTCCAGAGAAAAAGGGTCTTCACAGACTTGACAGACAGACAGACGGACGGACAACAAAGTGATCCTATAAGGGTTCCGTTTTTTCCTTTTGAGGTACGGAACCCTAAAAACTACACAAATAGACGTTGATAAGTAACGAACCACTACGCTGCAGTAACAAAAGAAGGAAGGGGGTCTCGGGCGGGGACACAGCCCCCTGCCATGAAATCTACACATTCACAACTCCAACTCTTTTCTCTAAAACAATGACTTAGAAGCTCTAGGCTCAGGAATAGTAAAACCCCATAGTAAAGAGATTCAAACGTCATCATGCCTGAGATAATGAACGTACTTTTAACCCCCGACGAAAAAGAGGGATGTTATAAGTTTGACAGGTGTATCTGTGTGTCTGTGTATTTGTGTATCTGTCTGTGGCATCATGGCTCCCAAACGGGTGGATCGATTTCGATGCGGTTTTTTTAATCGAAAGCTACCTTAATCGAGATGGTTCTTAGCTAAGTTTCATTAAAATCGGTTCACCTGTTTTTGAAATACTGAACTTTGAAATGACAAAGTCGGGGGTTTACGTTACTTAGATTCCTTATAGAGCTCTTATACTTTAGTTTCCGCGGTGTAACAATAAACAAATTCCACGCGAACGAAGTCGCGGGCAACAGCTAGTAATAAAATAAAGAAAATGTGAATAGTGACAGAATGACATGTAAACCAATCTTTAAACTGACACAAGACATGCCTCAGCCTATGACATAGTGCTCGCCAAAAATATAAACACAATATCGAAATTTATTATCTAGTTGGGGAGCTAGACAAAAGTATCAAATATAGGTAGCAGCTATTTATATTCAAGGCGTATTACCTGTACCGGTGCGTGCCGGATAACGTTTTCTTATCACAATTATTGTGTGAACGTATAAAACATGTCACAGTAAGTCATTTTCATGTCCCATTATACTTAAGTTACGTACGAAATAGCTGTCCTGAAATACATACAAGGGCAGAGATTGATTTCTTTTGTCTTATAATTTTTAATTGTTAGTGAGAACCTCTTGTGTCCTTCCACTGCTCCCGGACTATTGTAATGAGTGGTAGTCCTTCAAGAAAAAGTCTAGTTAATCACGCCATCGTCGTCTAGGTCTGCCTGGTCGCCGGTTCGAGTTTGTGGGACTTCACTTACAGCCGTTGCCAATATTCAATTTATCTGTTGTATTAATTTACTGACGAATTTTTTTACAGAATTTCCAAACAATTTCCTATCTGTAGATGACCCACCATCCTCCCATCGACAGATAGCAAGCAGAAATTGGATTGCCTACCGACTGTTAGTTTATTGAGACGGCAAAATTGATGATAAATATAAATAAATAAATAATAAATATCATGGGACAATTGACACCAATTGACCTAGTCCCAAACTAGGCAAAGCTTGTACTATGGCTACTAGACAACGGATAAACGTACTTAAATACATATTATTAAACATCCAAGACCCGAGAACAAACATTCGTATTCATCATACAAACATCTGCCCCGACCGGGGATCGAACCCGGGACCTCAAGCTTCATAGTCAGGGTATCTAACCACTAGGCTATCCGGTCATCAAAAGATGGGTAAATGTTTTTATCGTCAGTAAATCAAAGCAAGAGATCTTGGATTGATTATCGGGAAATGATATGGTTTATTGGGTTATCCCAGCCCGCAGGCATTCCGGTATGAGGCAAATACGACCAGCAAAGTTCCACTTCACGATCGGTCATGGAGTTCCAGATCCGATCTTTTTTTTATTCATGTAGTATGTTAGGTCCATTATATTCTATGTAGTGAAATAAATGGATCACTCATGTTATGTCAGCGAGTGATCCGTTTAGGACTATGATTGAATCTCACGCTAGTTTCATATATGACATTACTATATTTTAGTATTTTTCCAATATAGTGAATAAACGGATCACTCACGTATGTCAGTCGAGTATAGCTCGACATGTTTCGGACCAATCCGTAGTCCTTCCTCTGGGAGCACACGCCACGCCGGTGGCGAGACGTAAACTGCGCGCCGCGGCTCTGCTCGCGCGGCTGCTCGGCGCAGCTGACGGCGGCGGCGGCTATGATTGAGTCTCACGGTAGTTTTATATTAAAAGTATTTTTCCAATACTATCGATAATCCTTCCTTTACGAAATTTACAAATAATTGATGCTCACCTTTATTAATTACTGCGTTTACCACGCGTTTACGTTGGAGCAAAAACAAGATAAAACAATTTAACAAGTCTACCTTGTGTTTCTGTGCGTGAGAATATATGCAAGACATCCGCGGAATACCACTATTCCGTGGGAATTTCAAAGGCTTAAGTACGTTTCCCAAAATAGTCCTTTATGTTTTCCTAGAACCCGTGCGAAAGTTGTGTTTTCATACAAACCAAGCTGTGTACTGATTCGGAAACAAAATAAAGGATTTACTTTCAAATGGTTCTTTATTTATACACCGAAAACTGTGTCAGTATCATGTGAGCGGTTATTTTGATGTTTTTGGTCAATTTGAAAAGGGTATAAAGTTCAACACGAATTTAAGTTCTAATTACATTACCGCTGCAAATGCATAAGCAGAGTTTCATTTAATTATGATGCCTTGTTATATACATGTTAACCGTGTGTGTATATATATACAATATACGTTGGCACAAAATAAACCGTGAATGTCTCAAATTATATGCTAACGGTTTTGAAATGAATGAATGTACTTTTCCCGAAATACTTCGCAGTTCATCTAGCCTTGCCCAATTATTTGCTGAAATATTTCAAACTCATTTTGTGACACCGTGTGTATTAGAAGGGAAATACGTGTTTCTCATAGAATACGCTCAGGGAGCCTTCTCGATATCTTACTTACAGATAGGTAGGTTAGAAGGAAAGACGGACAAATAGAGAGCATAAGGGAAAAAGGTTCCGTCCTTGTGGTACAGATACAGAATCGTAGAAACTATGTGAAATCTTGAAGGTTTATTTACACTCTTTATGTCGATTCCGTAGCTTTTCTTCACTCTTCCGGAACTCAAACAATAGACTACTCGTGCCTGCTTCCGTACGAGTTTCTGAACGATAACAACATAGTACGCTGTGACTGTTCGATAATAATCTGTCGAAACTATTTTGATTGTTTATAAGAAGATCAAAGACTTAGCTGATTAAGTACCTATAAGCTGAGACTGCTGCCACGCTTGGAATGAAACTGAAGTTTCAGTGTAGCTTTTGAATTATATATTTAAATCTAGTATCTGGCAGACATCTGACCCTTATTTCACCAACGCTTAAAACAAAATAATGAATGCTTTACTACCCTATAAAGCAACAACATCAGCTTTCAAGGTTTAAGCATTTACTTATATTAATATGACTGTCAACGATCGAATACCTATAGGATAAGATTTTGAATTATTTTCAATAACGGACCAGGTACAACCTACTAAGTTTTCCTGTTAACAAATTAATATGCTACTTTTTAATTGATTACACCCTCATAAATTGAATCAAGCTATTTCAAAATTGAACGGTAACCGTAACCATCATAACTGTTTGTCGATTTTGCATATTCAATATTGATGAAAGGATTTAATTATCCGCTGCGCTGACATTTTCGTGCCTTAATTGCAATATTATGTATTTTTGAATAATTAGCTCTGTTAGTTAAGCGACAGAATAAAATGGATCAATCATTGACAAAAGTATAATATATTATATGTATAGGCAGCTATTTTCAGCAAGCCAGCTGCCCTCTCCCCCTTTCTGGCCGAAATCTGTAGGTAACATGAAAATCCCTAAATACCGAATTTTATTGGTATGAATAGTTTATTGAATCAGGCTCACGAAGCAGAAACATTGCTCATCCACGACCACAGCAAGCGGGTGAGCAAATCCATTAATAAATAATAAATATCATGGGACAAATTGACACCAATTGACCTAGTCCCAAACTAGGCAAAGCCTGTACTATGGGTACTACACAACGAATAAACATACTTATATAGATAAATACATACTGAAATACGTATTAAACATCCAAGACCCGAGAGCAAATATTCGTATTCATCATACAAACATCTGCCCCGACTGGGATTCGAACCCGGGACCTCAAGCTTCATAGTCAGGGTCTCGAACCACTAGGCTATTCGGTCGTCTAAATTCGTCGTCATTGTTTTTAGGTTTATGTTTCTTTCTTCACAAGTAGAGTAGGAACCATGGTTCAAGAACAAGAATATGATCCTGCTCACGCCTTTGCCTATATTGTCAATAAAAGTTACGTGAGCACACTATTAAGCAATGTGCTGAAAAATACATCAAAAGGCTTTCATCTCAAGGACTTTTTTCAAAATATTTTAGAAAAAGTTGTAAAGTACGGAGTTGGCACTGTTTTTTCGATTAGTTAAATCTCATGTAGTGTTAATAGTAAAGGTATTTTATTCTAAGATGAAACATTTATGTTTTTTCAAAAGCAAAGGTTTTTTCCACACAAAAGCATTTTCACAAGAGGGCCGGTCTTAACATACAGAGCAATTACACATCAACAGGCTGCTCCAATAAACACCTGAATTGGATCCATGGATAAAACAGATAAACCTAAGCGTTGATATACTTGAGCGTTCGTTTGCGGTTAGCAATACAGCGAATGTTACATTACAATTAAAAGCTCACAAAGTAAACAAAAGCAAGCATTTCAGCGAGCATTCAGGCATTCATCTAGTAAAACGATATTAAATTTGCTACGAGGTTTTTCGTTAGTTCAGCCATTTTGTCACTGTTCGTGTCCCTTCCTTTTCTTAATACTTGAATGAGCTTTCGTTTGAACGTTGTACTGGCACTATACACACTACAAGTCCAAATACCGTTAGCTCAAATATTGGCGAAGGCGGAAAAACGTGCAGGTCTATTTGGTTATGTACATATGCAATGTAGATGCAACGCCAACAAAACGTATTAGAACTGCAAAGTGAAATGCCAGAGTTTCAGAACAAAGAGTTAAGCCAACGTGCACTGGCCTGGGCTAGGCACCGTAGACCCCCCATACCATCATGGGGCGCCAGTGACCCCATCCCGGAGCGGCCCATGGGCGCTGCGGTAGAATCCTCCGAGGACCCCGCGGCGTCCCACAATGGTCAATAGGGAACACGTGTGGTTTTTAGTGGGTACCTATACCCATCTTCTGTGGGAGAGCCCCATAGACCCCCCTGTTGCCTCGAACACGAGACATGCAGGCGCATTTTCCATGCGTAAAAAAAGACACCGCAGGCCTGTAGTTAACTTGACGTATTCGTATCGTCTATTGTTACGTTAACCTCGGGTTAGCGTCTTACCCAGGTCGGTGCAAGTCGGCCTTAAAATCATAAAAAGCAAAATCAACTCAACAGGTAGTCAGGTACGTAGAATACATTTTCCGATTAATCTGGGGTTTTAACACTCGTAGGTAATTGTCTGTGAGAGTGTAGAGATGGTGTAGATAACTAACGAAAATATATTACTTAGCAACAATCCTTGCACACCAAAAATTGTTTGGTTAAAAACAGCCTTTGTAAAGTTTGCCAGCAAAATCCACACTTTGTACTGTATAGAAATCTGTCGCGCTGAAGTTTGGCAATAAACACCATGTTGTTCAAAAGAACTCAATTATTCTGTCAAGACTCGAGTTCGCTGGCTCAATAAGCTTATCTTTGGAGTGAAATTTGTTACTGCTTTACTGAATTGCTCTTACTTTACGGATTTTTGCAAAAAGTTTGGGCGCGATTGCTGAAATTCATGATCAATTTAGAAGAAAAAATACATGTATATTGTACACTTTGATCTTGGAAATTATACTTTCAATTTCGAGCAAGACTTCGATCTGGTTCAGATAATAACGTGTGTAGCTGGGGTTCTGTGGCTGGTAGATATTAAAAATAAGTTTTCTGTTAAAACAATCGTTTGCTGTACAAGGTTTTTTGCCGACTGTAGGTACTTTTTGTTGTCTGTACTTGTATTACCATCCAACTTACATATCCATACCAAATTTCAAGTCGATGCTATTAACCGTTGAGAGTTCCCTCCTGCGGAGACAACCGTGGCCGCACCACCAGAATTTCACTAACAAATTATTGTATTGTCACCGAATTTACATAAGTATGCCAAATTTTATCACAATCGGTTGAGGATGTCTGCTTCAAAATTCAGTTGCAAGATAGATTCCATCCGAACAAACATAGGTACATAATAATAATATATTGCAAGTTAAATAGCTTGTAACTTGTAAAAAAAAGCAAACTTGTGATGCAAAGCGACTGATGATGTGATAAATTATCATTTTTTGAATACCTGTTTTAAGCGATAGAAGAAAAGAGTTCATCGATTTTGTGGGAACCGAGCTTGTACCATTTTGCATACCGAGATATATTAGGACAAAGGACTTTTTGGTGGTATTTCAACAGTTGATTATTATGAACTAAAAAACAATTACTTTGCTCACCCGTGAGCAAATTGTTTTTTAGTTCATAAATATGGACCTCCGCAAAGTAACGCCTGATTCAATAAATTAGTTGATTATTAAACAGGACATTTTGTTTTTAAAATTTTTCGTCGCACGCGGAAAGCGATTAGAAATGAAGTTCAAGAAGTGAAGCAATGAGGTTCTCAGCCCTTCTTTTATACATAAATAAATAAATAAATAAATCATACATAAACCTATATCCTTCTATATCGATATGGCTCTGTGCCTGTTTTACGTTTTAGAGAGTGATCAATTAGTTATGATGATGATGATGTCGTCCATGAAGATTTCGGTGACGACTGGTTCTGCGGCTGATACAGCCAATTCAACAACACTTTTTTCATTTATTACGTCCAATAATCTTAATTAGATTAGATTACTCTGCTGTCTACTAAAAGTCTTATATGTAAGGTACACTTCAGGTAGTGCCCACCTATTCAGCCATTACTACAAGTACTTTGTATCGAGGGCTCTGATTCAAGTGGATTGGCCATTAAAGAGCTAAGTCGAGCGAGCCTCTTGAACGTCAAGAAGTGACGTCTGTCGGGGCTGAGGTGGGCTTTCCTTAACAGAGTCTAAAACCAAATTTGCAAAAGGAATAAATGGAAATGTTATTTTTTCGTCTTTTGTATTATTTTTTACCGAGAAATGAAAGGTAATGTGGAAATCGCCTTAATTGCCCACACAGTAAGTACAAATACACTCAAAAAACGTTTATATCTTGGGCCCCGATTCTAGAAGTCATCGAGATCAAACTCTGTTGTGAAATTGAATAGACAACGGAGGGTCGAGCACGACTTTACGAAAGCTGCGTAACGTTAAGGTTATCGTATCGAGATCAAGAAACCTCATACTAAATTTTAGTTCCAAATACGCTCACGGGCGACAAACTCGACAACGTTTACTATTCGACTTTACGTTACGCAGCATTCGTAAAGTCGTGCTCGACCCTCGGAATCTCGCAATCGAGATAGATTTAAATGTCACCGACAATCGGAGCTCAGGCTAGGCTAGGTTGTTTAGAGGAATTCGATGGATAGTGAATCCTGAGCATTTTACTGACACAATGTGAATGTACTATCGAATAAGGTAGATCCTGACGTATTCAGAACGAGATATTGATAGTCTACCCGTGATCATGATGCATGTAACAGCGTCGAAATATCGAGAGCTCAACAAACCTAGTACAGGTAATCGCGGTCAATATCCCGTACGTAACGTTCTGAATATGTGTTGTAATTAATCGCGAATCATTTATACCTGAAACTGGTTCCTGACCCACCGTGGAACCTTTTCCCGGTATACGTCACAGTGACATCGCATTGCTTGACAAGCAAATTCGTCTAGACGTTTACTGAGGCCCAAGTACGAATATTCGAAACCTGCGTCACCTAAAATCGAATAGTAAACGTTATCGAGTTTGTATGACGTTTGGAACAGCGCCCGCCCGTGAGCGTATTTGGAACTAAAATTTAGTATGAGGTTTCTCGATCTCGATACGATAACCGTAAATATACGCAGGATTCGAAAAGTCGTGCGCGACCCTCTGCGAAAACGTTCTGTGGTGGTCAGGAATCATATGTTCGACTATATTTTATAGCGTTGTATTTGAGCAGTGTTATCATTATTACTATTGCTATTGTGTAGGAACTACCGTAATAAAAAGGGACAACGCAAACGTCAACATAAATCTTGATTAGCCTCGTATTTGTACATGCCAACAGATTAGGCTGAGTAAACTGGGGACCGGATGAAAGAGGCCGTGACGAGAGAAATAAAGAGAGTTAATGACTTAATGAGACAATAAACGTGTAATGTGTAGACACAGGTGAGGTCAGGGGGTAGGGAGGGGAGGGGATGAAAAACATTTGACGACCGGATGGCCTAGTCGTTAGAGAACCCGACTACGAAGCTTGAGGGCCCGGGTTCGATCCTCGGTCGGGGCAGATGTCTGTTTAATGAATACAAATGTTTGTTCTGGAGTGTTGGATGTTTAATATACATTTATGTATGTGTTTATGTATATAAGTATGTTTATCCGTTGTCCCCATAACACAAACTTCATTTGGGACTAGGTCAATTGGTGACTATTATCCTACAATATTTATTTATTTATTTATACTAAGTCCTTAGACCTGAATAGCGCATATAACATATGCAGCGGTGTATAACGATGTCACTGCGCTGTGGTGCATTTTCTTCGTAAATTATTGCACAACGCACCGGGAAATGATAAACTATGTCCAATATCGCTCATACTATACAGTTCTCTTTTTAAGTTCAGCTAGACAGCCGATTTTTCAAATCACAACTACGAAATACCATTGGAAAATGTTAATGAGAAATTCGAATAGAGTAGGGAGGTACCCTATAAAAAAATTGCCACTCTAATTTAATTTGTCAAGTAATAGACATTATTTGACTGCTACTATTATAATAAAATTGTATTGCCTCTTTCAGATGGTTTTCATGGGTGCGATTTTAAAAACCAGAACTAGTACAGCCAGCAGAAGAAGTAGTGCAGATCATTGTGACTGCTTCGGCTGCTTAGCCATTTTTGCTGCTGAAGGTACAGAGTCTTTAAAGTTTTTTAGCAGAACAAATATAAGAGATCTGTATTCAGTAAGATATTAAGTAGACCGTCATCCCCGGTCACTGTGTGTGAATTTTAACCAAACTTACTATTTATTTTGATTCGATTCATAAAATTTTAATCCATTCTCTAACAATAAGTCAAACTCCCAGAGAGTCGAGCACGACTTTACTAATCCTGCGTAACGTTACGGTTATCGTATCGTGATCGAGAAACCTCATTCTAAATTTTAGTTCCAAATACGCTCACGGGCGGGCGCTGTTCCAAACGTCATACAAACTCGACAACGTTTACTATTCGATTTTACATTACGCAACATTCGTAAAGTCGTGCTCGACCCTCGAATTGTGTATACCAAGTCCCCAGGGAAAGCGTACCACGTTGACATTAATTACACGTGCTGCAATATGTCTATAAATAAATTGTATTACACATGAAAGTGCTAAGTAACCATTAACTAGTTATGAACGACCGCCAGTAATGGGACACGGTTCGCGGGCAAAGCGTGTCTGGTCAGTGTCACTATAACGAGTTTTAAAATGAAAAAATCCTTTGTACAAAATTTCCTGTTTCACTGTTTGTGACAATTGAATCCTCGGATGGAATTTTAAGGTACATGCTGGCAAGAGGCGCTTTAATACAGGAGTGGTGATTAGCTTAACTTTAGCACCACATTTTTTGCCACTTTTCTGTAAAGAGTGAGGTACCACACGCACCGACAGCACACGCCTACACTTACATGTCAATAAAAAATAAGGCAAATGTCCCTGTCCCACGCCGTTCCAATAGTTGGCACCGTCAATCTTAATACGTAGCAATAAAGGTGAATGTGACAAGCAGGATGTCAATTATTGGAATCAACGTGTCGATCATTGGGTTGTGTACCTCACGTTTCTAAAAAATAATACCAAAACTCTCACAATACCTAATACACGCACACGATTGACATTACCTCTATCCAAAATCGTAGTATTATCTATACCTATAATAATATAATTTTTTGGCAAAAAACTTTGTATCCACCTGCTGGGGAATATTTTCCGGAGCCTTCTTTATGGAATTCATAGTTGTTTCGGCGCTGAAAAGTGTAAATGTTCGTTGAGTTTTCATTGAGTACCGAAAAGTGACCTAACGTTCGGAGCTGCGTTAGACAGATGAATAACACTACAGCATGTATATTCGTCGTTTTTAGGGTTCCGTACCACAAAGGGAAAAAACGGAACCCTTATAGGATCACTTTGTTGTTCGTCTGTCTGTCTGGCTGTCTGTCTGTTAAGACCCTTTTTTTCTGGGACACGTGGAGGTAGCATGCCGAAATTAATACCAAATACTCAAGCCTGCGGTCCCTTGAAGCTGTGAAAAAATCAGCCTTCAAAGTCAATGCAATCAAAAGATACAGTCATTAAAAAGGCTATTTCCATACAAATTGCCGAAATCCGAAAACCTAAAGGGTACTTCCAGTTGTCCTAGAAACTTGAAATTTGGTATGAAGGTAGCTCTTATGTTACAACCACTCAGAAAATTCTCAAAATCTTAAATTTTTGTATGTCCGTAGATTTCGCAGACTAATATAAGTTGACCCCACACTGCGTACATTTTGCTTAGGAGCAGGGCTCTGCTAACACTGAACTCTTAAAACACTGAGGAAAAGCATTAAAATCTTTCTACGGAACCCTCGTGCGCGAGTCCGACTCGCACTTGGGCGGTTTTTTAATACATATACGAGGAAGCAAACGAGCAAGCGGGTCACCTAATGGAAACAATCAGGCGAGGATAATCACAGGTATACTCGAATGACATACGTGAGTGATCCGTTTATTTCACTATGACTGAGTCTCACGGTAGTTTCATGTTAAGAGTTGGCAGATATTTAAGTAATATGTATTCTTCGTTATGTAACTTTTTATAAACGCTAGGTATTTCAGTGTCTTATTTTAAGATAACTTGGAGGAAGCTCGAAGTTATTATTTCGTTTTATACACCTATATTACTGCGGTAGCTTTAAAATGTAAATTCTAACTTGAGTACTGGCATTTGTAAATTTCGTGTTTCTTCAAGTACCTATTCCTACGCAGGACCTGAAAAGTGGTAAGTCTTCATGAAAGAGAGGCAATTTTTCTAAAGTTGAAAAATCTATTTATTTTATCGTCAGCATCAAATACTTAGGTATCTCTCAAACTTATTAGTTTACAAGAATGGTTAGCTTTCTTCCATCTTCGAAATTGGATAGAGGCAGCACCGCTGTTTCTCTGTGCAGACGTTCACACAAACTATTTGAGCGTTCTATCTATAAACAATTTATGCCATTATTCATATACGTCACTCAAGCCTCCATTAGTTTAAATAAGTTTTGTCTTCTTCTTACTAACGGAAATGTCAATGTGATAAAAAAGGACAAAGTAACTTACGGCATTTTTAGTTAAAATAGGTTAATGAATAATAGGGTTAGTTTCTATTTGTTAAGTCAAATATACACCATTTATAAGAGGAAGGCATTTTTTGGAAGCCTCGATAAAACTGTAACGCCTTGCAATAATTAGTAGCTATTTTGTAGTAAATACCTAGTTTGAACATTATTGTGGTTTGCTGGGAAATCCAGTAATACTCGAAGATGGAAGATAAACAGTTTCTGATTTTGATTTGTTTATTAATCGTGTGGCTCTGTGACCCGCATACTCCTGCCTTTTCAGAAGAGTGGCACAGAAGAGTGGCCTCTTGCCTTTGCCAGTAGTTGGACACAAAATAGGCAAAAAATGTGTGGTGCTTTGTAACATCGTTTGTTTTCATTACCTAAGTCATACCTACGTTCGGTATTAAAATGTTTGAACTTTGTCTAGAATCTTTTAAAAGCCTGTTGCTCAGGTACTTAATAATATAAATAATTTACTAATCAATTTTCATCGCACACTTCAATAGGTATATTTTTCTTTGTCATCCAAAATCAAACACTTTTTTGCATGAAAAATATAAAATACCGCAACCGGTAAATTCCACGAAACGGTCCGTTTGTGCGGAAGTTTGGCGTGCCTCAGATATTTCTTGAAATTGTCCGAGATCCTTACATTTAAAGTAACCTTTGTTTTATTTAGAGAAGACTGACCAAATAATTAGTTTCATCGTTTAAGAATTTCTGTTTTAATTTTGGCATTATACCTACTGTAAATAAATAAGTAAACTTTCCCGCGTTAAAGTGATTTTTAAATGCATTGTGTTCCCTATTAACAATCTTCAAGTATATTTTGTCTACTAGTGAAGAAGAAAAAGCGGTTAGGTTTTGTTTTTACTGAATGCTATTATAGGTTTCATTAAAAAGTTTAAAAACACTAACCACTATACATAAGGCAAAAAAATTAATTACGTACCTACCTAATCAATGAACCGCGAAATAAAATTATAATTGCTCATGAAAACTAATACACATTGCGCCCGCGTGGGAACTATAGCCCAAGCCCTCCCATTCTGAGAGGAGGCCTGTGCCCAGCAGTGGAACGTAAAAAAGGCTGGTGATGATGATGATGATGATGATGATAATTTAGTTTACGTCTCGCCACCAGCGTGGCGTGTGTTCCCAGAGGAAGGACTACGGATTAGTTCGAAACATATCGAGCTATACTCGACTGACATACGTGAGTGATCCGTTTATTTCACGATGATGATGAATACTAAACAAGAAGAGAACAAAACTGACATAATTTATGGCCTTACTTGGCTAGACTGCCGAGAAAAAAAAACAGTTCATGATTTGGAATTATAAATAAGATTATTTAAAATAATTTATGTATGCAACCCGCGATCCATTAGTTTCAACTACTAACCGCAACCAACGGTTTAATTAAACCTTAAATACTTTATGACGTTGCTTAAGTACTCATTCTCACTTTAATTTAATACAACCGTTGCAAAGTTTCCAACGCTTTGTAAAACTTATGAGTGGTCCAAACAATATCTCTGAGAAAGCATTGAATTACCTTCCTACCCTGAAACATCACGATTAAAAGCTGAAACAAAAACTTTTACTCGTTAAAATATATCCCACTACATTATACATATAATTGTTTACTACGAGACTTCGCTCCCTGGTGAATTAAACGCCAAGGAAAGTTTTTTTTAATATTGAACTGAAGGGTTTGAATTCCTGTAAACCAGGAATCACCTTTGAAATTTCTATTACAGTTATTGAATTGTATGTGTTGACAATTATGATTGTTTTGTTGGTTTGAACGTCGGTTTGAAGTTTGGTGAAAGGGTTTAGAAAGCTTAGAGGATAAAATATTAATCGAAGTAGGATTATAAATTACAATATCTGCTTGAAGTTAATATAACGGGGTTAGTGGAATGGGCTCGTAGAAAGTTCCGAAATGCGTCAGCTTATAGAGGTGGTGGTGATAATTGGGCACGGACCAACCACCCTCTGGACACCGCATCTTCTATAATTTACTCTACAAAGTCATTACGAAAAAAGCCATGGTGAGCGGGCCGGGGAAATGCGTCGTGATTGGTTCATAGATTGTCATGTCGCTTGTCATCTGGTCGAAAATGAGCCGCGATTGGTGGCTAAAAAGATTTATAGGTGCAAATGAGCATATGCGTTTCGGAAACGTTTGCCCTGACATTTGGTGTCCAAAGGGTAGTTGGTCAGTGTGGTTTGGTCTGTGTGGCATGTGTTGATTCGTTGAGCAGTCAAGGCGGAGGTGTTGCATGGAAACATACTTTATATTTTTCACGTGTGGTCTTGACTTGGGTTAGCAAATTAATTGTTTTCAGTTCATTAATACACTTACGTGGTTTTACAGTAAAGTCCTACTTTCACTCAGTCCCTTGGTACATTGATACTATCAGAATTATTCATAGTATGGTGATATAGTGAACGTTTGTTTTCAAGCAGCTTATTTGTAAACCTCAGTTTAAAATTTAAACATAAGTGCTCTTCATCCTCATCCTTAACTTGAAAACCAACAAATAAATGTCTTTGTCATAATAAATTCAAAATCATATCCGCGACCTCGATAAAGGCATTGGTATAATGCCTAAATGAAAATGAAGATGACACAGCATGACACTAATTAATGCGTTATGAGTTGGCAGGTGTGATTCATTCTGCCCTTATTTTGCATCTAAGAAATAATTAACAAAGTAAAGCAAGTTACTTTTTAAGAAAATTTTATTATTATCAGAACAAACAACACTGGACAAGAGCGTGTCGTGTCTTTTTCGTAACGCCTACGGAACCTTATAAGTGTTTTTCCTTTACCTGTTAAGTAAGTATTTTTTATAAGTTAGTCAAAATTTAAAAAGTCTACCAGCGCTTTAGGAAAGAATTGCCAAGAAGAATGCGCTGCAAGTAGGTTGCAAGAAACTTGTCACAAAGGTTTTTTTTAAACAAGTTACAACAGCTCTTACAATACATAACTACGAATAAATTATATGAAGGAAACTCTCTAAATCGTTTAAAAATATTAACTTAAATTTTCAACTCGTTAACCTGTAAAGCCTGCTTATGCTTAGCTGTGATAATTTTCTTTGAAAATTCATTATATGCACTACTGCTCTGATTGCATTTCATATTTCCAAATAGGTACATACAAGAGTTTCACTGGTAGAGGGAGAGAGACCCTTGACTCTCAACTAAAATGAGCACTTTAGAGGTTCCGTTTATCTTCTTGAGGTATAGAACCCTAAGAAACATTCCAAACATATTTAACTTTATAAGTAGGTAAAAGAAGAAATAAACCTGTAAAAAGTTTGCGTGTGACCTCCTCGGAAACGAACGCCTCGTCGAATTATAATTATTTTAATGAACTGAATTAAGTTTCAGAGTTTCACGTTTCATTACAAAACAGAATTCAAATCCCCAAATATGTCACAGTTCCGAGAATCTGCTGTTGGTCCTTTGATTTCGACCCTTTACCGTCCCCGTTACCACTAAGTTACTATTTAACTAATAAACTATTAACCTATGATGAACGGGAGCCAAGAACATAAACAGAGTTACAAAACCCCTCATTCTAAGTAATAACCATGAATATAGATTGCAATCTTGCCGCCCACTGAGATATTCTGCCCGAAAGCAATCGTGCGTACGTAAATACCGTAAGTCAGTGACAATGGTTTTGACAAAAAAAGCCAAAACAATGTGTGTATGCCAATAGTTGTTTATGTTCAGTGATCGAGCAGAGCTTTTGGGAAAAGTTTACGTTATTTTATTTGACGGAGAAACAGCACTGCTGGAAATTTCATGGAAATCTATAATCATGCTTACTTGATAGACAAAATCGCGAGGCCTTCTATAATAAAGTAATTCTATAGTAAATTAAGTAATGAAGAATAATTATGTTCTCAACAAAACAGAGTACTTTTAGGTATTGTATATCTTTTAGGTAATCTTGCAGTAGCGAGTGTGATGGGCACCTTAGGCGGGTTATTTGATTAATATTTTTAGGGTTTCTATATCTGACTGTAAGTAAGTAAGTAAGTAAGTAAACACTTTATTGTACAAAAAATAGGATAAAACACAAGTTACAATAATAACATTTGAGTACAAAGGCGGACTTATCCCTTTAAGGGATCTCTGCCAGTCAACCTTTGAGTGGTGGAGAGGAATAGTTCACTGGGGATCGAGACAAAGTGAGTTCATAATTATAAATATCGAGAGACAATACAATACACACACACATACAAAAACCTACCATATTACACTTTACTTATTTTACTTATTTTTTAAATAAAAATGTTGGACATGTTTAGTTTTCAGTATTTATACAAATATCGTTCAGTTGATTGGTAACTGAATGTTTACGTTGACTGAGAAAACTGCGTTCAGTAAATTATTATCATATTACGTATTTAAGAGTATAATTATCACTTATTGATGCAGTTCCCTGTTCTTTCCAATGCGAGTTATTTCATATCCTGATACGACACTACGTCTACATATCTTCTTTTTAATTTGATCCAAAAACTCTATACTCCACTTTTCCCTTCCTCTCTATCCTTCCTTCTATCTCGATAAATAATAAAGTTTAAATTAATTCAGCTTTATCTTTGTCATTTGCTGGGGTTTATCCCTTTACCCAGATAAGATTTATTTTGGAGAACGTCCGGCACTGCATTGCGTTGAACAAAGAAGACTTTCAGGGTCAGTCAATACATCAAATTACACCCTTACTGGAGCCGAGGCTTCATGAGTTTGTGGCCAAATTAGGGTAAATCAAGATCACTTTTTAATTAAAATGTGATGAGACAGCGAATAAAAGGAAATGGAAATGTTATAAAAATTATACGAGGACATGTTTGACTGTCCCCATTTTTATCAGAACCTTTTCTGACAAGCAGGATGAGTGCTTGTATTTGCAAGTGAAAATAAGTACTTAGTAATCGATTGCACACGCGTCATATAATAATGTCAATAATAATAAGTGACTTGAAACTTCGCATAATCTGGAGAGCCACTTGAGGATCAACTCTCGACTCGACCCTACCCCTTACCCCTCTGATCATGAGTATGAGATTTGATGCATTTGGGCATAAACGAATTAGGATTAGGTTCGCGTTTTCTTGCCTGTAGGGATAACAAAGTTTAAGGAGCAAATATACATAAATTAAGTTTACGTCCTCGTGAAAGGTAAAATTTACATATAATTTAGATTATGATTCCAAGATAGTCAAATTAGTTTGACCCACAGAACTATATCAAGATAGATGGAAAGAGTTCGACGATTTCTATGGGAGCCGAGCGAGTAACATGTATAGACATTTTTAGGGTAGAGAGTACTTACTGATAAAAGAAAATACCTCGATTACTTTTTAGCGGTGTTGTGGTGATGTTTAAACGGTTAATTGTTGAACTAGAAGGTATTTTGTCTTTAAAAATTAACTTCACACGCAAAAAGCGGTCGGTAGCGGAATAAAGTTCCAGGCGGGCAGTGAGGTTCTGATCCCCTCTTTTTGGCACGTGAGGTACATACACTCTTTCCTTCTATCTTGTCTGTGGTTTGGCCACAAGAAATAAAACCTTTGTTTCATGCTCTAAACTTGCCTCAAGCGGTATGACGACGGTGGTGACTATCAAGTCTGCTCCGGCGAGGTGCGTCATCAGCAGGTTGACGCGCGACTTCCGCCGGCGCGACCGCAACAGCGACGCGAACACCGCAGCGTTGCCGACCGCCCCCACTCCGAGCAACGCACAATACATGCCAAGCACGAACCCCTGCTCGGGAGACGGGATAGAGGCCATCGTGCTATACTCCCCTGACACTTCCATGTCGAAGTAATCCCAAAAGTCGCTCCCATTTACCATTTTGTTCCTAACTCACTGTTCAACTGTTTTAATTTAGTTAACCTGTGTATGTTAAACTAGTTTGCTGACACTGCGTCCACTTAAAATTGCAATCCGGTAAAGTTAAAGTAAAGTTAGCAGTTCGCTTCGATCGTTACGAAGTGCAAATGTACGGGTGGAATTTTTAGACATACACATGGATTTAAAACTTTATTTGCAATTGCCATTTTGTTGTAATTCAAAAACGACAGTTGGTAATAACGATTATTTTCACAATGTTTTATCACAAACTTTTTATTTCGCACATGAGGCCTTATAAAAGGTATATGGTCACTTTTCTTGGTTCTTGGCACTAGTATTATTATCATTTTTGTTCTGTCATTTTTTTACTTTTATTTCACTATTGCACACCAAAACACCTTATTTATTACACTGTAACTTACAATTCTGGGTCTGCGATTCCCTATTTATTCTGAAACTTTTGTCTATTTATATCTGATTATGATTAACTACACTACTTTTTAGAACCTTAAATTATCTATTTTTATTTTAACACTTTTAATTTAATTTAATCATTTATAATCGTATATCAACTTGGCGCGAGTTCTCCCGAAGTTCGTAGCACATCTACGGCCCGTAGCACACGTCCAAACACGAATGCGGCGTAGCAATCTCTGGCGCTACGCTGCCTACGCTATGCTAATCTTTGTTCAATGGAAACAAAAATATTCCCATTATTCACATTAATAAAAGAACATTAAAGCTACATTCAAACAATTGGTTACATAAAAGTGAAAATAATTTATTGGGTTTCTCTATAGTTACTGAAACCCTTTGAACGGGAACTTTCTATAGCTCAATATTTCGCTGTATTATTTATGTAGTTTGCAGCACGTACTTATGTTCGTCTTTGAATATAATATTTCAGTCACGGTGACATTGATATACCAACGCCGCTAGACGGGTGCCTTGTTCATTATGCCACTATAGTCTCGTGTCGCTAATGTTACTATGTGGTTGTGTATGACGCTTTATTAATGAGGAGCCGTATCATGAACATATACAAAAAAATTACGTGGAACCGAATTTAACGTAACATAAGTTTTGTTCACAAGCAGTCATAGTTATACAGGCAATCAGTTTTTGCAAGATTTTTTTTTATTATACATGTATTTTGTACAAAGCGTTTAGAAAACATAAACAGAATATAATTGGGGGAACGGACAAGTCATTTAAAAAAAAACACTTGAAAGAACAAAAAAATAAGTTACACACTAATGCATATTTGACAATGACTAAACACTACTAAGGCAACTTTTGATAAAGGCCATAGTCCTCCGTTCAATTTCGACCTACTCCGAGTCAGCTAGACCCGTTTCAAACGTAATTGAAATCTAGTCAACTGGTTGACACAAAGCGTGCACGATTTATCAAACAATAAGCGATATCTCCAGGAGTATATTTACCGTATTTTTATTTTACAAAAAAAAAGATAAATGAAATCAATAAATAATATACTTACACGAAAAGTGCATAAATATTGGCCTTTATTCATAAATTTTTAATCTTGTTAAAATTAAATTGTCTTTATCGATATTTTGGCGACCGGATAGCCTACCTAGTGATTATCAGAGAACCTGACTATAAAGCTTGAGGTCCCGGGTTCGATCTCCGGTCGGGACAGATATTATACTGTATGATGGATACGAATGTTTGTTCTCGAGCCTCGTATGTTTAATATTGTATTTATCTATATAAGTATGTTTATCCGGCGTCTAGTACCCATAACACAAGGTCTGCTGAATTTAGGACTACTTAGGTCAGTTGGTTGTCCCACGATATTTATTCATTATTTATTATATTTATTTATGTGCAACTTCGACCAATTTCAAATTCCAAATTCATTCAAATGTAACTTTCAGAGATAACTTTCATTAATAAAGAGGTTAAATCTGGTACTGAAAGTAAAATATTATTGTATAATCTACAATTTTATGCTAATCGTATCCAAAACTCAAATGTTCCCCTTCGCCGCTAAGCTTAGTTTAAATCATAGAAATATTTTAACTGATGCATTTCAAATACCTGTGCCCTAAGCACGACTTGTCGAACCCTGCGTCACGTAAAATCGAATAGTAAACGTTGTCGAGTTTGTATGACGTTTGGAACAGCGCCCGCCCGTGAGCGTATTTGGAACTAAAATTTAGTATGAGATTTCTCGATCTCGATCCGATAACCGTAACGTAACGCAGGATTCGACAAGTCGTGCTTAGGGCACTGGTGCTAAATATAAATAGGGTCAATTTAAATAACAGTTTCAGCCTAATGACTAAGCAAGGACTATAACTTATAACTTAGCAAAACCGTACAATAAATCGGGAACAATGTTTAAGAATCGATTCCCGTGATAGACGAACTATTTAACATACATACCTACAAAGTACGGAACCCTTTGTGCGCGAGTCCGGCTCGCACTGGGCCGGTTTTTTTAAGCAAGCATAACAGTATTTTATACGGATAAATCCAATTTAAGTTTCTCTCTTCGCTTTTGCTAGCTTTTATCTTTTAAATTAAATTTTCCTGCCGCCGCCGCTTCCTTAAGGAAGTAAACTCGATATTTTAGAGGAAACTATAACTCGTGAGTCGGCTGGTGGGAGTAGTCCTTTGTCATTGTTAGGTTCGATTAGCTTCTTATTCATCATCATCATCATCATGTCAGCCAAGGCTCCAAGGCTGAGCTTTTTATTACCTGCTAATTATTACTACAAAATTTACGTCTCTACGATGACAAAAATAGGAACTAAATAGCCAACTTCGATCGAGTCGGACTAGCTGGTTCCGTTACTTTAGTATTTTTTTTCGATACGCAAAAATGACTTCGTTTTTAGGGGAAAAATAAAGTTATTTCAGTACTTACATTGTAAAATTTAAATTACATAACATTATACTCGTTTTAACCGACTTCAAAAAAGGTGGAGGTTCTATATGTTCGGGTGTATGTATTTTTTTATGTACGTACACCGATTCGAAGCATCAATTTTGAAAAAAAAACATGTGTTTATAAAATTGTGAAATAAAAAATATTTTAACAGAAAAGTAAAACCGCCTTCAAAAAAATCATAAAATAAAAGGCCTGAGTTTTATGGCCTACCACAAACATGAAGTTGGTGCTTCATTCAAAGAATATTTTCTTCTTTTTTGTGGTAGGCCATAAAACTCAATTCTTCAGAGGATTATTATTTTTCTTTTATTAGTGGAAATTAGTGAGGTTCGGATTTTTCCCTTGACTTGTGTTGTGAGGCCTTACACCTTGCCGAATTTCATAATTATATGCCTATGGGAAGTACCCGGGTGTGATACCTACCCACGGTTCTCATATAAAGATTTATATTAAACTACCGTGACACTCAATCATAGTGAAATAAACGGATCACTCACGTATGTCAGTCGAGAATAGCTCGACATGTTTCGGACTAATCCGTAGTTCTTAGTTTGGGCTATTCTCGACTGACATCAAATTCAAATTCAAATTCAAATTCTTTATTACATACAAATATCAAGTTTAGCAGAAATATAAAATACAGCTTGCAATAATCAGAGGACTACGTGACAATAATGTTGCAGTGTTTCAAGAGAGGTTGCACAGGCCCCTACACTAGGCACAGCCTGTCCCGTAGGAAGCCAATTCTAACATGGATTTCCAAAACAGATGCGAAAAGTCAATAAGAACAGATACGTGATTTAATAATAAAAGGAACTTACAAGACTAAAAACTAAAATTACAGAACTACGTTAAATAAAATCTAGTGAAAATGTGCATGCGTGTGTGCGAAAGTGGGTGTGTGAGTGTGTGTGCATGTGTGTGTGACTGAGCGTGTGCGGTATCTGTGTTTATTTGGTTATAGACAAAAGTTTCTCTATGTCCTCATACGAAAGGGAGCCGAGCCAAGCAGTAACTTTTTCTTTGAGTTTTCAGACAGAGCATTTTTTGATGGGGACATGCGTGAGTGATCCGTTTATTTCACTATGAAAGATTTATGTTTTCATAGTTGTATCTTTTGATCGCAGATTCGCAGAAAGATACTATAGCCCCTAATATTTGACATTAATTTCAACTTGCTATCTCCACGCCTTCCAGAGAAAAAGGGTCTTGACAGATAGACGGGCAGACGGACAACAAAGTGATACTATAAGGGTTAAATTTTTCCTTTTGTGTACGGAACCCTAAAAATTGTTGAGCCTGCAAGCTATTTTGCTAGTGTATACTAGACTCGTGTTGACAAGGGGGGGGGGGGACTAGCGACAGCAGTTTGCGCAAAGTAATAAATCGAACAGAGGCCCGAGTACGAATATTCGAAACCTGTGTAAAGTAATCGAGTAGTAAACGTTATCGAGAAATTTGTATGACGTTTGGAACAGCGCCCGCCCGTAAGCGTATTTGGAGCTAAAATTTAGTAAGAGGTTTCTCTATTTCGATACGATGACCTAACGTTACGCAGGATTCGTAAACTTCGTGCTCGGCCTACTGAGTGGTTCAAGGATAAATAGTAAAACACCAATCGTGGGCGGAGACATTTTAGACCTTCTATTGCAAACCTACGCATTTTTATTTTAATGTCGCTTATAATTAATCATTAAGTACCTACTTCCTTTACAATCCCTATGTTACCAACGTGACTAATGTCAGTATACAATGACAAGACGTTTGCTGCTGAATTGAATTGTTGTCTAAGGTTGACTGGTAGAGATCCCTTATAGGGATAAGTCCTCCTTTGTACTTGTATCTCATTGTTAATGTAAGTTGTCTTTATTTCTGTATTTTCTGTACATGAAACGTTTACTTGAAGCGTTTTTATTGCGCTTCATATTGACAATTAAATGTAGGTACTTAGATCGAATTGTCATTGTATACTGACATTTGTAAGGTTGGTCAAATAGAGGCCTGTTGACCTTTACAAAAAAACCTCCGCCGGGGTTCGAGACCAGTACCTATCGCTTTGCAGTTAGGTTCACTAACTGCCGGCATTACGGTGCTGACGGATGGGGGATATTATGTCCCACTTCCGTCACCATTGTTATCTGGACTGCATTGTGTGCTTACCATCAGACGCCATGTAGTCACTTTGCTGAGCTGCTATAAAAAAATAACTGGGCTATCCGGTCGTCTGGCCAAAAAGGAAAGTCCTGTGAACTAACAAGTCAATTTAAACGCAAAACCGACGTGGTCAAATGCTAGTTGTGGACTTATGGAATATTGTCCGAGTTCTTTGACCGCTGAGATACAGATGTCAGATGACGCATACAATGCTGAGTGCAATGAAACGTGCCCAAGTTATTAATATCCGCAGATATACACAATACGGGGTACCTAGTACAGTTGAGTTCTCCGATGTGTACTTATACAGCAAATGTTCCAAACTGAATAAAAACCAAAACCGACGTTGTGGACTTATGGAAAATTGTTCGAGTTCTTTGACCGCTGAGATACAGATGTCAGATGTCGCAAACAATGCTGAGTGCAATGAAACGTGCCCAAGTTATTAATACCCGCAGATATACACAATACGGGGTACCTAGTACAGTTGAGTTCTCCGATGTGTACTTATACAGCAAATGTTCCAAACTGAATAAAAACCAAAACCGACGTTGTGGACTTATGGAAAATTGTTCGAGTTCTTTGACCGCTGAGATACAGATGTCAGATGTCGCAAACAATGCTGAGTGCAATGAAACGTGCCCAAGTTATTAATACCCGCAGATATACACAATACGGGGTACCTAGTACAGTTGAGTTCTCCGATGTGTACTTATACAGCAAATGTTCCAAACTGAATAAAAACCGACCTTGAGGTAAGTGAGAATGTTAGCTCTCGAGTCTTGGATGTTTAATTTGTATTTATGTGTGTATTTATCTGTATATATAAGTATGTTTATCCGTTGTCTAGTACCCATAACACAAGCTCTGCTTACTTTGGGACTAGGTCAATTGGTGTCAACTGTCCCACGATATTTATTTATTTATTTAGTTACATAAAACACTATGAACGTGCTGTATAGTTTGGTATTTGGGAACACTCGAATGTATAGGAATACAGGAGTATTCTGTATAAGTAATACTATTTGATTGCCTCCGGCGAGGACGATCCTGGCCCAGCCACCACATTATACTGCCAGATTAGTATATTGTCAGCGGACTTACATAGGTAAATTGTGCCACATATCACCAAGTGGTCGAAAAATGGCGTCCAAAGTTTCAAGTTACGTACATACAGTATAAACTAAATAAGTGACATTTCTGAATAAAATATTGCAAGCTTTTTGCTGCCAGTTTTTTTTTTATTATTTCTTAACCATGCTTTTTTTCCTATACATGTATTTAATTGTCATCCAACTTTCATATCCAAATCAAATTACAAGTCGATGCCATTAACCATTGAAGAGTGCCCTCCTGCGAAGGCGATCCTGGACGGACCACCAAAATTTCAGTACCAGTGCCCTAAGCACGACTTGTCGAATCCTGCGTCACGTAAAATCGAATAGTAAACTTTAACGAGTTTGTATGACGTTTGGAACAGCGCCCGCCCGTGAGCGTATTTGGAACTAAAATTTTGTATGAGATTTCTCGATCTCGATACGATAACGCAGGATTCGACAAGTCGTGCTTAGGGCACAGATTATTTTGTATTGTCACCGGACTTACATAAGTATGCCTTTTCAATCCGATACCAACAAAGGGTCGAAAAATTATTTGCAAATTTTGATTCGGACAACAGTTACCCAGAACAGCCGGACAGAGACAGGTATGAAAGAATTTTAATGATAAATGTTTTTAATGAATGTAAACCACTTGAAATAAGTTTAATCGAGACTTTAAAAAATGAACAAACTTATTTAAATAACCAAAACATGTCACAAATATAAATAAACAAACTGTTTAATTTTCAAAGAGTAGGTAGTTATAGTCAACCGAGAAAATGTTTTACCACTTTTGCGCCTCTATTTGTATGGTATTAAGGTTGAAAAGTGGTAAAGGACTTTCTTGGTCGACTATACTAGGATAGAAAGAACCGAAGCAGCGGAGACCGATGAAAGTGGGAGCAAATAGTGGCCATTGTATAAGCAAGTAGGTACTATACAGTCTGATATTCTACGCATCGAGCGGAATTGGCAAAGAGAAAGCAGGGCCTTCACTACTAAATTAAGCTGTTTACACTAAAGAACATTTTCTCCCTGAGAGACAGAAATGAAAATAACTTAGACAGTGATATGGAATTAGGAGCAAGAGTAGGTAAAACCTGTTTTCGGTTCCGCTTATTTCAATGATATTTTCACGTTGTTATAGCTTAACATTAGAGACGATTTTATTAAGTCTATTTTAGTTCTACAAGTGAGTGTAGGCGTACACCACTCTTAAGCAAGTAGCACTTAACAGTACGAACAGACTTAGCTAGGGTTCCTTAGTTAACAATGTTTGTTTGTTCGTTTGTACGGGGTATAGCTCAGGAGACTGTTAGTACTAGAAAGCTATAATTTGGCATGCATAATACATACTAATAACGGCGACAAAGTGGCAGAATAAAATCTTAAAAAGTGTACTAAATATAGTACCTCCTTTACCTACACGTAAAGTAAGGGGGTTGTTTTTTTTTAACAATCCCATAGTGTGAGGTGTCATTAGATCGCGATCTTTAAGAAAACCGTTTGAGAACTATATAGCTTTAAAGCTCGTTTATGTTGGAGTCAACTGTCTCCCCTACCCCCCTCCCCCTCTATCCAGCGAAACTGTTGTAGGTATTACGAAATGTAAATAAAAAATGGGGGAAGTAGAAAATTTGTGAATTGAACAGGAAATCTACCACAGCTTAGTAGGTTTTACAGGTTAACCAATAATCCTTACTTGCATAACAAATAAATCATCTATTTTTATTATATATGAAGGCCTTTTTCGTAGCGGCTTCGGAACTCTATCCTGGGCGACTGCGCGTGTCTGACACGCCCTAAGGTTTTTATTATTTTGGCGTTTGTTAAACCATTGATTACTTTAACAACATTTTTGCTACCTACGGTATTACAGATGTGTAGTGTACAAACAGATTGTTTGTTATGTTTGTTGACAGATTTTCAAAAATGGGTCGAATCTATCAAAATTCGTAAAAAAAATTGTCCATTGGTTTTTGTGTATGAATCGATTTGAGGAAAAGAGATAATTTTACCAAGGTGAATAGGTGGCAGTTTTGGTTGCAGTGATGTCTGGTTTTATCGGAAAACAGCTATTGGTGAATGCTATAAATCTACATACAAAAAGAGCTAAATTAAAATGCTTACTTACCTTGAACTGTAAATTGGTATTTAAACTTGTCATACCTAAAAAAAAATGTTGTTTTCAAAAATTTTCAGATATGCCCTCGATCGTATGAAGCATATTATATTTTAGTCTTTTTAAACATTACACGTTCTTACATATCACTACTAATGTATAGTTAGCATTGTGGCATATGTATCTGTCAGGTACCATACCAGCGAGGGCACATCCACGACAGGCATTGTGCTACATGCAAATTGGTGCTCTGCATTGCTAGGTCGCATCGCAGTTCACATAGAATATTAGAGCACCGGTAACTACACGAACACCAGTGAGATACTAATTGTAGGGAGGCACCATTGTGTTGGTTGGATCAAGTTGCAATACAATGAAGATGTTCAAATTAATGAGCAAGCCTCAGTGGCAGTCCGAGGGAGGATCACGGGGTAAGTACATTACATACTTCGTACATTTTCAAATGAGGTAATAGACAAACCCACAACTACTAGCGCCATCCCGTTTCCCCCGCAACCCCATAACTCCCCTGTGTCCACCGTTCAGAAGATTGGTGTCGAGTAGGAACTCTCCCATTTGCAGGCTGATGACAATAGCCAATAGCTGCAGCGACACGACGGATATTCACTATGACCCACCCAGAAAACTAATTCGAGCTATCCTACAAAGCTCTTGAATCCACTTGCCCAAGCTAAAGGTTGTTTAGTTTATAGTATGTATGTTTTAAGAACATAATTTAGTATGTAAATTTAGTTTTAAGCTTCACTTTTGTTTCGCATGCGGTGTTTACCTATAAGTAATTGTGAGACTCTTTTCACATGTTTACGCAAGTAGCTAATTCTGATTGTATTAGTGTTAACAATTGTTGGTGAACCTTAATCAAATAAATAAATAAATCTGTATATTAAGGAGGGGCACAAATATTGGTACAGACAGACATAGAGCTTTAAATACATAATTAGGGTTATTGAAGGGGTAACTTTCCTAGGCAAAATGTAGGTGTTAGACTATCAGTATAATATAAATGTAACTGTTTGTCACATAGAGCTTTCACGAGTACGTACGATATTAATGCCATGGAATGCTGTTCTAGCAAAGTAAAAATAAAAAAAACGTCATTTAGCTATCGATAGCTCATGACAGGTCTACATAGTTTGAGTGATTGTTCCGGGATAGTGTGATGGTACGGCTAGGATCGTCTATATATTTATTTATTTAGTGTATCGAATGTATTTAGACTTTATTCAGGAAAACATCGTAGAGTTAGAGCACATCTCGGTAACAAGGAGGCAGCTTATTTGTCAATTTCAAGGCTTTATACAGTACATTGGATTGAGTGGTCTAGTACCCCGACTGTCATTCATTCCACCCGCTTACCTGGAACCTTTATGTTCCGGGGTAGACAAAGGGTTTATTGTAATGAGGCGAGCCTCATTCAATACAAGTTAGTGAAGCTCGCTTGTACTATTGTTGGCTGTATGGAATAAAGTAAGTGCTCGGATAGCGTGATAGACAGTGAAAATACTAGAAACAGGTATGCCTGAACCAAATGACCAATCTCATTCTGGTACGGGGATCCCTACGCCAGTAACTGGCCCTGTCGTCAGGTTATTGGGGTGACAGTTGACCTCCTTTGCGCTGCGAAGCGTTTACATTTCCAACATCCGAGGATGCGTACTTTCAACGTTGGGGCCCAGCGGGCCCCTACCCCTTTTACCATGGATTTATGAAATTCAATAATATTAGATATGGTTTGGCCAAACCAAGGTCGGAGGTCAATCTGTAAGACATGGCGTGTATTGGGTACCCAGGATTGCTATCAGATCGCCACCGAATCATGTACATGAGTATATAGGGTCAACCTTCCCAAATCAGCTTATTGGCTGAAACCTCCGTTACTTCAATGTCTCAACTCAATTAACTCAGCCTCACAAGACCAGCTGTGACTTACAGGGTCGTTACCTTTACTGCATCTACCGATGCGAACAATACCCACTGGTTCCGCCGCTCTCGGTCCACTGCCATTTGTGTCTCCCGGTACACGTGACATTTAGCCACTAAAATCCGTTAGGACATCGCCTAGCGTTTGTACGCAGGATTTTATTGCTCAAATAACTTGTGACTCTTGTTCTCAACTCTGGTCTCAGAAATGCATATTTGGTCTGTTTAATCAAAATATGGACCTTACGTTAACTCTCAGTTTGCTTGGAAGAAGCTTAAATTACCAATTTGAAGCAAAATTACTAGTGTATCGGCATAATTTTAACAATATAAAGTCTCATCAATCAATTTAATTTATTAACCCGTATTTATTACGTGGTTAATAATTTATCTGTAAAATGCCATCGAGATCGAACTGTATAGAAAATCTGTGATCGAGATGTAGTGTGGAAACCTTCAATAGTGGAGATTAATTATTACACGAAGTGTACTTTACTTGCTCTTGATTTAGAAATCTCATTGTAGCTTAATCCGCTCAATTTATTAATGAGAAATCTCCATTATTAAATAGTTCCGAGTTAGGGAACTTATCTAGAATATAACGAAAACCATGAAATTTAGTAGATCAATTAATTTATTTAATAGGAAGATCTACCTTATAATACATTTGAGGAAGCAAAAGAAACTAATTCAATTATTTAGATCTCCATTGATGATATATTTCAATGAAAATCGAGGATTCTGTTCCTACAGAGCCATACTAATAAAGGGAAAACGAACCCCCAAATAAAAAACCCTTTTGGCTATTTACACACTAACACACATGCACACAGTGGCTAATAAACATATCACACAACAATAAACACAAATAATCACACAATAAAATATATACACAATTAGTTCATCTGAGTACAATGAATAGACTTAAGATTTTAGGTTCGCTTTTAGTTGGTGTGAAAAGGAGCTTTAATTGAGGGTCTAATTTACGTTAGCCTCAACTCTCCACCTTATTACATTGGTTAATGGTGCTATATTTACATAGCTTGCAATGGGTTGCCCTTGTGACTGCACACTTATTATCTGTTGTGCGACAATGAAGTTCGCTCTTTATTCGTTATCAAGTTTTAAAACAATTAGGAAAAACAGTATCAAAGATCGGCAAGTAAATCTAAAGCTATGAACCAAGGGAATTACAAGATTTCTTATTCATTTCACACAGATTAACTTAGTACACATAAAATTACGTTTTACAATTTACTCTTTCCAGTATTGTCAAATAAATCCATGACCCTTTATAAGTTCAATTTCCAACGTCGGTCATCTCAATCTCTCGAACTCTAGGTGTGACTTCTCTACTACAATCAAGCCCAAACACCTCCAAATACTCCCACATTTCTCACACATTAAGATCAATAGAACCATGATCATTAATCCGAACAATATCAACATTATGACCTCTATTGAGTTCCAACCCTTATATTCAACCTGAATCAGGCGATAACAAGACTCATATAGTTCGTCTAGATTCATTCTTTACTATAATACAGAACAGTAATAAACAAGTAGTGGATTCATTTGATAACCTGTATTAATAACTGAAATCGGGTACCTTACCGAATAACTCCTGGATGCACTTTTCACTCCCTAGCTAAATTACAAACTAACTTATTTATTTAGATTTTAGTTACAAAATTTCGATATGTTAGGACCTTCAACAACCCTAGCTCATAGGTTCTAACAAAGAGAATCGCTAAGATTTTTCTAGGTTCTTGTCGTGAAGCGAGCCAAGATCCAACTGCCCCAACTTCCTCCTCCACTCCCGTCAGCGTCATCCTTCGGGTCTCCACCTCTCTCCGGGAGCTGTGGGCTTGTCTCTGTAATTTTAAAATATTCCCACGAGTAATTCCGTACATATGATTGGTTAATGACTATGACCGATCCTTGCGATTGGACGATAGTCATGCTAGAGCGTAAGCTCCGCCCTTAAAACATCATCATCAGCATCATGATGTTTTTGCTTGCTATGATTTTTTTGACTGGTTTTACTCGAGTCTAGAGCAACACGTGGAAGCAATTTACGTATCCTA
Organism: Clepsis dumicolana; assembly: GCA_963691665.1. Classification (NCBI taxonomy): domain Eukaryota; kingdom Metazoa; phylum Arthropoda; class Insecta; order Lepidoptera; family Tortricidae; genus Clepsis; species Clepsis dumicolana. The sequence goes on from OY829521.1 coordinate 5,713,754, forward strand.
GCAATTGAAAGATTGCACAAGGTCCTTTGTCTATAATGGGTTCTTAAGCATCGACTCGTCAAGCGTCATTTTTACGACTTAGTTTTAAGAAAGCGAGTCAGGTTTCTTTTGTCTAATTTAATTTTATGTTGCGCGTTGGTCGACTCTATAAATCTTAAGTTTTGTTTAAGATAATTTTTTGTTCCCTTGAATTCTGGGTAAAACTTTCTACACGTGAACGTTGCTGTCTGCGTTATTTGAAATTTATGGGCGCTAAGTCTGTATTTTATAACTTATTTGATACGCGGAAGCGATAACGCTACGTTGACCATCTCACACTCCCCCAAATAGATTTTGGAACACCTAGTGTTCTCTCTCTCTCCCTCCCTAGCACTAGTCCGTTTCAAAATATATTTCCCTTCCAATACAAATTCAGCATTCCTACTCTAAAGCTTGCTTACGCAAAATTCCCACGTTAACCCTACTTATCTCACGCTCCTCTCGGTTTTCTCACGCCTACCTATTGTCGTGGGGTGGCAATAAAATCCCATTTACTCCTTTTTTTTTTTTTTTTGTAGATCATTCTCCGTTTATGATATCGCTAACATTCCTTATCCTTTGTTACCCTTATCTCAAGGTTGAACGAAAGTGGACCTATGCGTTAATTACTTTCGTAATAGCGGAACAAATGAATAACATTATAATTTCCCTTGATTGTGCCCGTCTGTTGGTCAATCAAAGTGTATACGTTCTCGTAGGGGACGGCTCCTACTATGAAAGGTCCCTCAAATAACCTTTTCACCACCTCAAAACACTCGTTTATTTCCTGTGTCCATGACCATTTTGTGTTTTGCTTTAGTAGGTCACACAACGGTCTAACTTCTTCACTATACTTCGAAATGAATTTCCGGTAATAATTTACCAATCCTAAGAATCCTCGTAATTGTTTTATGGTTCGAGGTATGGGAAAGTCCATTATGGCTTTTACACGATCGGGATCCATTCGTACCCCGCTTGTATTGACTATGTGTCCTAACAGTTTTACTTCTACACATAGAAATCGGCATTTCTCTATCCTTCCCGTTAACCCCGCGTCTTCTAATTTATCCAACACTTGGTCTAGATGTTCTAAATGTAATTTCACATCTCCCGTGGTAAATACGACGATATCGTCCAAATAATTTACACAAAACTCCCGTACTCCTTCTAATATAGTGTCCATTGCTCTTGAAAACCCTGCTACAGACGTTTTTAAACCTTGAGGCAAGACACAATATGTATAAGTTTTCCCCATAAAAGAGAAACCCGTATACTTCCTTGAATCTAAATGCAAAGGTATTTGAAAATAAGCATTATTCAAATCAATTAAACTGATGTAATTTACTCCATGAAAAGATTGTAATATCTCGGATGTAAGTGGTGGCGCACCCGCATCTCCCACCATTTTCTTATTAAGCTCACGTGCATCTAATAAAAGTCTTATCGATCCGTCCCGTTTCTTAGTGAATGTAAGTGGGCTACAATACGAGGTCGCTTCCTGTTTAATAACTCCTAACCCTTCTAATTCCGCTAATTTCTCCTTAACCCGTTCTCGATATGCCAAAGGTACTGGATAGCTATGTTTGACAAAAGGCGTTTCATCAACTAATTTTATGGCATGCTCGTACTTGTCGGTCAACCCTAATTTTTCCGTGAATACCTTACAATGCCTGTCTAGTACAGGTAGCAACAGCCCCTTCTGTTCGCTACTTAAGTCTGACTCGTCTAAGTGGTACTTCCCATTGTCCCCATTGTCCGATTTATTGTTCGACCCGCAGTACTCTTCCGGTCGTGCACTTTGCCTCAATATCGAATTGATAATGGCAGCGTTTGCCTCTCCCCCTAACCGTTCAGTTTCGCAATCTGAATCTAGCCTAACACTAGACCTAACTCCTAGATGCTCGATCGTCAACGTCCGTTCCTTACCGCAATTTACTACCCCTTTCACACGCTCTAGCCAATCATATCCTAGTATCAACGACCTAGGTAATCGTCGCATAATTAGCACAGGTGCCTCGACTAAAGTACTACCTAATTTGAACTCTATTAGTATCAACCGATTCGTACTCTCGCTCCGCGAACCGAATGCTCCTTGTACCTGTATTGCTGGAATGGCGATTTCAGGTAGATCACCTTTCTCTGTCCGAATGGAATTGTACAATTCCCTAGTTATTCCGCTGATCTGACTGCCCGTGTCGATAAGTGCATTCATACTTCTTCCGTATAACCACACGCATACCTCAGGTAACCTAGGTAACGAATAATCATCGCCTATGCCGACTATCTCATCGAATTCGAGAAATATAGTATATACCTCTCTGCCTCTCCTTTTACAAAATTCACAAGTAGAACCTCTCTCATCGCATTCGGCTATGTTGCTGAACTGATTTTCCAATAAGATTCCTACACTACGTGCTATCGACTTACAATTCAAATTAGATTTACACGCGTTCCCCTCCAATGGCCGCTTCAACCCTCCTTCTCTGACACCTAACCTCTGTCCTGGCCTCCATCCATTCCTAATCAAGATCCTATAACCTACACCTTCCGCTTTACGCTCCGAAGCCCTCTTGCTCCCCGTACTACACATCGATAAACAACTGGACTTCACCTGTGTAGGGGACATTAGTTTTTTTTGACTCGTCCTCCCCCACAGTTTTCGACGAAGTTGAACTCTCACCCTCCTTTACAAAAGTGATGGCCGGTCTGCTGCTAACTCCCGCTCGTACATTTGTAAGTGGCGCCACCCTGTTAAAGTTCGCCCTATAACCTATCCGACCCTGACGATAGCCTCGACCCCTTGCTGAACTTCCCTTGTTCTGCCACCTGCCAGCAGAGATCATAGCGGTGATTGGACGTGCCAACTGCGACCTGTTGTACCGCTCCTTCCTAAAGCTGCCGCTAACAACACCCGTAGCACCTCCTCTCTGTCTCACGAGGACGTTTTGTTCCATGCTCCTTAGAAAGTTTGCCCCGCTCATAATCGTGGGCTCCTCAATCCTAGTGAACCATAACCTTTGCACATCTATTGAATAGTGTCGCATTATGGAATTAACCAGATCCCTTTCGTTAAAAGCAATTGTTAACGACTGCATCGACTCGACCTGCTCTGCGAAATGCTCAGCCATCGAAATTCCTGAATCACCGGTATACACCGCGTTGATCAACCTATACCTGACGGACTCCTGAATCTGTTCGGTCCAATAATTACGCCTAAAGTCGGCTTCAAAATCAGCGAACGTAACCCATCCCTTAGAGTATAACTCCATAATCTTACGCGCGTGTCCCGTTATGCACCCTAATGCTATCTCGACTTCACGTTCCTGGCCATTTACCGCTCTAATATACCTTTTTAATCGCTTTAAAAACGTAATAGGGTTGTTTAATGGTTTCCCATCAAAACTCGGTTTGCTAGTGGAGGGTTGTACAACATATAAGTTTCGCGTCTCCGAAGACATCGTGTTAGTGCTTGTAGACTCGCGACCTGCCGAATCCTGTCTATTTCTCACAACGTTATTTCTACAATCTCCTCCGTTCGTGTTGCGCGACGAACCACCCTCACCTTCGTTTCGCTTGTCATTACCGTTCGAACTTAGTTGTTGCAATTTTTCCTGGAATTCATTCATCTTCTGCAATATCAACTCTAAAGTAGCATTCCCTACCGCTTCCGTTCGTTCCCCCGAGTCTACCGCGTTAGTAACGGTCCTTCCTGACCTAGCCTGCTTCCGAACATTTTCCCTTTTACCTGCCGGCATCTCTAACAATTTACCTGACACAAACACGCTCTACCAATAACCGCTCAACTTTGTTTAATGTTAAGTTATTTAGGACTTGTGCAACCTTCCGTTTGTTTGCTAAGACAAAGGTAATAAGAGTGATGTGAATGTCTAAGACCAATCGCCTAAAGCTCGATATGGGTTTTGAAATGATACAATGTGGTTTTATGACTTCAAAATTAGTCTATAAATTTAGCAAGGAGTGATATCTCGAACGCCTGGTCCAATGCAAACCGCTTCTAAAATTTGTATAATTCTATCATTTATGGATAAGAATAACATAGCTTAATTTTACTCCCCCAAAACCTCAAACAAATATTTAAAAGGTTTAATACATAATCATACATGAATCATGCACAAAGCGATCTTTCTCCTTCTTCTGTATGATTCCTGAAAATTTCCTTACACACTCGATCACAATTTTCATTTCCTACGTTGTGTTATTTTTTTTATTTTATAAAGTTACATTATAAATCCAATCGTATCGTTATTTCGAATACGTAATTGGATCGCTGGTCACTGCGCCAATTTTCTGTGATGGTACGGCTAGGATCGTCTATATATTTATTTATTTAGTGTATCGAATGTATTTAGACTTTATTCAGGAAAACATCGTAGAGTTAGAGCACATCTCGGTAACAAGGAGGCAGCTTATTTGTCAATTTCAAGGCTTTATACAGTACATTGGATTGAGTGGTCTAGTACCCCGACTGTCATTCATTCCACCCGCTTACCTGGAACCTTTATGTTCCGGGGTAGACAAAGGGTTTATTGTAATGAGGCGAGCCTCATTCAATACAAGTTAGTGAAGCTCGCTTGTACTATTGTTGGCTGTATGGAATAAAGTAAGTGCTCGGATAGCGTGATAGACAGTGAAAATACTAGAAACAGGTATGCCTGAACCAAATGACCAATCTCATTCTGGTACGGGGATCCCTACGCCAGTAACTGGCCCTGTCGTCAGGTTATTGGGGTGACAGTTGACCTCCTTTGCGCTGCGAAGCGTTTACATTTCCAACATCCGAGGATGCGTACTTTCAACGTTGGGGCCCAGCGGGCCCCTACCCCTTTTACCATGGATTTATGAAATTCAATAATATTAGATATGGTTTGGCCAAACCAAGGTCGGAGGTCAATCTGTAAGACATGGCGTGTATTGGGTACCCAGGATTGCTATCAGATCGCCACCGAATCATGTACATGAGTATATAGGGTCAACCTTCCCAAATCAGCTTATTGGCTGAAACCTCCGTTACTTCAATGTCTCAACTCAATTAACTCAGCCTCACAAGACCAGCTGTGACTTACAGGGTCGTTACCTTTACTGCATCTACCGATGCGAACAATACCCACTGGTTCCGCCGCTCTCGGTCCACTGCCATTTGTGTCTCCCGGTACACGTGACATTTAGCCACTAAAATCCGTTAGGACATCGCCTAGCGTTTGTACGCAGGATTTTATTGCTCAAATAACTTGTGACTCTTGTTCTCAACTCTGGTCTCAGAAATGCATATTTGGTCTGTTTAATCAAAATATGGACCTTACGTTAACTCTCAGTTTGCTTGGAAGAAGCTTAAATTACCAATTTGAAGCAAAATTACTAGTGTATCGGCATAATTTTAACAATATAAAGTCTCATCAATCAATTTAATTTATTAACCCGTATTTATTACGTGGTTAATAATTTATCTGTAAAATGCCATCGAGATCGAACTGTATAGAAAATCTGTGATCGAGATGTAGTGTGGAAACCTTCAATAGTGGAGATTAATTATTACACGAAGTGTACTTTACTTGCTCTTGATTTAGAAATCTCATTGTAGCTTAATCCGCTCAATTTATTAATGAGAAATCTCCATTATTAAATAGTTCCGAGTTAGGGAACTTATCTAGAATATAACGAAAACCATGAAATTTAGTAGATCAATTAATTTATTTAATAGGAAGATCTACCTTATAATACATTTGAGGAAGCAAAAGAAACTAATTCAATTATTTAGATCTCCATTGATGATATATTTCAATGAAAATCGAGGATTCTGTTCCTACAGAGCCATACTAATAAAGGGAAAACGAACCCCCAAATAAAAAACCCTTTTGGCTATTTACACACTAACACACATGCACACAGTGGCTAATAAACATATCACACAACAATAAACACAAATAATCACACAATAAAATATATACACAATTAGTTCATCTGAGTACAATGAATAGACTTAAGATTTTAGGTTCGCTTTTAGTTGGTGTGAAAAGGAGCTTTAATTGAGGGTCTAATTTACGTTAGCCTCAACTCTCCACCTTATTACATTGGTTAATGGTGCTATATTTACATAGCTTGCAATGGGTTGCCCTTGTGACTGCACACTTATTATCTGTTGTGCGACAATGAAGTTCGCTCTTTATTCGTTATCAAGTTTTAAAACAATTAGGAAAAACAGTATCAAAGATCGGCAAGTAAATCTAAAGCTATGAACCAAGGGAATTACAAGATTTCTTATTCATTTCACACAGATTAACTTAGTACACATAAAATTACGTTTTACAATTTACTCTTTCCAGTATTGTCAAATAAATCCATGACCCTTTATAAGTTCAATTTCCAACGTCGGTCATCTCAATCTCTCGAACTCTAGGTGTGACTTCTCTACTACAATCAAGCCCAAACACCTCCAAATACTCCCACATTTCTCACACATTAAGATCAATAGAACCATGATCATTAATCCGAACAATATCAACATTATGACCTCTATTGAGTTCCAACCCTTATATTCAACCTGAATCAGGCGATAACAAGACTCATATAGTTCGTCTAGATTCATTCTTTACTATAATACAGAACAGTAATAAACAAGTAGTGGATTCATTTGATAACCTGTATTAATAACTGAAATCGGGTACCTTACCGAATAACTCCTGGATGCACTTTTCACTCCCTAGCTAAATTACAAACTAACTTATTTATTTAGATTTTAGTTACAAAATTTCGATATGTTAGGACCTTCAACAACCCTAGCTCATAGGTTCTAACAAAGAGAATCGCTAAGATTTTTCTAGGTTCTTGTCGTGAAGCGAGCCAAGATCCAACTGCCCCAACTTCCTCCTCCACTCCCGTCAGCGTCATCCTTCGGGTCTCCACCTCTCTCCGGGAGCTGTGGGCTTGTCTCTGTAATTTTAAAATATTCCCACGAGTAATTCCGTACATATGATTGGTTAATGACTATGACCGATCCTTGCGATTGGACGATAGTCATGCTAGAGCGTAAGCTCCGCCCTTAAAACATCATCATCAGCATCATGATGTTTTTGCTTGCTATGATTTTTTTGACTGGTTTTACTCGAGTCTAGAGCAACACGTGGAAGCAATTTACGTATCCTAGCAATTGAAAGATTGCACAAGGTCCTTTGTCTATAATGGGTTCTTAAGCATCGACTCGTCAAGCGTCATTTTTACGACTTAGTTTTAAGAAAGCGAGTCAGGTTTCTTTTGTCTAATTTAATTTTATGTTGCGCGTTGGTCGACTCTATAAATCTTAAGTTTTGTTTAAGATAATTTTTTGTTCCCTTGAATTCTGGGTAAAACTTTCTACACGTGAACGTTGCTGTCTGCGTTATTTGAAATTTATGGGCGCTAAGTCTGTATTTTATAACTTATTTGATACGCGGAAGCGATAACGCTACGTTGACCATCTCACACTCCCCCAAATAGATTTTGGAACACCTAGTGTTCTCTCTCTCTCCCTCCCTAGCACTAGTCCGTTTCAAAATATATTTCCCTTCCAATACAAATTCAGCATTCCTACTCTAAAGCTTGCTTACGCAAAATTCCCACGTTAACCCTACTTATCTCACGCTCCTCTCGGTTTTCTCACGCCTACCTATTGTCGTGGGGTGGCAATAAAATCCCATTTACTCCTTTTTTTTTTTTTTTTGTAGATCATTCTCCGTTTATGATATCGCTAACATTCCTTATCCTTTGTTACCCTTATCTCAAGGTTGAACGAAAGTGGACCTATGCGTTAATTACTTTCGTAATAGCGGAACAAATGAATAACATTATAATTTCCCTTGATTGTGCCCGTCTGTTGGTCAATCAAAGTGTATACGTTCTCGTAGGGGACGGCTCCTACTATGAAAGGTCCCTCAAATAACCTTTTCACCACCTCAAAACACTCGTTTATTTCCTGTGTCCATGACCATTTTGTGTTTTGCTTTAGTAGGTCACACAACGGTCTAACTTCTTCACTATACTTCGAAATGAATTTCCGGTAATAATTTACCAATCCTAAGAATCCTCGTAATTGTTTTATGGTTCGAGGTATGGGAAAGTCCATTATGGCTTTTACACGATCGGGATCCATTCGTACCCCGCTTGTATTGACTATGTGTCCTAACAGTTTTACTTCTACACATAGAAATCGGCATTTCTCTATCCTTCCCGTTAACCCCGCGTCTTCTAATTTATCCAACACTTGGTCTAGATGTTCTAAATGTAATTTCACATCTCCCGTGGTAAATACGACGATATCGTCCAAATAATTTACACAAAACTCCCGTACTCCTTCTAATATAGTGTCCATTGCTCTTGAAAACCCTGCTACAGACGTTTTTAAACCTTGAGGCAAGACACAATATGTATAAGTTTTCCCCATAAAAGAGAAACCCGTATACTTCCTTGAATCTAAATGCAAAGGTATTTGAAAATAAGCATTATTCAAATCAATTAAACTGATGTAATTTACTCCATGAAAAGATTGTAATATCTCGGATGTAAGTGGTGGCGCACCCGCATCTCCCACCATTTTCTTATTAAGCTCACGTGCATCTAATAAAAGTCTTATCGATCCGTCCCGTTTCTTAGTGAATGTAAGTGGGCTACAATACGAGGTCGCTTCCTGTTTAATAACTCCTAACCCTTCTAATTCCGCTAATTTCTCCTTAACCCGTTCTCGATATGCCAAAGGTACTGGATAGCTATGTTTGACAAAAGGCGTTTCATCAACTAATTTTATGGCATGCTCGTACTTGTCGGTCAACCCTAATTTTTCCGTGAATACCTTACAATGCCTGTCTAGTACAGGTAGCAACAGCCCCTTCTGTTCGCTACTTAAGTCTGACTCGTCTAAGTGGTACTTCCCATTGTCCCCATTGTCCGATTTATTGTTCGACCCGCAGTACTCTTCCGGTCGTGCACTTTGCCTCAATATCGAATTGATAATGGCAGCGTTTGCCTCTCCCCCTAACCGTTCAGTTTCGCAATCTGAATCTAGCCTAACACTAGACCTAACTCCTAGATGCTCGATCGTCAACGTCCGTTCCTTACCGCAATTTACTACCCCTTTCACACGCTCTAGCCAATCATATCCTAGTATCAACGACCTAGGTAATCGTCGCATAATTAGCACAGGTGCCTCGACTAAAGTACTACCTAATTTGAACTCTATTAGTATCAACCGATTCGTACTCTCGCTCCGCGAACCGAATGCTCCTTGTACCTGTATTGCTGGAATGGCGATTTCAGGTAGATCACCTTTCTCTGTCCGAATGGAATTGTACAATTCCCTAGTTATTCCGCTGATCTGACTGCCCGTGTCGATAAGTGCATTCATACTTCTTCCGTATAACCACACGCATACCTCAGGTAACCTAGGTAACGAATAATCATCGCCTATGCCGACTATCTCATCGAATTCGAGAAATATAGTATATACCTCTCTGCCTCTCCTTTTACAAAATTCACAAGTAGAACCTCTCTCATCGCATTCGGCTATGTTGCTGAACTGATTTTCCAATAAGATTCCTACACTACGTGCTATCGACTTACAATTCAAATTAGATTTACACGCGTTCCCCTCCAATGGCCGCTTCAACCCTCCTTCTCTGACACCTAACCTCTGTCCTGGCCTCCATCCATTCCTAATCAAGATCCTATAACCTACACCTTCCGCTTTACGCTCCGAAGCCCTCTTGCTCCCCGTACTACACATCGATAAACAACTGGACTTCACCTGTGTAGGGGACATTAGTTTTTTTTGACTCGTCCTCCCCCACAGTTTTCGACGAAGTTGAACTCTCACCCTCCTTTACAAAAGTGATGGCCGGTCTGCTGCTAACTCCCGCTCGTACATTTGTAAGTGGCGCCACCCTGTTAAAGTTCGCCCTATAACCTATCCGACCCTGACGATAGCCTCGACCCCTTGCTGAACTTCCCTTGTTCTGCCACCTGCCAGCAGAGATCATAGCGGTGATTGGACGTGCCAACTGCGACCTGTTGTACCGCTCCTTCCTAAAGCTGCCGCTAACAACACCCGTAGCACCTCCTCTCTGTCTCACGAGGACGTTTTGTTCCATGCTCCTTAGAAAGTTTGCCCCGCTCATAATCGTGGGCTCCTCAATCCTAGTGAACCATAACCTTTGCACATCTATTGAATAGTGTCGCATTATGGAATTAACCAGATCCCTTTCGTTAAAAGCAATTGTTAACGACTGCATCGACTCGACCTGCTCTGCGAAATGCTCAGCCATCGAAATTCCTGAATCACCGGTATACACCGCGTTGATCAACCTATACCTGACGGACTCCTGAATCTGTTCGGTCCAATAATTACGCCTAAAGTCGGCTTCAAAATCAGCGAACGTAACCCATCCCTTAGAGTATAACTCCATAATCTTACGCGCGTGTCCCGTTATGCACCCTAATGCTATCTCGACTTCACGTTCCTGGCCATTTACCGCTCTAATATACCTTTTTAATCGCTTTAAAAACGTAATAGGGTTGTTTAATGGTTTCCCATCAAAACTCGGTTTGCTAGTGGAGGGTTGTACAACATATAAGTTTCGCGTCTCCGAAGACATCGTGTTAGTGCTTGTAGACTCGCGACCTGCCGAATCCTGTCTATTTCTCACAACGTTATTTCTACAATCTCCTCCGTTCGTGTTGCGCGACGAACCACCCTCACCTTCGTTTCGCTTGTCATTACCGTTCGAACTTAGTTGTTGCAATTTTTCCTGGAATTCATTCATCTTCTGCAATATCAACTCTAAAGTAGCATTCCCTACCGCTTCCGTTCGTTCCCCCGAGTCTACCGCGTTAGTAACGGTCCTTCCTGACCTAGCCTGCTTCCGAACATTTTCCCTTTTACCTGCCGGCATCTCTAACAATTTACCTGACACAAACACGCTCTACCAATAACCGCTCAACTTTGTTTAATGTTAAGTTATTTAGGACTTGTGCAACCTTCCGTTTGTTTGCTAAGACAAAGGTAATAAGAGTGATGTGAATGTCTAAGACCAATCGCCTAAAGCTCGATATGGGTTTTGAAATGATACAATGTGGTTTTATGACTTCAAAATTAGTCTATAAATTTAGCAAGGAGTGATATCTCGAACGCCTGGTCCAATGCAAACCGCTTCTAAAATTTGTATAATTCTATCATTTATGGATAAGAATAACATAGCTTAATTTTACTCCCCCAAAACCTCAAACAAATATTTAAAAGGTTTAATACATAATCATACATGAATCATGCACAAAGCGATCTTTCTCCTTCTTCTGTATGATTCCTGAAAATTTCCTTACACACTCGATCACAATTTTCATTTCCTACGTTGTGTTATTTTTTTTATTTTATAAAGTTACATTATAAATCCAATCGTATCGTTATTTCGAATACGTAATTGGATCGCTGGTCACTGCGCCAATTTTCTGTGATGGTACGGCTAGGATCGTCTATATATTTATTTATTTAGTGTATCGAATGTATTTAGACTTTATTCAGGAAAACATCGTAGAGTTAGAGCACATCTCGGTAACAAGGAGGCAGCTTATTTGTCAATTTCAAGGCTTTATACAGTACATTGGATTGAGTGGTCTAGTACCCCGACTGTCATTCATTCCACCCGCTTACCTGGAACCTTTATGTTCCGGGGTAGACAAAGGGTTTATTGTAATGAGGCGAGCCTCATTCAATACAAGTTAGTGAAGCTCGCTTGTACTATTGTTGGCTGTATGGAATAAAGTAAGTGCTCGGATAGCGTGATAGACAGTGAAAATACTAGAAACAGGTATGCCTGAACCAAATGACCAATCTCATTCTGGTACGGGGATCCCTACGCCAGTAACTGGCCCTGTCGTCAGGTTATTGGGGTGACAGTTGACCTCCTTTGCGCTGCGAAGCGTTTACATTTCCAACATCCGAGGATGCGTACTTTCAACGTTGGGGCCCAGCGGGCCCCTACCCCTTTTACCATGGATTTATGAAATTCAATAATATTAGATATGGTTTGGCCAAACCAAGGTCGGAGGTCAATCTGTAAGACATGGCGTGTATTGGGTACCCAGGATTGCTATCAGATCGCCACCGAATCATGTACATGAGTATATAGGGTCAACCTTCCCAAATCAGCTTATTGGCTGAAACCTCCGTTACTTCAATGTCTCAACTCAATTAACTCAGCCTCACAAGACCAGCTGTGACTTACAGGGTCGTTACCTTTACTGCATCTACCGATGCGAACAATACCCACTGGTTCCGCCGCTCTCGGTCCACTGCCATTTGTGTCTCCCGGTACACGTGACATTTAGCCACTAAAATCCGTTAGGACATCGCCTAGCGTTTGTACGCAGGATTTTATTGCTCAAATAACTTGTGACTCTTGTTCTCAACTCTGGTCTCAGAAATGCATATTTGGTCTGTTTAATCAAAATATGGACCTTACGTTAACTCTCAGTTTGCTTGGAAGAAGCTTAAATTACCAATTTGAAGCAAAATTACTAGTGTATCGGCATAATTTTAACAATATAAAGTCTCATCAATCAATTTAATTTATTAACCCGTATTTATTACGTGGTTAATAATTTATCTGTAAAATGCCATCGAGATCGAACTGTATAGAAAATCTGTGATCGAGATGTAGTGTGGAAACCTTCAATAGTGGAGATTAATTATTACACGAAGTGTACTTTACTTGCTCTTGATTTAGAAATCTCATTGTAGCTTAATCCGCTCAATTTATTAATGAGAAATCTCCATTATTAAATAGTTCCGAGTTAGGGAACTTATCTAGAATATAACGAAAACCATGAAATTTAGTAGATCAATTAATTTATTTAATAGGAAGATCTACCTTATAATACATTTGAGGAAGCAAAAGAAACTAATTCAATTATTTAGATCTCCATTGATGATATATTTCAATGAAAATCGAGGATTCTGTTCCTACAGAGCCATACTAATAAAGGGAAAACGAACCCCCAAATAAAAAACCCTTTTGGCTATTTACACACTAACACACATGCACACAGTGGCTAATAAACATATCACACAACAATAAACACAAATAATCACACAATAAAATATATACACAATTAGTTCATCTGAGTACAATGAATAGACTTAAGATTTTAGGTTCGCTTTTAGTTGGTGTGAAAAGGAGCTTTAATTGAGGGTCTAATTTACGTTAGCCTCAACTCTCCACCTTATTACATTGGTTAATGGTGCTATATTTACATAGCTTGCAATGGGTTGCCCTTGTGACTGCACACTTATTATCTGTTGTGCGACAATGAAGTTCGCTCTTTATTCGTTATCAAGTTTTAAAACAATTAGGAAAAACAGTATCAAAGATCGGCAAGTAAATCTAAAGCTATGAACCAAGGGAATTACAAGATTTCTTATTCATTTCACACAGATTAACTTAGTACACATAAAATTACGTTTTACAATTTACTCTTTCCAGTATTGTCAAATAAATCCATGACCCTTTATAAGTTCAATTTCCAACGTCGGTCATCTCAATCTCTCGAACTCTAGGTGTGACTTCTCTACTACAATCAAGCCCAAACACCTCCAAATACTCCCACATTTCTCACACATTAAGATCAATAGAACCATGATCATTAATCCGAACAATATCAACATTATGACCTCTATTGAGTTCCAACCCTTATATTCAACCTGAATCAGGCGATAACAAGACTCATATAGTTCGTCTAGATTCATTCTTTACTATAATACAGAACAGTAATAAACAAGTAGTGGATTCATTTGATAACCTGTATTAATAACTGAAATCGGGTACCTTACCGAATAACTCCTGGATGCACTTTTCACTCCCTAGCTAAATTACAAACTAACTTATTTATTTAGATTTTAGTTACAAAATTTCGATATGTTAGGACCTTCAACAACCCTAGCTCATAGGTTCTAACAAAGAGAATCGCTAAGATTTTTCTAGGTTCTTGTCGTGAAGCGAGCCAAGATCCAACTGCCCCAACTTCCTCCTCCACTCCCGTCAGCGTCATCCTTCGGGTCTCCACCTCTCTCCGGGAGCTGTGGGCTTGTCTCTGTAATTTTAAAATATTCCCACGAGTAATTCCGTACATATGATTGGTTAATGACTATGACCGATCCTTGCGATTGGACGATAGTCATGCTAGAGCGTAAGCTCCGCCCTTAAAACATCATCATCAGCATCATGATGTTTTTGCTTGCTATGATTTTTTTGACTGGTTTTACTCGAGTCTAGAGCAACACGTGGAAGCAATTTACGTATCCTAGCAATTGAAAGATTGCACAAGGTCCTTTGTCTATAATGGGTTCTTAAGCATCGACTCGTCAAGCGTCATTTTTACGACTTAGTTTTAAGAAAGCGAGTCAGGTTTCTTTTGTCTAATTTAATTTTATGTTGCGCGTTGGTCGACTCTATAAATCTTAAGTTTTGTTTAAGATAATTTTTTGTTCCCTTGAATTCTGGGTAAAACTTTCTACACGTGAACGTTGCTGTCTGCGTTATTTGAAATTTATGGGCGCTAAGTCTGTATTTTATAACTTATTTGATACGCGGAAGCGATAACGCTACGTTGACCATCTCAATAGGTGGTAATCGTGCAATGGGCATATGACTATAAAATTTTAACTGCTTTTAAAAGGTCACACTAAAGTGGTTATAGTTTTGTATCATCGGTGCAGATGTCCAAGTAAGGCAGACTCTCTCCTTAGGTTTGTGTTAACGTGTTTCACCTAAAGCTTATAAGGACACTCATGATCCGTTTGGGAGAATGTTATGTACAATTTTGTGTCTAGACGTTGTCGGAAAATATAGCACTAAAAGGACGCCTTTTATGTACAGGGCGTTGGATAATAAGTGTATAATCAGTAAGGTAACTAGTAACACGACACCTGGGTTTTTCAGAAAATGGCAGAGTAGGCTCAATTAAAAAAATATTTTACTTACTTTCTCTTCGGAGTGTTTATTAACTTAAAATAGTAAATAAGGAAGCACTTCAAAATTGGTGAGACTTTTTTATTATAATCGTAGGTTCTGTAAGTAGATACCTAGGTACCTACTGCAGTAAATAGTATTAAAAATCTGTTTTAAATAAACACGAAGGACTAAGGAATTAAGTACGCAATTATCTAGTTCTGCAAATACTCATTCCTTTATCGATTTCCTTTGCTAAAGGAATCCCGCAATCTTATCTCTACGAACAATTAATCGATTATCATAATCGGGATCCGATATCATTGAGCGTCATAAAAAATTTCAGTCGAGTTACACATTGTGTCAATTGCACCTGATTTTGTTTTGTTATTGTGTATTAACTTATTTATTACATTGCAGTTTAAAGAAATATCTGGCCATGCTGATACAATAAGTTGTACTTGTGATCACAACCAGGATTTAAAACGTTAATTTACTGTTTATAGTAAGTGAGACCATTTTTGTATGAAGTGGAGAGGGTATAGCATTTTCCCTGTTGTTTTTGTAGCACTTCTTTGATTCAATTCTCATTTTATGTGCTGCTGAAAATAGATACACTTTAATGATATGCTCAACTAGTCGCCTCTTGAGAGCTCTAGTCATTTAGCGGTTTAGAAATACAAAACAATGACTCTTTATTGGACACTTAGTAATAAGTTAATAATAAAATTTAGTCTAGTAAATGGGCTCTATTTTTTATACATATTCAAACTGTTCTTAAAGCTCAATTTTAGACAACTGTTTAAAATACACACAACTATCTAGAACTGTAAAAAAAACTTCTACAAAAAAATCTTTCAGTTAACAAAGAGTACTTAATAGTAAACTATAATGAAAATCTGTGACTATGGCCAGAATATCTTCGATTTCAGCTAATCCGTATTTAGGACCTTGCGCGAAATTGTAGAGCTGAATAGAGATAACTATTTTCTCAATTTTTATCCTCTGCAGGGACGTTCAAGCCTCGTTGCCACACTGCACTGAAGCAGGATTCGATTTTATGCAGCAATAAAGCATTATTCTTTGTAAAAATCAGCTGTCCAATCAATTTGTAAAGCTTAAGCTTGGAATGTAGGTACATACATGAAAATACAAATATTATTGTTCTTATTGCGAAGGTTGATTGTTCACTGTACCTATTAGAAATAATGAGAAGGGGATATTGACCGCGATTACCTTATAGGTTTGATGAGCTCCCGATTACGTGGTCAATATTCCGTTCTCATTATGTCTAATGTAATTAACCGTGACTCAAATTAGATGAAAAAAAATTCGGATAAATTTCTAAAGATGATTTTTTATTGCGTTCTTCTTCTAAACTTTTAAACTTCGAACTTAATAGTAAACTAACTAACTAACTAAACTACTAACTAAACTAAACTAAACTACTGCTAGTCATAAAAAGGTAAAAAGCGAACTTAGCTCATTCTTATACCTATACTACAAGACTTACGTTTATATCTTTATATTTTTTGTCATAAATATAGGTACCTATGTACTTTTAGTTATTGAAATGGTTGACTTAATATAAGCGTGGTTCACATGTTTATATTCCTATAAGTAGCCAAGGACTTTACGTACTTAGGTATACACTGCACACATGTACGCATAAACGGTTTATTATTATTTTAACCTAATGTAAATAATATTATGGGTAATTATTTTGTTGCTAACAAAGTCTAGTTACCATCTAAACCTAAATAAATTAAACTAATATGATCTCGGTCTCAAAACAACTTTTGAACATTCAATTCTAAATAATTATGATGCTTTCAGAACACACTCTCTAATCAGGCTAACACTTTGTTTGTTTACCTATTTGATTTATTCCTGTAATTGATGTTGATTATTTCGCAGGAAATGATTCCGCACGTAAATGGCTCCGACAATGGTAATATAGAGACCGAGGAGATAGACCTCAGTAATTTATATCAATATGAAAAACAAAAGCGTACGTATACTTTTTTATGTTAATGGTGTCCGTAAACGTGATTATTTTAGAAAAAATATTGCAATAGCCGAATACGAAATGGTATCAGAGTATTTGTGTTATGATTTATGATCTCTCTGAGTAGAAAAGATGTTAAGTAGGGGGGTCGCTCACTGCCAAGTCGTGGCGGCGGCGCGGCGTCGCCGAAGCGGCTAGTGTTAATATTAGTAGTATTAGTAGTAAAGCGTAATGCTTCGTTCTCGCTCGCGTGACAATATTCGTGGCGTGATTCAAGATGAAACAAAAAACAAAAACGAAATGACGGCGGCGCCTCCGCCGCTTCGCCGCCGCGCCTCGACTCTTTGTATTAGCGCGCTACCCGTAATGCCAAAGAAAATGCGCACCTCGACGCCGCGCCGCCTCACTTTTGTTGCAGTAAGCGACACGCCTTAGAAGTTCATTTCCAACTTTATATTACTTTTCAGACCTTAACTGGTACGACCAAGTCCTTCTAAACAGACCGCTTAGGGTGGTCATAGGGGGGCTCGGTGCGGCAGTGTTGGCCCCACTGCTGATCTACCACTTCGTATTCTTCTCGAGCATGGAACTGCCTCCCTCCGATGGGTTCTCAGTCGGAACTTGCGTAGTTCCGCGACCTAACCGTCTCCCTTGTGGCCTGGGCAACATCCCGCAAGCAGAGTGCCACCCGCAGTGCTGTTACGACCTAAACAGCAACATGTGCTTCCACAGATACCCTTCAAGGTTCTCGTACATAATGGACCAAGTCTGGACGGAGGAAGTGATTCTACAACCTAGAATCGCAACCGTCCCTTTCTCCCACCAAAACAGCATACCTAGAATCAGAATGTCGATCGATGAAATATCAGAATCGCATATGTCTTTACAGTTTTACGACGCGACAGAAATGTCATTAACGGGAAGGAGGATTGAGGACAAACTTTACAGTTACGACGTAACGTCGCCGGAAATGGGTATCTCAGTCAAAGCGAATCAAGGGTTAATATTCAGCACCATAAGAGGGCCATTGGTTGCTTCCACCGATATTTGGGAAATCGCTTTTAGGTTAACGAACGACACCATGTACGGCCTCGGACAGATACCCCTGATTGGGGGCACTTCGAAAGTGATTTACAGTCACAGAGGTGGCATAAGTTCTATTCCCCTTATATTTGCTAAGGTTAATACGTCTTACCATGGAGTTTTGATCGATGCCGTAGCCCCGACAGAAGTGCTAGTATTCGAAGATAATCAAATCGTGATTCGTAGTATAACAAGCTCGGGATTAAAACTGCACGTGTTTGCCGGACCGAAGCCCAGTGACGTCATGGAAGACGCGATGAAGGTAATCGAAGTCAACGAACATTTGGAATATTGGATGCTGGGAGCACATATTTGCAGGTACCTATACAGAAAATTATCAAATAAGTCAATATAGATACAGTAAATTAAATTATATTCCTTACAAGTCCCAAATTTATGTTTCCGCTTTTATTTTATTTTTTGTGTATGAAGTCTACGTACAAGAGAAAACATTAATAAAATAAAACATAACACCTCCACTCACCCAAAAAAACCGCAAAGTCCGAACAAACACATACTTATGAACTAAAAAACAATTACTTTGCTCACCCGCGACCACTAATGACAAATAGTTATATCTGTGCGGCAAATGTATGTTTCCATGCAACACCTCCGCCTCCACTGCTACACGAATCAACACATGCCACACAGACTCAACTATCACCACCACCACTATACTAAACGCTGACGCGTTTCGGCACTCTCCACGAGGCCATTTACGAAGCACAACAACAACCGCTCAACATGCCACCACTTCCACTACTGACATATGTAAACCATGTACTTAACTGTGTTAAGTGGAAGTGGTGGCATGTTGAGCGGTTGTTGTTGTGCTTCGTAAATGGCCTCGTGGAGAGTGCCGAAACGCGTCAGCGTTTAGTATAGTGGTGGTGGTGATAGTTGGGTCTGTGTGGCATGTGTTGATTCGTGTAGCAGTGGAGGCGGAGGTGTTGCATGGAAACATACATTTGCCGCACAGATATAACTATTTGTCATTAGTGGTCGCGGGTGAGCAAAGTAATTGTTTTTTAGTTCATAAATATGGACCTCCGCAAAGTAACGCCTGATTCAATAAATTATTTAAACACATACTTTTAAAAACGGTTTTTCAAATTAATTTTCCGCAATGATATTACGTAGAAACAGGAAGTAGATATGTTACTACCGCATCCGAGTGGAAGATTCATAAAAGACCCAATCGACCCTTTCTGACAGCTTCCTGTGCCCTAAGCACGACTTGTCGAATCCTGCGTTACGTTACGGTTATCGTATCGAGATCGAGAAATGTCATACTAAATTTTAGTTCCAAATACGCTCACGGGCGGGCGCTGTTCCAAACGTCATACAAACTCGTTATAGTTTACTATTCGATTTTACGTGACGCAGGATTCGACAAGTCGTGCTTAGGGCACTGACTTCAAACAACTCTCCGAAAGTGACGTGATGGCCAACTGGCCGAAACTATTTCCAAACGCAATTTTCTAAGAACGTAGCGTACCTACCTTTACTCTATAACATATCATTGAGTCAATGATAATAATCGCTTTATTGATTATTTTTGTTTTATTTTTTTTATGAAACATTCATAGAATGAAATTCAACATACAATGACAATGCAAAGAAAAATTCGTTAAGCAGCTGGACAACTGGTACGGATTACCGAGGTTGCTGGTTCAAGTCCAGCTGCTTAACGAATTTTTCTTTGCATTGTCATTGTATGTTGAATATCATTGAGTTTCAATAAAATAAGTCTCTAATTGTTTTATTACGACTCTAAACACCAAAAGAGAGGCAAATATACATATATAGTGCCACTGTGGTGAATTATGTCTGACACTGCACACCTTCAGAATTATAGAGATTCAATTCTGAATACATGTAACATAATTTAATACTAGAGGTACGTTTTTAATACCACTAAATTGAATATAGAAATATAACATGGTTATTTAGATTCGAGTCTGTTTAATTCTGAAGGTGCGACAGGTTAAAAAAACTGTTTATTGCTAATAAAATGGTATTCAAGATTTAATTACCGTATAACCAATAATAATAGGTTATTTTTTCGTGTGGGAGTATAGTAAAAAATACACCGGGCAGTACATTGACTGTAGAAAGACGTTATACGAGACACGTCAGAGACAAATTAATGTTTGCTTAGGACAAATGACACGGTGACAAAAATAGATTATCCGGTCGCACACAGCAATACAAACATTCACACAAGCACAACGTGTTTCGCTTATAGACAACATCATCATCATCATCATCATCATCATCATCATCGTCAGTACCGACGTGTTTCGCTTATAGACAACATCATCATCACCAGCCTATTATAACACCACTCTGCTGAGCACAGGCCTCCTCTCAGAAAAAAAAGGCTTGGGCTATAACTATAGTTCCCAGTGCGGATTGGAAACTTCACACACATCATTGAATTGCTTCGCAGGAATCCGCAGGTTTCCTCACGATGTTTTCCTTCACCGAAAAGCTCATGATAAATTATTAATGTAATTTCGCACATAAATTCCGAAAATCTCAGTGGTGCGAGCTGGGGCTCGAACCCACCACCCTCAGCTTGAGAGGCCATAGGTCAAACCACTAGGCTACCACGGATTCTATACAATTTTCGATTGGCTGATTGAGTTTGTTTGATTATGTATTATTATACTTATTATTTGACCGTGGAGGCGTTTTACACCTCTGCTGATTTTAAATTTAGTTTAAATTAACCCTAGAGACTATACATCTCTAAGCCATTTAGATTAAGTATCATATTATAGTATTAATTCTGGGACCCTATACATCCCCTTGTAATTCTAAAGATATTTGACCTGGAGACCCTATACATCTCCTGCTCAATTAAAACGTGTCAATAAATTAAAGTGTTCTGGTTTTGCTGTTCTATTAAATTTTTTTTTTACACTTTTCTAAAATACGGTATTTTTTTTTCTTTTTTTTTATGATAGAGTGAGCTTTCTTTGTGTAATTTATCTGTGGTTACGTATTGTAAGATCAGTGCCCTAAGCACGACTTGTCGAATCCTGCGTCACGTAAACTCGAATAGTAAACTATGACGAGTTTGTATGACGTTTGGAACAGCGCCCGCCCGTGAGCGTATTTGGAACTAAAATTTAGTATGAGGTTTCTCGATCTCGATACGATAACCGTAACGTAACGCAGGATTCGTAAAGTCGTGCTTAGGGCACTGATGTAACTTGTTTTTAGAAAAAATTACTTTGTGCCAAGTTTCTTGCGGTGCATTCTTCTTGGCAATCATGGTCTTTCCGAAAGCGCTGGTAAACTCAAAAAAATAACGTGTAAAAGAGCATTCAACTGCCTATTTGCTAAATAAAATTTTGAATTTTGAATAACAATTAACAATAATTCTATACTTAATTGAAATTGTGAAACAAATTATAAGCCATTTATAAGTTACATTACTTTACAGTACTTTATTATTTATTTAATTGAAAGCTTTAACTTATCGTATATCTTACATGTTTCAGCGAATCGTCGAAGTCACCATCAGAGGCATTAAAAGACCTAGAAGACTTTATAAGTACAGCAACAGGCGACGGGCTACCCTACGAGAGTCATTGTGGCCCCAAACCCATAGTCTTCGATTCGGGTTGTGATTTAGAGGAGAAAATGCTTCATGAAGATGGTGCTAAGGCAGTGAAAACAGCAAACAAGCGATACATACCGCACGTATCTCCCTACGTAAGTACCTACCTATATTATTTATGAAGCATGTAATGTGCTTAGATGTTAAGTACGACGATATTTACACGAGTCCGTATAATGTTTATTTACCAAAATACATTATTTTACATCTAACGTATGGTGTACAGAGCGGGTATTTTTTTACTAAAATTACGGGGCAAAAAGCCAATCCGCCTTTAATCCCAAAAATAAATACTGTAACGGGTTCAGGTTCACAGGCGTTAAACAAAATGAAAGTAACCAAACTATTTTAACCAAATTATCATTAGGAGGGTGTTTGCGGCGATGGGATCCCTGAGGCGCCTCCAAAATTTCCTGCCATTTGCTACGAAGGTTGCGCTTGCCCAAACTTTATTGCACCCGATTTTAGATTATGCTGACATATGTTACCCTGATCTTTTAGAAGAGCACCTGAATAATCTTGAGCGAATTCAAAATCTATGCATTCGGTTCATATTTGGTTTACGTAAATATGACCACGTTTCTCACTTCCGATCACAACTCAAGTGGCTCCCAATCCGTCTCCGTCAAAATTCACACATTCTCATACTTTTTTACGGCATCCTCTTTAACCCAGCGACTCCTCTCTACCTCACACAGCGTTTTAGTGACGTCACTTCTTTAAGATGCTCTCAGAACTTTCTCCTTACTGTCCCTCTTTCTAATTCCAAATTCTATGTCTATTCTTTTACTGTCCAGGCTATACGGTTGTGGAACTCCTTACCTATAAACTTAAGGCGCGCTAAATCTTTGCTAATATTTAAAACCATGTTGAAGGAGCACTATCTGTCCACTTGTGCGTGAGATTTGTGGCAGACTTTTTAAACTTTTTTTGAAGTATTTATTGCTATGTATCGTATGTATTGTATTATTGGCATTAATTATAGTTGTGTGTAGGTAGTTTACACTGATATTATGTATTTTCACTGGTTACCTTTAAAAAAATTACCTAAAAATTCTAAATCGCACCACCTGCTTTAAATGTGTTCTTACCTTTATTCCGTTATGGTTGCCTGGTAGAGATCGCTATGTAACGATAAGGCCGCCCATTGCTACCTTGCATTTTCTTTGTACCTTTTTTTCTGTTTTGTTTATTTTGTGGTGTTCAATAAAGAGTTCTTGTATTGTATCTCGTTTAAAGTAAATACATTAGTTTTTATTAATAATCCATCTGGAGTCAAAAAAGAACAAAAAACCAAGACAGCAGGTGTCAATCCGACAGCATACTCGTATGCACACATAGGTGAAGACAAAAAGGTTCTTAGCACGTCAGTTACACTATACTTACTTGCGCATTGCTAACCCTCGCCCTGCAGAATGAAAAATTATGAAGAATTATGAGTTTCGTCATATTCGGCTACTTAGATACGTTTAAATTATAACAATTATAGATATTTACTTATGTGGTAATATTGGTGAGTTGTAGGATCGGATCGGAAAATTACGTACCTAAGTAAATTTATTAGATCATCGTAAATCTTGGATTAGCACGTTTAGAGAACGCTCTTAATCATGAAACGGATTCGGAAGTTTGGATGGCCTAATCTGACCGATAAATTAATAATTTATTTCCAATGTCGTATTTATTCAAATTTAAATCTCAATGATAATTACTCTATTATTATTGGTTAAGTTATCTAGAGCATTGAAATCGGACGTTATTGTTAATAGGATTCTATTCTGTGTTATTCTATTTCAAAAAGCGATCATCCAGCTTACACAAATATTGTTAACAAACTCCGCTACTGAATTTCGCTTTAAACTTTATTTATCCAATCAGCTTCTTTATTAGGTACTTTATTTGAATATTTAACTAAGTACTTACATAAGTAACACGTCTCGACCGCAAATAAATATGGTCCAATCTAAAGCTGTATATGACGTTAAGAATCCTCAAAGAATTAATTTCCATATTTCTTTAGTAAATGCCGAAAAAAAAAAACTTCGAAAACAATATTTTCATTACAGATTCATCATGAAATTGAAAATGAAACGTCGTCTGAAGAAATCGACATGAACAGAACAATCAACGAAACATGCACAGATATAGTCTCAACGTACGAACAATATATGCTTCGTACAAACCAATCACATCTCTATGTAGGCTCTATTGGAGATGATACTTTTGTTTATCCAATTTTCGAAAATTCTTCTGCTGAATTCATGAAAAGCTTGTGGGCGTACGAAGATGAAATTGATGGCGTTATTCTGGAAAACAATTGGCCACTAGATGAATCCAGTTGCAACGAAACTTCATATAAGTTTCCTTACTTCAGCGAGGTAATAGTACATAAGTTCATTGTTCTTAAGACATATTGTATATGAGTACTTACTAGTCAAAGTATATGGGTTTTAATAACGATACTGTAGCGAACAGTTATCAAAGCTTAACAAAGACTTAATATGTTTTCATCTCACTAATGAGCATTGAAGTTATGCTTTGAAATTTCATATGACTTTTACGGTGTAAATATTTGCCTGACAGATAAGGGCTTCTACATTGCATTATCTTTTTACGCATAATGTATGTTTACATGTAATTTTAATTTGTAATAGTCGATTTTTGCTGAAGCCGTAAATTTTTGCAGGTTGAATAAGTTATAACATAAGTTATATAAGTGATGGGCACCCTGCCGAGAGGTCCAGGTTTGGTAGGTATTTAATTTTAATTTTTTAAGTTAGTTTTAGTTTTAATATTTTAATTTACTTTGTAGGTAGTGTTAGTCCATTGTACATTTGTTTTAAATAAACTAAGCGTTTCTTTTGGGTTAGTTATAACATACACATCTTAATTTATGAGTGTCTTGAAAACTTGTTATGCGTAAACATACACTATGCGTAAAAAGATTATGCGTAGGCAAGGGGAACCCTTTAAGTAGGTAGGAATTAAACACTGTAATCATTAAATTTAATGTCAATTCATTTGCAGAACTTCGAGCTAGCCTTTGAATTAACGCCTAAGTATGATGCGATACGACCTAACGACATTAAGTATTTCTACGAACATAACGAGTATGGCAACCAATTCGTGAAAGCCTTCAAAACTTTGTTTGACATTGATATTCCCACGTGGACGACCAGCCAGTTTATGAATGGCGGGGTCAAAATAAACCGTCAGAGTATTGACACTTCGTGGACTAACTTACGAAGGGAACTAGTCGAGGCTGCTCTAGGAGGCATATCGGGGCACTGGTCGTGGGCCACGCCCATATGCGGGGACACGGAATCATTTGATCCTGAAACACAAACCAACCTATGCGTCAAATGGTACATGGCCGCTACATACATGCCTTTAATAAAGATCCACTCATCTTCCACCCCCCGGCACCCCTCAGCCTTCACTGGCACCAATAAAAATTTAATGGTCGCTGCGTTAAGAAAGAGGTTAAGTTTGATGCCATATTATTTTACAACTCTACAAACGGGACCGCTGCTGAGGCCCATGTTCTATCAGTTCCCGGCGTCAGAGTATCTGAACGATTTAAGCAGTCAGTACAGTGTCGGTAATGATTTGATTATAGTGCCGAATTTGCAACCGAGCCAGAGCCACGTACATTTTTGGATACCACCCGGTAAATGGTATGAGTTGTGGGGTGGTTTGAGGATAGAAGGTGACGAAGGGAATGTGGTTACTCTGACCACTACAGAAGCAGATTTCCTGACCTTAATTCATGGTGGGTCGATCCTCATTATGCAAAAGGTAATGGCTATTTTACTCTATTTAGTAGATATAAGTTATTCTTGCGTGAAAGGTTTACAAAATCTATTTACAATTCTGTAATACGAGGAAGCGAATACCCCAGTCTTTTGTACTTAGACATACTGCCTCAAGTGTGACGAAAACTTTTTTTAGGCTGAATTTGATTTCGTTTTTTTTTCAGGACGTCAAATCAACGGCTGAAGAAACGCGATTACAATCGGAATTTTCTCTGACAATCGCTCTTGACTGCGAATCAACAAACACTACAGACGTGTCAGAGGTCAATCCAGGCTGTGTTGCGATGGGAAACTTTTATCTAACAAATGAAATTTCTCTCACTTTTAGAGCAAATGACACTCAGCTTGTTATCAATGTGATTGGTACTGATTTTGAGACAATGTGTGACGAAGACAAAGCAATATGGGCTCATGTGATCAAAGATATTAGTATTTATGGACTAGACAATGAACATAATAACTATGATTACCATAGACAAGTCCCAGCCGCTATAGACTTGTGTAATCTTAAAGAATCTGCAGAGCATGAGCTTGTCTTCTCCTATCTGGAGTAAAGTGTTCACATTGTAGTGAAATAAACGGATCACTCATAATGTCAGTCGTCTATAGCCTGTCATGTTTCGGACCAATCCATAGTCCTTCCTCTAGGAGCACACCGCTTCTTCGGTAGCGAAACGTGAGTGAACCCTTTATTTCACTATGATTGAATCTCACAGTAATTTCATGTTAAAGGTGTTTACGTTTTTAATAGAAAATGGGACGCCTTAATTATGTTTTCCTATCAAATAACAAAATAAACAGTTCAAGTAAACAACATTCAGATTTATGTACCTTAATAAAATTCTTTAAAATGCAAACACTTTAGACTTTTTAGAGACATCAAATGACTTTAACAGATGCAAACTACATACATTACATACACATTAACGTACATTTTCTCTGTCGTTATTGATATTAAATTTAATTCGCCGATTCTGGACGATTGGATGTCAATTAACAATAATGCGAGTAAGACGAACGCTTTTGTAAACCGAAATCGTAATTGGGTATACAAAAGAGAAGCGAACGCTCTCTTGAATTAGCGTAAACCAAGAAAAATGGACAGGATGACGGCGCTCCACCCATTTCAATTCTGCCTGATTTATTCTTGCTTAACTTAACCGGCGACAATTCCTACAGTAAAACTATTTGAACCGTGAATCCTTTCAACAATAATGTCATTGACATTTACAGAAAAAACGATTATTCTGATAAATAAATTCTTACAACCTACTTCTTAAAATGATTGTTAATAACTTGCTTTGCTACTTAATTGATCTTAAAAATTAATTGTTAGAGTTTGATTGTTTATTAAATTGCATGGTCACTAATGATAACGATACTTTGTAAGTCTACACACTAAACCAATTGTTTAATGTTGTATTTTCTCTATTAAACGAATTGTATATTCTTATGAGGAAATAAATATCTTAAACCATAAGTCTACAAATTGATGTTATTAGGGTTCCGTACCTCAAAAGGGAAAAACGTAACCCTTATAGGATCACTTTGTTGTCCGTCTATTTGTCTGTCTGTCTGTCGAGATCCTTTTTCTCTGGAACTCGTGGAGGTAGCAGGCTGAAATTAACATCAAATATTCAAGCCTGAAGTCCCTTAAAGCTATGAAAAAATTTAGCTTCTAAGTCAACGCAATCAAAAGATACAGCCATTAAAAAGGTTGTTTCCATACAAATTGCCGTACCGCGAAAACCTAAAGAGTACTTCCAGTTGTCCTAGAAACTTGAAATTTGGTATGAAGGTAGCTCTTATTGCATAACCACTCAGAAAATTTTCAAAATCTTAAATTTTATATCTGTCTGTATATGTCATAGACCAATATAAAATGACCCCACACTGCGTACATTTTGCTTAGGAACAGGGTTCTGCTAATACTGGACCACCTACAACACTGGGGAAATGCAGGGAAATCTTTGTACGGAACGCTCTTGCGTGAGTTCGACTCGCACTTTTCTAATAGCACATTTTCCAGAAAACCAATTTCTCCAGTAAAGTCGCGAATGTAGCTCGTCTTCATGTAATGAAGTTGCAGGCCCTTAAAATCCTATAAACAGTTTATTTCAGCAATAAGAAGTACGACCGTTCTCTATTTTAGGGTCCTGTTTTATGATACCCCATAAAGACCTCGTGGACGGCTGACTCGGCATTCTCCCCATACACTGGCCCATCTACGCGTCACGAAAACCATGATATGTAGATATATTTTTCCATCGTACCCATTTACGTGCCCTGACATACGGGACGGCCACTCATCAGAGGCCCGAGCACGAATATACGAATCCTGCGTGACGTAATCGAGTAGTAACGTTATCGAGAAATTTGTATGACGTTTGGAACAGTTGCCCGACCGTGAGCGTATTTCGAACTAAAATTTAGTATGAAAGAAAGAAAGAAAGAAAAACATATATAGACACTAATTCGACACATTCACATACAATAAAAAAAACAATAATCAAAACAAACACACTATTCACGTATGTCAGTCGAGTATAGCCCGACATGTTTCGGACTACTCCGTAGTCCTCTGGGAGTACACGCCACGCCGGTGGCGAGACGTAAACACAATATTAATTAACAAAGACAACGAACGATTAAAAATATGTGCCGAATAGCACTAAAAAGGGCACCCTCAGCGTATAGATGGTAGCGTAGTATGAGGTTTCTCGATTTCGATATGATAACGTAACTTTACGCAGGATTCGAAAACTCGTGCTCGGCCTACTGGGATACCACACGAGTAGACACACCAGCGCCTTCCCACCTTGCCACGTCGTCATTGAGGGCGATAGACTTCGCTCAAAAAATTACTATCTGAGTACCTAGTCTCTCTTGGGAGGAAACACGCTCACGGTTACTATGATGGTACCAACGTATTTGTTTCCCTGTTTCATGGAACTGTATGTATTTTCTATAGGTGATAAATCAATAACCTAACCAACTTAGAAAAGTTAAAAACCCCCGACATTGTCATTTCAAAGTTAAATATTTCAAAAACGAGTTAACCGTTTTTAATGAAACTTAGCTAAGGAACCATCTCGATTAAACTAGCTTTCGATTGAAAAAAGCCGCAACGAAATCGGTCCATCCGTTTGGGAGCTGTCATGCCACAGACAGATACACAGACACACAGATACACAGATACACATGTCAAACTGTCAACACCCCTCATTTTCGTCGGGGGTTAATGAAAAGAAGAACTGGTACTAATATTTCTCCCCCTTTTTCCGTCTGTGTATATTTGAATAGTCAAAACAAGCAGATTGATCATTGCTAAAACAAGAAAATCCACACCGCATTATTATAATTATAAGTAATGTAACACCGTAAAACCGTGATATTTATAGACAAAGTGCTCAGACCCCCTTGGAAAATATTATACTTCAAAGCCAATCCGAAGTTCAAAAACAAATTTAGATTTTCAATACTTACTTAATCCTAATAGGTACCAATTGTTTGGAGTGTCGGAAGCCGCTTAAGAACTTTGAATACAAGATGCTGATATTTCAAGTTTTCCTATATTTAAACGTATTTTATTTACGGCTAAGCACAATAACTATAGCTATTTACTTACCTATTTACTATGTAGTGGAAAAAACTTACTAATTTAATTTGCGTCGATTTAGTAAGATCTCTCAAGTATACATAATGATACGTCTCTGTAAATACCTAACTGATAAATACTTATTACACCTACGATAGAGAAATTAGGACATTGTCGATAATGACATCTTTACTATCGATTGGTTATCCTTAGTTATGGTCAGAACTTTTCATAAGAAAATATTTGGAATTATTTAACGCCCTGTATAACAAAGTTGTGTTCACAATTATTTTTCAACATCGAATGGTATTTCTGTCCATGAGATGATTTAGTGACGTTCAATAATTTATTTCTGAAAAAGATGTTTAAAAAAGTGAAAGTCGTCAAATCACATTTTCAAGGCGAAAGTCCTGTATCTGCGGACTTCAAATTTTTTACCCACGTTACCAGAACACTTTGATTACATGCCATCTTGTAATTGCACGGCTAAATTACATCTCATCTCCTAATGGCTTCACGGAAAGATGGGCCGTTCCCCAGAAGCACCTAATGGCAACATACTCAAGATAGATAAATAGATATAGGTATAGCAATGTTTCCAAGATCACGTCATAAATTGTTCTTCCGAAGAAAGTTATTTTTATTTCTACAGTTCATTATTAATGCTCGCCGCTGCCTCGTAGATCATCCGAGCCCTTATCACGGGGCAAATAGGCGAACTAAAAGGTGCCCGCCAAATTTTAGGATTTTAGTACCCAACTTTCATGCTTTAACTTCTGTCTGGATTATTTTAACGGTACGAATAATGAAGAGAAGCTAGCTTTATTCTCTTTTTTATAATTTAAGTAAAAATTGAGAAAAAAAGTTATTTTTCTAGGAACGGTGCAAATGAATAATTCCATTCTTCTATTGTGATCGAGCATACAAGTATTATTAATGGAAAATATAAGCGCAGTTAATTTAGTTGGATGAGTGTTTCGCATCTAGTTACAGCATTGGTAAAAGAGGTAGGTACATATTTATAAAAAATTAACAATTTTTTTCTTGCAGGGTCAGCACGCGCGAGTGTGGTCACACTTTGGTGTCTCATCCACAGTTTTCCAGCTGACCGCCTCACCTAAGTAATTAATACAAAACGAAGTCGCCGTCTAAAACTACTTAGTACCTATAAGTACTACAGCATTGTTCAGTTGCGTCAGAGGGTCGAGCACGACTTGTCGAATCCTGCGTAACGTTACGGTTATCGTATCGAGATCGAGAAACCCCATACTAAATTTTAGTTCCAAATACGCTCACGGGCGGACGCTGTTCCAAACGTCATACAAACTCGACAACGTTTACTAATCGATTTTATGTGAAGCAGGATTCGAAAAGTCGTGCTCTACCCACAGGTACCTAGGCACCGTCGACGAAACTGAATGGCGTACCTCAATGGTACCTTTTTGCAATCAATTTAACAAAGAATTCTTTGGAATTCTTGGGTATGGGTGGAAAAGGTTCCACAGTGATACTGATAAGCCAATCAGTTTCCTCGACTATAGACATCGAGTTTATTCACCCGAAAAGACGCGCCAGGCAGCGTCAAAATACATGTTTTACGGAATAGGTGTACTTTACGAACGAAAAACTACACTTAACACTAAGACGTATAAATACCTAATAGTTATATGATAGACATTGTGCGAGTAAAAAGCACCTAACCTTTAATGTACCCGACGTGTTTCCTTGAAGCTTATTGACAGTCAAACTAAGTACCTATTCAATGAAGTATATAAAACAGGCGCCAGCTTCTAAAAAACTAAGAG
The DNA here is from genome assembly GCA_963691665.1 of Clepsis dumicolana. Lineage (NCBI taxonomy): Eukaryota > Metazoa > Arthropoda > Insecta > Lepidoptera > Tortricidae > Clepsis > Clepsis dumicolana. The sequence continues at coordinate 5,744,696 of OY829521.1, forward strand.
GTAATATTACTTTTCGATGTCTCCCGCCTTCTTAATATATTTTCACCCACGGAGCCTTTTTTACGAGCCTGCGAGGAACATTAGTATGCGAATGCGTAAGTAAACATGCGTATACTATCCTTAATATCCATACCAGCAGAAACCTCCTCCACACATGATTATGCTCGTATGTCGACGCCTTCGTTTAACAGCTATTTTAACCCTTAAGTCTCAGACAAAATATTTTACAAACTAGTACCTGTACTGAGTTTGCTATGTATCTATGTATCCCGTATAGACTTGTAGCTATGTATCCCGCCAAAAACATAAATGTAAAAAGGGAGCCATAATACTGAACAAAAGAGGTGAAATCTTAACGAGCAGGTGCCAAGTTCTATTCGAGGTCTTCCAAGGCAAGGCAAGGCTTTCCATCTTAGTCATATTATGCAACACATACAAATCTTACTGGTACAATAATATTTAACGATTATGCAATACTTACGTACATAATTTATAATGATGTGCCTAACGGGAATGATGCAAAGACGAGGCCAGTTATAAATCGAGTTTATCAGTTGTTTACAGAGATAAAAACAAGCAACACGAATTCATCTCCAATAAAGCAGTTTGTTCAATTGAGCTTAATTTAGATACTACATTTGGTTACGGAGAGACATATAAATAGTAAATAGTTTGAGAATAAGTAAAATAGAGCGGAATCATGTGAAATGGATAATAAATATAAGGAAATATTGATGCTACGCGGATAATTGATAACTTAATTGTACTACAAATTTTACAGTTTACCTAAGCAGCTGATGAAATTATAAAAACTAAGTAAATACGACGTCTGAGGTAATTAAGTGAGATCTCTTTGCGTTCGCTGTTTACGGCCGATAACAGCCAATAAAGTTCCATTGCTGGGGATCGATAGTTTGACCTCTTCGTGAACTGTGATAAATCAGTTTAAGCAAACAGCTATCATTACACTGGCAAGAGTCGTACAGTCGGGAACACCGCAGTTGCTCTGAAGTCTCTAATGAAACCAGTCGAGAAAAGAGACGAAGAGGACACACCAGCTCGGAATTTCATACATCCCAGTCCCAGAATGCCGAACATTAAAGTTTTCACTGGGAGTTCGCACCCTGACATTGCCAAGAAAATCGTGAACAGACTCGGACTCGACCTAGGAAGGGCTACGACGAAAACTTTCAGCAACAAAGAAACTAACGTCGAAATTGGAGAGTCTGTTAGAGGTGAGGATGTGTACATCGTTCAAAGTGGATGTGGGGACATCAACGATAACCTCATGGAACTGTTTATTATGATCAACGCCTGCAAAATCGCATCCGCATCCAGGGTAACGGCTGTCATACCGTGCTTCCCTTACTCCAGGCAAGACAAAAAAGAGAAGAGTCGTGCCCCTATCACAGCTAAACTTCTGGCTAATCTTATCTCAGTAGCCGGAGCGGACCATGTCATAACTATCGACCTCCACGCGTCACAAATTCAAGGTTTCTTCAACATTCCCGTAGACAATTTGTACGCTGAACCAGCTATCACAAAATGGATTAAAGAGAATATTCCGGAGTGGAATAGCAGCGTGATGGTGTCTCCTGACGCTGGGGGAGTGAAGAGAATGACTGCTATTGCAGACAGACTGGACATCGACTTTGCTATCATCCACAAAGAACGCCAAAGAGAGTCTGACAATGATGACTCTACCGTTCTCGTCGGTGACGTCAGCAACAGAACAGCTATCATGGTCGATGATTTGGCTGACACTTGCGACACTATAGTTAAAGGTGCACAGAAATTGAGAGAATCTGGCGCAAACAAGGTCTACGCTATTGTAACTCATGGCGTCCTAGCAGGTAATGCGATAGAAAAGATTAATAATTCATATTTGGAGGCGTTCGTGATCACCAACACCATACCTCAGGACAAGCATTTGAAAGCGTGCCCCAAAATGGAAGTTATTGACGTCTCAGCGATCCTGGCCGAGGCTATTAGAAGAACGCATTACGCCGAGTCCGTTTCTTATTTATTTACAAACGTGCCTTATTAAAAAAATTATTAAGTATTTATAAGTACCTACTTAAGTACGAAATACAAACAGTGGCAAGCAATAAAATGTGTAGAAAATCTTCATTATTTCAAAGACAACATTATTTCAAATAAATGTTTACATAATTAAAGAAAGATTGATTTAATTTCTATTAATGAAGTGTATTACAAACAGGCGAGAAACTGGGTTTGTTAATTTCTAAAGTTACGAAGTTCGAGTACGCTTCAAACTTTGCCTCTGAAGTTGTTCAGGCTACGAGAGGGGGTGCCGCGGTCCCCCTCCCACATTTCCGTTAGTCCCTATTAAAGTGACTGAATTCACTCCAAATGCATTTAAGTTTGACGCGAACTGTAAGTAACTTTTGAAATATTGTCAATAAAATAAAACAGGGGCCTACATAAAATCAACATTGAAACTGCCTCATTCCCTACTAAAAACCTAATTTAGCTGTTTTACTTCATTTTGTTAGGTTATGAACCTTAATAAGAGGTAATACTCATCTAAAGGGAGGGGGGATCAAGTGTTGTGATCCGGGAGCCCTGGCGTTTTGGCTAGGGCGGCGGGTGGGCGCCGCTTGGTGCATCTCTAGGATTCGCCGGCGGCTACCAACCCGGCAGGAGAACAACACCGGTGGGTTTTAGTGGGTATGCCTCCCCCCTTCCCCCTTTATGGAGGGAAGTTCCGAGGACGTGAGTCCGACATAACCACCGCGTCGTCCCCACGGCGCAGGGGTATGCGTAATGCATTTCCCATCGTTAAAAAAAGGGACATCTTTTATTGTAGTGATCTCTACTAACGAAAACCACAGTCACATTCACATACACGTAGGTTTGTGTATCTTCAAATACCCAGCAGAGTGACGTGACGGAGGCTAGAATGAAATGAGCGAGTTTAATTAAATTTAAAGAAAATGTACGGACAGTAGGGCGCATTTTCATGACTAACTTAACTTGTGGTTTTGTCCCCCTGGTTTATTTAATGTTTTTTTGGTTATTAACACAAGATGTGTTTGCTTGTTCGTTAATTAGGATGATCGGATCCAAGGATAAAATTTTGCATACCTATCATTAGTTTTCTCCCGATTCCATTTTTGAAATTCAGTAAAATTACTATTATGTATTCTGTAATAAATAAAAACACCGAGAGCATACGTATGGCGGTGCTAAATGAAATTTGGGGGTTGTTTATTCACATCGCAGAATTAAATGAAGTGAATTAATCTCATCAAACTGCCAAAACCTTTTTCTAAGCCTTAAAGTCAGCGATCGTGAATGTCGCCGACGGCTACCGCCTCTGAAATTACAGATGAGGATTAATAAGGTCATCAAACTCAGGTCTCACTAAATCAAGAGGAATTTAATATTAAAACAATGGGACTTTGATTAGGTACATAATTAGTACTCGTATGAATCTAGATGTCGACAGAAACCACCCGAAAACATTAAAAACTCAACGCATATATGCCTTTGCCATTAATTAGGATCCATCAAATATAGCTTCAATGAGCTAGCTACTTGCACAAAGGATAATTGCTTTGTTTACATAGAGTCAGAAGGAGAATTTTTAGCTATGTAGGTACATAACCTATGGAATTTGCAATGCACCTCGGAAGATCATCTTCATTAACCTATTATGCATTTTACGAAGTGAGGAATTTTATGAATTCTGTCACGGCTGGCTCGAACTTCAACGAAGCTTGGAATCTTATGGAGTTTAAAATAGGTACTTAGGTAGTAGGTACGTGAAGAAAACAACCTAAAGATGGTTTTTATATTCAAGCTTGGCCGTGGCTTTGCCCCCGTGAAATATTTCAAAATAGGCTAGCCATAAGTCGAGTTTAGCCCGACATGTTTCGGACTTATTCGTAGTCCTTCCTCTGCGAGCGCACGACCCAGCGGCAGAGACGCACACTGCGTGCTGCGGCTCTGCTCTCGCTACTACTAACTTCGCACGCAGTGTGCGTCTCGTGTACGTGAGTGAACCGTTTTATTTAATTAAGTAATTACTCGTAGGTTTTTATTTCGTACCTACCTACGTATTTTAATAAATGTGCACGTGTATTTTGTTAAAAGTTAAGAGTGCAACCCCTTTAAAAGGTACAGTCCGCTCAATATGCTCAAAACAATTTTATTGTAAACATGGTACCTACCTACCTACTTAAGTGTTTACTTATTTTAATTGGGTAATCACAACACAATCTGACCGATAGATAACACAAGACGAACGAACTAGGTATCAAGCAATCACAAACAACCAGCAAGGTGAAAATGCTTTGACAGACAGACAGACGGACAACAAAGTGATCCTATAAGGGTTCCGTTTTTTTCCTTTTGAGGTACGAAACCCTAAAAGTAAGTAAATCACATGATGGATGTCGGTTTGCGCGCTCAAACACGTTTTTGCTTGTTAGGTACCTTAGAGCAGGAAAGGAATGTTAACGCGCGATTTTCCCTCTGCCAAATCTCTAACATTAAGGCTGACCAAAATGATCAGGGTCTGTTGATTGTGTGCGTGTTTTTGGCATTTGTATGACAGTTTTGTTTTAGTGTGCGTTTGTAGGAACGTAACAAATTTTGACAGGAGCGTAGACGTGTGCTGTACGTGTGTTCCTCGTCCCCTTCAAAAAGTGGAAAAAAAAAGTTATATTGCATAGATAAGCCAAAGGCGCCTTCCGTCTGTCTGCTTTATGGTAGATAGAGTACAGAGTGAAGTCCAAATTGATAAGACGTATGCCATCTCTCTTGGTAGGTATTATTACAGGTAAGTAGTTGTGTTTTAGTGTTATGGTCGGCAGTATTCGCGTGTATTGATTATAATTATAATGTTTAGTTACTGAGCAATATAAGTACCGACTTATAAGTGTAGTGTAGTGTACCTGATGTCAAGATCCTTCTGTCTGGTGTCAAGAGCCGATTGAATCAAATTCTAGGCATCCTTGTATTGTGGTTCAAGAGTTGTATAGATAGCATTTAGATATCAGACGCGCGTTTTGGGTAGAGTGCGGCGTTAGCGTTATACCTAGGTAGGTACCTACTCGATTTGGATAGTTTGTATGAGCCTACAGAGGGTCGAGCACGAGTTTTCGAATCCTGCATAATGTTACGGTTATCGTATCGAGATCGAGAAACCTCATACTAAATTTTAGTTCCAAATACGCTCAAGGGCGGGCGCTGTTCCAAACGTCATACTAACTCGATAACGTTTAATATTTGATTTCACGTGACGCAGGTTTCGAATATTCGTACTCGGGCCTCTGTGTAAATTTCACTTCGCATAAAACGTTTCAACATGTCAAATAAAGTAAACGCCCCAATGCTTGACACCTTAATTTCAGTAATCGACACCAGGCTTGACACCCTTATTGGTTATTGGTATGACTAAGTATAATTAATAAGATTAAAGGTGCCAATTACTGGGGCTGTGCCGGGCACTGGGACATTTTTATCTTACTACGAGTATATAAGAAATGCCTATATTTATATACAATATTTTAGCCTATGAAAATTTCACCTTCCTTCGCTTATAAAAAAAGTAAAATACCCAAGTAAAAGTTACCTAAGCGCCGCTGTCTTAGTAGGTACCTAGTTTCACTAGAACACGTGTCTATTTTCTTGCCCATATATTGCTTATTGTTTGTGCGTTTCACTCATATTATGCTAGGTGCTTAGTTAAAAAGAGACGCAATATTGACTGTTATATATACAATAGAGGGTAGATCATTAAGCATATCATGTTTTGTATAGTGGGTAGTTAGTCTCTGAATAAATGGATCAAGAGTGACACGTATTTTATTTAGCAGTGACGAACGAGGATAATTGGGACTTAATTTTGTGCAGTTTAATTATTAGTGATGACTGTCGGACACTTACGGGAGTTCGATTTAAAGAATGGAAACTGGGCGGCGTATTGCGATCGAGTGGAAATGTACTTTCTGGCAAACAAAGTGGACGATGAAGTCAAGTTACCCACGTTAATTTCTGTTATAGGTGAGGAGACATACGAATTGTTATTGACGTTATCAAGCCCTAGGAAACCCTCATCGCTAACGTACAGTGAGGTTATTACATTATTAAAAAACCATCTGCAACCTACACCTTCAATTTTTGCGGAAAGATATAGATTTCGACAGAGGCGGCAACAGTGCCCTAAGCACGACTTGTCGAATCCTGCGTTACGTTACGGTTATCGTATCGAGATCGAGAAATCTCATACTAAATTTTAGTTCCAAATACGCTCACGGGCGGGCGCTGTTCCAAACGTCATACAAACTCGTTATAGTTTACTATTCGATTTTACGTGACGCAGGATTCGACAAGTCGTGCTTAGGGCACTGGACGGTGAGTCGATTGCAGACTATAGTGCCGAGTTAAAGAAGTTAGCTAGACATTGCGACTTCAACGCATCGTTAGAAGATAATCTACGCGATCAGTTTGTGTGTGGTATAAAAAGTGAAACCGCACGTCAGCAGTTATTCGCAAGGGACCATACATTAACCTACACTAGAGCGGTTAGGACAGCCATAACGCTCGAGGCGGCGGAAAGGGACGCCAGTACAGTTGATCGTTCCAACACCGCGGTAGATATCAACGTAGTTAATGTGTCAGTGAGGTGTATGGCCTGCGGTGATAGTCGGCACAGAACAGAAATGTGCAAATATCGCAATTTTGATTGCAGTTTTTGTCAAAAGATTGGCCACCTAAGACGAATGTGTCCGGAAAAAGCAAGTGTTACTGGCAACATGTGGGAACAGAGACGGGTAAATATGGCGGGAATGGCCGGGATAGAATCACGGGGCATGAGCGTGAGCGGGAGCAGCGGCGCGGGCGGCGGCCAATGCTGGAGCGCGGGCCGCGGGCGCGCGGGGCGTGGGGGCCGACAGGGCCGCGGCGGCCGCGGCGGGTACGGCTGGCGAGGCCGCGGAGTCGGCGCCTACTGGATGCAGGGGCACCCGCCCCTAGCTGAGGGCAGTCACCAGGACCAGGCGGAGGAGCCGGACGTCGGTGATGATGGTGATGATGAAGAACCGATGTACCAGATGTCGCTAACTAGTTACAGACCGGTGTGTATGTCGCTTTTAGTGCAGAATAGGTTATTAAAAATGGAAGTTGACACCGGGTCGGCATTATCTTGTATCAGTGGTGATATTTATCGGCAATGTTACAGTAATGTTAAGTTACATCCTTGCCGTTTGAAATTAAAATTTTACGATGGGTCTGTTATTAAACCAATGGGTTATTTAGAAGTGGAAGTTGCACATTATGATAAAAAAAAACTCTTAGATTTATATGTGATAGATAACGGGACAACGAATCTATTGGGTCGGCAATGGTTGTACGAATTAAACATTGATGTACCTAAAGTTAATTTATTCAATATTACGGGAAAAAATTGTGAATCCACTAGGAAGAATGAAATTATAAGTGATATAATTTCCAGACATGAGGCGTTGTTCGATGACACACTGGGACGGTACGTGGGCCCGCCGGTGAAGCTGCGCGTGCGCGAGGGCGCCGAGCCTGTATTCTGCCGCGCGCGGCCCGTGCCGTATGCGCTGCGGGCGCGCGTCGACACCGAGCTGGATGGCATGCTGCGCGCCGGCGTCATCGAGCCGGTTGACCGCTCGGACTGGGCCACTCCTCTCGTGATCGTCAGCAAGGCAGATGGCGGAATACGTATATGTGCGGACTATAAGGTGACCCTAAACCGTGTTTTAATGATCGACAGGTACCCGGTTCCAAAGTTAGACGACTTGTTTAGTGAACTTAGCTGTAACAGATATTTTACAAAGTTAGACTTGTCACAAGCCTATAACCAACTGATTTTAGATGATGAATCGAGGGCTTACACGGTTATTAACACTCACCGCGGACTTTTCAAATATAATAGATTAGTTTTCGGGTTAGCGTCGAGCCCAGGCATATTCCAAAAGTTCATGGTAAATTTATTTAAAGATATTCCAGACGTAGTCATTTACTATGATGACATTTTGATAAAAAGTAAAAACCTGGACAGTCATGTCAAGACTATCTTGCGGGTTTTTGAAGTACTACACGAAAATGGTTTAAAAATCAAGAAGAAAAAGTGTCAATTTATGGCTGACCAGGTGCAGTATCTAGGTTTTATAATTAATAAACACGGCGTACAAATAAATCCGGACAAAATACAACCTATCGTCGAAATGCCGCACCCTAATACTGCTACTGAATTAAAATCATTTTTGGGGATGGTTAATTTTTACGGCAAATTTATTAAAAACTTGTCATCATTTTTGGTCCCACTGTATGAGCTACTTAAAAAAGGCAGGCATTTTTGTTGGGCAAAAAAACATAATGATGCATTTATACAGGTTAAAAAATTGCTTTGTAGTGCGGACGTGCTAGTGCACTACGACATGTCGCAGCCCGCGGTGCTGACGTGCGACGCGAGCGCGCACGGCCTGGGCGCTGTGCTGGTGCAGCGCACGCCCGGCGGCGGCGAGCGCGTCGTCGCCTACGCCTCGCGCGCTCTCACCCCGCCAGAGAAACATTACAGTCAAATCCATAAAGAGGCGTTAGCTATCATTTTTGCAATTGACAAATTTCATCAGTACTTGTACGGGAGACAATTCACTTTACGTACTGATCATAAGCCTCTAGTGAGCATATTTGGGCCTAATATAGGAATACCGATTACGGCAGCGAGCCGTTTACAAAGATGGGCTATTAAACTTTCGGCGTATAATTTTACAATAGAGTATATTAGAACGGATAAAAACACCGCGGACATACTTTCTAGATTAATAAAAACGCATAAAGAAGAGGCAACGAACGATCTTGAGGACATACCGGAACAGACATATTTACATTTTGCTGCGGAAGCATTGTTGTTGGATTATAAGGTTTTAAAAAAAGAAACTGCAGCGGATCCTATGTTAAGTCGCGTTATAAGTTATTTGATAGACGGTTGGCCGTCTGACGTTGATATCAGGGAGCTAAAGCCGTATCACAACCGACGTAACGAATTGTATATGGAGTTAGGTTGTATTCTGTGGGGTCATAGGGTAGTGGTCCCGGGAACTTGTAGGGACAGAGTTGTGAAAGAATTACACGACTCACACATGGGCATAGTGAAAACAAAGGCTTTAGCGAGAAGTTACGTGTGGTGGCCGGGGGTGGATGAGGCACTGGAGGCGGCGTGCCGCGCTTGCGCCGTGTGCGCCAGCGTGGCCGACGCGCCGCCGGCGCATGCGCCGTGTGCATGGCCATGGCCAGACCGCCCATGGTCAAGACTGCATATAGATTTTTTGGGCCCCATAGCAGGATCCACATATTGATTGCGATAGATGCTTGTTCCAAATGGATTGAAGCAATAAATATGAAATCCACTACTGCAAATGCCGTAATTTGTGTATTGCGAGAGATGTGGGCGAGATTCGGTCTCCCGAGACAGGTAGTGAGCGACAACGGGCCTCCGTTTACAAGCTCGGAGTTTGAAAAATTTCTAACTGACAATGGCGTAGAACATATTCTCTCTGCTCCATATCATCCAGCTTCGAACGGCGCTGCGGAGGTTTCGGTCAAGATTTGTAAGCGCGTAATTAAAAAAGCACTAAAACAAAACATAAATGTCGATACAGCCCTCAATAGGTATCTTCTAACTTATAGAAACACGGAACATTACGCGACTGGGGAAAGCCCTGCTAAAATATTACAAGGTCGTAAGTTGCGTATGCGTTTGGATAAATTAAAACCCGAGCGATTCGCTCGCATCAGCGAAAATCAGGCGCTTACGCGGGCGTGGGAGCGCGGGGCGCAGCGCGCGCTGGACGCGGGCGACGCTGTCTGGTACAGGGACTATCGCGCGCAAGATAAGTGGCTCCCGGGAACAGTCAGCGAAAAGCTAGGTCGTACTGATTATAAAATAGGCTCTGATTTTGGAACCGAGGTACACAGGCATGTAGATCAGTTGAAGCGGAGGGTAACCGAAGCGTCCGTTAATATACCCACACCGTCGAATCCTGACCGAAGAGGTTCTCGCAATTCGATATTCAAATCAGGAGAGGAGGCACCCGAGCCGAGTGGCGCGGCCAGCAGCAGCCCGGCGACGCCGGCGCGCGCGGGCGCGTCCGGGGCCGCCAGTCGCATTGTGTCGCCGAACCAGTCTCGTGTTAACGAAGTGGGGGGGAGCTCACCCTTGCACCCCGAGGTCTCACCGGGGCTCCAGGAAAGGAGAATTCGAAAACCCCCCTTAAGATATGGTTTCGAAGAACATTTTTAGTACCATTCCCTTAACTCCAATTGTAACCTGCCGATTAGTTTATAGTAGAATAGTGAATTGAGAATGTTGTTTACATTTATAAAAGTGTTAAGACCTAGACATTAGGGATTTCTGCTAGAGCTGTTTAAAAAAAAAAATGTTTTTCTCTAAGGGGATACCTGCGTTCCAGTATGTGTGAGTATGTATAATGTGGGTGTGTGTATGGAGGTGTGTGTGTGTGTATGCACATGTGTGTGAGAGTATGGGTATGTGTGTAACGGGTAGTGTGTAGCTGCATTAAATTCGTAATTTTAGATAAGTTTAAAATAAGGGTGGAGGTGTTATATATACAATAGAGGGTAGATCATTAAGCATATCATGTTTTGTATAGTGGGTAGTTAGTCTCTGAATAAATGGATCAAGAGTGACACGTATTTTATTTACCAGTTTAGGTAGGTAGCGTTCATTATTAAGATAAGTTACGTTACGCCTGAGGTTATTTCTAATTAGGTATCGCTATTTTTCATCTATTATGGAATAAGTACGATTTATAAAACACGTTTTCCTTCTTGATTTAAATGCAATTAACCAGAGCGCCTAGTGTAATCGCCGACCGCGACCAGGCCAAGAAATAAGTCTCGATCGCGTTCGCGTTAAACAATTCTTATACTAGGTAGGTATTTGACACTTTAACGAAAACGCGATCGAAACGTATTTTGTGCTTTTTGATTACACTAAGGGCACAGGAGGAGGTATATACTGATACCTACAGCAAATTAATCGTCACATCGTATCACTTGGTTGGTATTGATAATGATTATTAGTGTTAATAGGTAGTTTCAAATTTAGCTAATGAATAAAAACAAATAAATATTCTACTTATGAATATTTACTTCACAGCTGGGTCGGTAAACTACATGGTTTGCTGTTTAATAAGGTTATGTTTATCTAAGTTTTATTTTTTGTTGTTTGCAGGCGGGTTCCAAATCATTTGTAGGTATCTGTAAAGACTGTAAAGATGGTCACAGTACTGTACCATTCGAACAGAAGCCCGCCATCTCGCACTGTGAGGATGGTGGCCGAAATCTTGGGAGTAGAGCTTGAATTGAGAGAACTCAATCCCGTTACGCGGGAGCAAGATTCACTGGAGTTAACTAAGGTGAGTTGTCTCATTTATCACATCTCACAACCTAGTAAGTGTGTAATAGTGGTGTGTTTGATAATAATTGACTTGTTCACAGAAAAACCCCATGCGATCAGTACCTTTACTGGATGAAGGTGACTATTGTCTCGCAGACAGGTAAAGATTCAAAAATCTATTTCCTATTCACCACATAGCTACTTACCTATCTAAGTAGATAGTGTTTTGTTGGTTGTTTTAATAAGGGTATCGCAACTCAGTGGGGAAACCAACCCCACTCATAATAAGACCTTACATGGGGGTCATGTCATCATTATGCTGTCGATTTTCATGGTAAGCGACCACTGTCTGCCACTGTCTGCCCAGTTTAGTAATCATTCGGATTTCCTCTCACGTAGAACAAGGAGTTCGTACTACTAGTACCACCATAAAGTTAAGATCGTTAGCTTAGTCCTGCTTATTTCAGCCACGCCATCATCGTGTATCTCCACGAGAAATACAGTAAGCCGGTTCACGCGCACCTATATCCCTCCGACCGCCGTCAGCGAGCCACCATTAACCAACGCCTGCACTTTGATTGCGGGATCCTCTTCCCACGACTCAGGGCTGTTTTGGTCAGTATCATGCCGTTACTTGTACTTCAGCTGTAGGATGCCACAGTATATGCGTTCGAGACGATAACCAAATCCCATCCAAATTCACTTACTAGATTGACGAGTTACCTACTTGATGCCAGATTGAAAATAAAGTGGACCTATACGGAACAGAAGTGTTCAGCTATAGACAAAGCTATGCGCGCGCGTGCAACAGTGATCCAGTCATGTCACTATCCACCTGTCGTACATTTATAAATGCAGCGTCTTTCCTAATTGAAATGCCCATCTTTACGTTTCTATCCTTCAGGCTCCTACTTTTTGGGGCAAGCTGACCGAGCTCTCCAAATCCATGAAATTAAACTTGGAGGATGCCTATCGTGCCCTTGAAGCATATTTATCGGAGACAGCGTACGTGGCGGACGATGCCCTGACTTTAGCCGACATCAGTATATTCTCCACCGTTTCAACTATGGATGGGATCTATCCTGTTGATGACAAGTACGTTACTACACTGCTCAAAAATGTCTAGGGTAGACGCGTATAGAAGTCCGCACATGTAGTTGATCCCTAGACATTTTAAGCAGTGTATTTGTATTTTTAAGCAGTTGTCACATGACGCGCTCCGACAGAGATAAGTGCTTTGATTGCTTTTGTTGTTTACCGATGTATTGTGCAACTGTAAACACTCTGGAACTGCATTTACCATTGGACAGCCAGCTAGGTTGTTGTATAGTACAATGGTAAGATATTTTTTCAATTGCGTTTAGTAAAGCCTGAATCAAAATGTTGTAAAAAATCGTTTTAGAAACAGATAGTACATTTTTAATTTTTACAGGTATCCAAAACTGAAAAAATGGCTGCTCACAATGTCTCAGAAAGATTTCTGTAAGAAATACGAGTCGAGACGAGATGAGCTGGTCACGCTGATAAAGACCATGATAGCGAATAATAAGCATAATCAGCAGTCGAAGCTATAAAGGCAACATCCTCAAACAAAATTCAAATGGTGTTGATGTTGAAAGCAACCCTTAGGGCCCTTACAGAGCGGTAAGGGTAAGCAATGTTGAAAGTATTTGCTGTCTAACGTAATCCTCGAGACCACAATCGAATATTAAGTGGATTTAAGAGGATGCCACCCCAGCACCGCTAGTTCGAAGTTTAAGATTAAATCTAAGTATATTTTGGTGTGTAATTTTATGAAAACACAATTTATAAGAATCACAGGTTTTTTATTTCAGTAACTAAAAAGAAATGCAAAGAATTTCTCAACTTTACACTCCTGTAACGTCTAGGGCTAACCATATGGATAACTTTTTGATGAGAAATGAATGATTACAAAAAAGTTACACATTAAACATTTCCTATAAGTCTTATAATGTCTCTCGTCAACGCCCGCCGCACTTATCGGAACATTAATAGCACTTAACATATATCGATTAAAGGACATGTACAATACTTGAGATAATCTCACGTAACGGTCAGCTCAGTCATACTCCACGCTACATACCATCGGTTAACATGCTAACTCATCGGAAACATTCAAATTATTAAACTATCACCACGCTATCTCGCCGGGTCACTGTTAAATTTATAGGCTTCCGTCGGGTTGGCGAGGGCGTTACTGTAATTTGTTGCACGTTAGTCTTAGTGTTACGGCCGCGGGCGGCATTAGCCGTCCTCCTTCGGCGGCGTGAACCAACCTGCAATCAACACCAACATATCTTGTTTAAACCAACTAATTACAATTAATTTGTACGGGAAGCACGATTAGGTCAGTCTAGGCAGCATTTTATTTCAAAATGTCATCCCTAAGATGATGATGAAGAATGTTTTATTATTGCAGTTGATACGTAATACAGGACCGACCAAACCGCCGCATATACGCAGTGACAGTGACGTGTCGTGGGTGTCATGTTTTTGACATGTATTTTGCTGCTTAAAGGGCGTCAACGTCTTACGCACCAGTGTGGTCGGTCCTTAATTCCTTAATTCCGGAAACAGCCTAGGTCGATAATTGTCTCCACGCAGCCTAAATAGTCAAATTCACTTTATCGCTATACTTGCATAGAGTAATGCCCAAGCGGGGTGCCGAGTCAGTCAACGCCCATCAATAGGTAAAATAAATATATTTTTTGTGTAGGCAGGTATACGCCAAATTAACTCTCGCACAATGTATGGATGGAAGTTGGAAGCAAGCAGGATTATTGTCAAACTGGTATGCTATTGTCGTAGCGTTGTTGTGGTAATAAAACAGAATATTTTATAAGAGTGCATATTGCTACTATCGCCTCCCTACCGGTATCAACTTCCGTCGCTGGTAACAATTTTCAATTACACCACATAGGTACACAAGACATTATTACTTATTGCTGATATATGGTAACACCAGCACTTTAGTATGGATTGTCCACCCATTGTTGATAGTCTAGGTGTCGTCATTAAGTCATTAGTGTCATTACGCAGTGATAACAAGGAAACAATTTGAGTGCTTAAAAAATCTTAATGCAGATAGATAAATTTTTCGGGTAAGTCGCATTTGTTCCATAGAACTAGAACTGATAAATTTTAATAAATTTTGATCCCTGTTTCTTCGCGGGTTTCAGTTATACAAAACAAATGGAACTTATCCAATTTTTCCCTCAGCCAAAAATTTGTCATTCACTATCCACTTTCGTCAGAGGAAACGTTAACTGTGTTTTGGCATTTGTGTGCGAGTTTTGTTTTGGCGCGACTTCGTGAGGACGTAAAAAAATTCGACATGATAAAATTGACAACAAGGCCACTCTCCCACACATCAGTGTTTTGAGGCCGGAAGACATCCCACTGACCATTTTTCTCGTGTATCTGCACGAGGCACTTGAAGCTCTGCTGCGCGCGCGCGAGGCTGTACTGCGTCTGCGAGACGACCTTGGTGGCGCCGAACTGGATGCGCGCTTTGCCCTTGACCAGCGTGGCCGCGATCTGCATGATCACCGCCTCCACGGTGTAGGCCGACGACCAGCCCTGCTTAGTCAGCAGCTCCATGCATATCGCGCCGCCTACCAACACGTAGCCTCCTGGAAACGGTTCAATGCTTTGGTTAACGAGCGAGATGGTGACTGGCTGGATTTTTGTTCAGCAATTTTTACAACACTAGCTCCTTTGACCGCGACTTCGCGTTTCTAGTGATAAAAGTAGCCTATGTCAATCAGGTACTTTTAAAATGGGTTCAGTACTTCCAGGGATTAGTCTCTACAAACAAAGTTTACCTCTTATCATTATTATTATTATTATTGGTATAAAAGTAAAGATTAGTATAGATATAGATGTACATGTATTAGACACAAAACCGTTTAAGACTGTTGCTGATGTGCAGTCGGTGCCCTGACTCAGGTAACCAGGCATATTCTATTCGCGGTGTTGAACGCGCACTATTTACTACTACTATTACTTTTGTTTCGCAAAAAATGGTTACGCTACTATTACCACCACCTTCATTCATACCATTTTGTGGAACACCTTGCGTTCGAGACCCACAATGGATTACCTTTTTTGTTTATTTTCTGCTAAGAATATATAAAGTATTTTTATAGTTAAATAGATTGTTGACGGATTTAATTAGCTTAATATAATTATGTATTTTGATTAAATTTAATCTTTGTTCCTATTTTTTATTGCTTTTTTTATTTAATAACATACATTAAATTTTACCTTTTTATGTGTTATCCAAAATATTATAAAATAAATGAATTTTCTATTTGTATTATTTAGACTTGGAGGATATAAGGAAAATACAATAAAGCATCGTTTTAAATTTTACTGTCACAAGCACCCAAAACTGCATAAAATTATCTCGACCCGGGTATAAGTTCTTCTGTTAAATAAAAGATGTAGCGCGACGGTGGTCCTATTGTCATCAACATCATCGGCCTTTTTACATTCCACTGGTGGGCACTGGGAACTTAGGGCCCCTGGTGTGTGGAAGTTCATAATCCGCACTGGGCCCTCGTGGGAACTGTAACCCAAGCAATCTCATTGTGGGTGGAGGCCTGTTGCCTTGGTCAATTTAATATAATTCTGACCGTTCGTACTTTTTTTATCATGTCCACTTTTATTGATTAGTACTAGATGGCAGCATTGTCGCTGCTTGTGGCTCAGAAACATTTTACTTTATTATTTCTTGTGTTACTTATTCATGTCATGTTATAAGTGATTTCATTTGTCTTGCCTTTCCCAACTTCTTATTTTTCTTAAGTGGACAATCAAAAAACTTCCACGATTAATCTGGGGTTCGAACCAGCAACCACATGCGTCATAGTCGGCACACCAGACCACTGGACAAAGGGAGAGATCGACTGACGTTACGAAATTAATAACTGGTTGTTACATACTGACGTCATCCCACCATCCGTTATACCGCATAAGCATAATGACGATTTACCCGCAAATAAATTTATTAGTTAATTTTCTACCGTATTTATTTTTATGATTCCTCGATTGCGACTAACTGTGTCGCTACGTTAAATACAATATTTTTTAACAATGTCTCATTTAATTCCTTTTTTAAAGCCGAAAAATAGTCGTGTTATTTGTAAACAACACGCCTATTGGTGAAATTGCTCGTCAGCTGAATTTAACGGTGAGTTAAAATATTATGCTAAGCTAGTAAAGTTAGTAGTATTATATTTATAGTTGTGTTAATAAAGTATCGTTTACTCGTTATAAAAAAGTGTCGTTATATTGTTTGTTTATGTTTGCATTATGATGCTGGGTAATAAAATGAACCTTTGAATCAATTTAATTTTCTTTTACAGAGAATAACCGTCGGACTGGGCAAGACGGCATGGAATATGCTCTCGGCATAGAGAAGCGTCCAGGTTTTCAAACCGTCATGTTTACGGCTCAATCTGCACGTTATCGGGATATTGTTGCAAGCTGGTTGCAAGACACACTGCAGACCCTTTCTTATCAACTAAGGAAACAGCAACAAACATACCGACCAGATAAAAATAAAAATATTGTCATTATGTTCACCGACAACAAAGGGTTCGTTTTGATGAAGATTAGAAGAATGTTTAAATTTTGATTGGTGTGATAAATTGATAATAATTGTTATTTACACTGACGAAAATATCGTTTAAGGCTGACAGAGACGGTCGCAAGATACTGTAGCGGTAACACGGAGATTGATTTAAGTAATGTTGTGTTTTACTAAACAGAATTAGCGGTAGAATAACCTTAGTTTATTGTGGATGGTTGTCATCAATGGGGTCAGGGGAAATTGTGAAAGTTAAAACCTTACGGAACTAGTTCCTTTAACATCAACGGCATCCATGCAAGGTGGTGACTTATGTTAATCAGTGATCAATGGTCTTCAACAAGTAATCGACAATGAAGTTAGATCCTTGGGGTATTTATATTTAATGGACTAAGGTTCTTCTGTCCGCTTCAAATTACAAAAGCTTGATTTTTTTATTCTTAAGTAGATAGGTGCCAATAAGTGATGGTATTGTAGTTTAGATGGAACCTAATTCATGTTTCTGTCTAAATATCTACATGTTGATTCACTGTTGAGCCTATTAGCTTTGTAAAAAAAAATAACTGCCAGATTTGTATACTGTTTACTGGGGTAGTAATTATAGTTCAGTTTATAACAAAATTATAGCTTTCTGTAAAAAAATATAAGCTTTTTTATTTACCTACGCCCATTAACCCGTTATATATTTAATAACACAATTATATTAACATAAACCACATATTTAATTAAATGCTAAAAGTATGAAAAAAATAAATACGCTCGTCTCGAACCCTGAGCTCTCATGGCAAGTAACCGTAAGCACGTGCAACTGATCCACTAGGCCACAGGTAAGTTACTTATGAGTGCAAAAATAAGCATCTTATTTGTATTAGAAACGATAGTCTGTTCGACGAGCATTCATTGATGTTTTACTGTAGAAACAATTACCCACATTTATAATATTTAATATTCATTCAAGTCAAGTGCACATTCAAAAGCCCTTATCAGGCTGGATACCGAAGTGAGGGCACCAACTGTACATGTAGCCATACCTATAGTCACAAGTGAGAAAAGTTTTTCCCTGTCAAAATCTTTATGACATTGTCATAAGATTGATTTTTGCCTGGCCGGTGGATTTTTTTCATTACCTATCACTTACATATTTAGTCTAAATGAAATCGAAATCGATTGTTGACAAAAAAAATGGTTTTTGTCTTCCCATAAACCACTTGAAAGTCAAATATAGCAAATGTATCATAAGGTTAAACTAGTTTAAAAAAAACATATGTATACAGTGGAACGTAGGACCTCCTCCTTTTTTGAAGTCGGTCAATAATTACAACTACAGGCCGAATACTTGTACATACGAGTGTACGAGTTAATTTAGACAATAGCAGTATTTTGTAATAAATTGACCGAACAACTAATATAAGTACTAAAAGTTTACCTAACTATAACAATAACGTGCCAGGTAATTTCCGCGACTTCTTCTGCGTAAATACTCGGCTAAAACAAGCAGAACCTAGAAAATATTTTCAGAGCCTTTTTGCAATAAGGCTTTGTGATTAACAAAGAAAATATCGCATCAGTCATTTGACACAATACTCACCTGATATAATGGGATAAACGACGCGGACGAACGGCGGCTCAAACGGATAAGTCTCCTTAAACATTATGTTGAGGAGGATGGAATCCTTCCCCTCCTTTTCCTTCAGCAGAAGCAGATCATTGTGGAGGGGGCTGTCAGGGTCCACGGAGCGAAGTCGGATGTTCCACTCGTACAGGGAGTCGTTGACAAGTTCTGTGGGGAGTATGCCAACGTTTTGGTGATTTATGTAATAGGAATACCTACTAAAAAAATTTAAGGAGAAAACATGAAATAAATATTTTAAGCTAAAACTGTACAAACACCAGAGTCAACCATGACATAAATCAAAATTGCTAATGAACATTAAACAGAAACACCTAGTTTTTTTTCAATAAATTGTTGTAAAAAGTGTAATTTTAGGTTAATACCTACCATGCATTTTTTGTTTAGAGTCCACTGGATTTGCAAATGAATGTGTTAATAGTTCATAAACCAATTTAGTAGACTATTTAATTTAAGTTAAATCAATGTCAATTACGGTTTAATTGATTATCAAGGCCCCTAGAGAAGTCTTACATCAGATCCAGTCAATAACACACTCACCAATGGAATACATGTTGCTTTTGAAGGAATGTGAGCGATATATGTCTCGAAGCTCCTTCATAAGGCGATCTGTGGCTTGTAGGCTCCCCGAGACACTGCCTGACAAGTAGTCTTGTCTTTGATTTTGTCGCAGTCTCTCTAATGTTGCTAAGTGTTCCGTTTCCATTTCATCCTGAAAACGTAATTAAAACAATAGTTTTCAAAACATTATCTTAAACTGGATTCACAAAATGAACAATAATAATAGTGTACAATGTTATTATTTATTATAATTTGACAACAAAATACTAAAAACGATTATAATTAAGTGTATGTACAAAATCAAAAGTGAATATCATTTAAGAATTCTCTATAATAAATAATAATAATAATGCAGATTTGATACCTCTAGAAAATTTTGAGCAGTGTATAAATAAATCCAACTGTTAAATTCTGATAATAAAGCAATAAACATTTGTTTATAGCCATCAGATAGTTAATTTTATTATTTTGCATATTAGACACATATTAGATTGCCAAGCTTCACAAATAAACAGTGAGGTTTGTATTGTAATGCTATGTAAATAACATAGACAGGAAGCGTCAGTCAAATTCCTTACAATTTTTCAGTGAAAGTGTGAAAAAAAAACTCTTTTCACACTTACTTTGTTGCTCCGTCCAGCATCTTCCACCATCTCTAGTGGCAAATCATCTTCTCCCTCAGAATCATCTTCTTCCGCAGCCATCTCCTCATCCTCCTCTGTGCCGGACTCTGCTCCATTTGATGTTACACTTGGCAATCTATGAATGTATACAATCATTATTATGTATGCTTATACAAAACATTATACCTACCTAATATTAAATAGAGATAGTGAAAGTGTTTAAGTATTTATTAGCAATATGTATTGTTAAGGTGATATACACAAAACTACACTATAAATACATTAACTCTTTATTGAATACAATACTCAGAAAATCACATGGTAGCAATAGGTGGCCATATCGCGACAGAAAGCTTTTTAAACCAATTTAAAGGAAAAGTTATGTTTAAATTTTAAACTTACCGCTGTTGTGGGAAAGGGTGCAACGGTATTGTGAGTGAATCCAAGTCTGGAGGTTCGGGCACACCATGTAGCTTGCATAGTTCTCTTAACAATATACCAACCTGTGAAATATTATAATATTATTAACTTTATTACTTTAGGTTTTAAAAGCAAAAAAAAAAAACATAAAATGTCAATAGCTTTTTCTAGATCCTACTTTTGGTTAGTATTGAATGTTATCAAATTATCATACTAATTATTCTTGAGGATTTCACTCAGAATTAAAGAACAAAAATACATTTTGTTGGTAACATGAAAAAGTATCATAATAAACAAGTACCTATTATAAAAAATACTGTAGAATTTCATCAGTTCATCACCATACCCACAAAAGCTATACTATAGTGGTAAAAGAGTAACAGTATTAGAGCTAGGTCATTGAACCAGAGTTCACGGCAGACCACAACCGTAATAGCTGATTACCTGATTTATGACATGATTATCTCTGCCCTGCGTGTTGCAGAGAATCTGCACAGCATTTGTCACAACGGGATCTTCGCTGTCAGCGAACCACACTGGCGGCGTGCCAGGGTATGTCTCCTAGAACAAAAACATTGTTTGAAGATTTTGTTTCCATGGTGCAGGAATTTATGGTACCTACCACATGGTGTAGACTAATAGTTATATTCAGCATTAGAAAGAAGATAAACAATCTTGACATGTCTTTTTATCATCAAATTTTATAGAAAAATACAAAAAGTACTCCTGTGAGATTGTACATAAAATTTAGGAAAACAAAGAAATTCTCAATAAGGAAAGAAAATTTTTGATGTTCATTCCAATTTACATTATTATTGTAGCCTCCAAAATTGTAGATGATACCTATTAGAAAACTAATAATTCTAATTAAGTACCCACTAATATTTAAACAAATTTGTCCTAAATAATAAGTTTTAACATTAAATGTGGACAGACATGGCATTGTAAATAATAGTGCTTGTGACATTATTCTGCCTTATCATAAGTATTAAAATAAACTTATTCTCTTATTATCTTAATTGTTCAGACAGCAAATTATCAACAGTCACAAAATAAAAAATATTCTAATACAATATAATTTAAAAACAGGTTCAGTCCAATTCTAAAACAGTAAACTTCAATTTACTTTGGCAATATAAAAAATAGGCTCACCAGTTACAATCAATTGATATCTTTAAAATCTACAAAAGGGAAGATTGACATGTCAGAAAAATAATGGTTTTACTTCATTCTGCACAACTAAATAAAAGTAAATTATATAAACTAAGCCACATTTACCTCTTATGATGGCAGTATGCTCCAGAACATTGATAACAATAGCAGTGGCAACACATGTTTACATTGGGAAAAATTATATGAAACAAGGTTATCATTATTTAGTGACATGTATATATAATCACAAGAACAATTGCAGTTAACTAGGCAAATACTACCCCCGGAGAAAAATATCAATATTTATATTATATACCCAAGAATGACCAACCATATTGGACCAAACCTGAATCAAGCTCAACCTCACTTGAGCAAACAAAAAGAACAGTATAATGAGTAGGTATGAAAAAATGAGGTACAGACAGAATGACTAAGAATGTCCCAAAATTGAGCCTTGTACCGTTATCCACACAAAACATACGACACTCGATACCTTGACGAGTCACCGAAACAGAAATGAGCTCCGAAATGCGAATGATCAATACGTTAATTCGTCACGGACTGTTATTGCTCAATTCTAACACATTATTTACGTATAAATCCTGCGCACTTCACGCGATCAATCGGAATGCGCTGAACATAAAACAAAACAACTAGACATTGTAAATACGGGCAAGAAATGCATCCATGACTTGGAAACAGGCGAGAAACTAGTTCACTTCCGTATATCTTTTGTTGACAGCCCTGCCCTCATAAACAACGACCCTTTGTCCCAACTAGCGATAATCAATAAGTGCTCCTGCAATTAGCACTGAAAGTATTTCGATCACGTAATATAAGAACTAAACAGAACTTACAGTAATGTTTGCATGTATCTCATATTTCTTTCCATTTCTGCCAACGAATCTGCAGGTCAGTTCGTCGACACTGGCTGACATTATCTGAAACCGCTCATGGTTCTTTGGAAACACTTGTTCTAAAGTCTTGATTTCTAACTTAAGTGTGTTCAAGCAAGCCATTAGTGTTTTCAAACACTAATTCTAAACTAAATAATTACTATCCACATTACAATACATGGAAATAACTCTAAGTTCACTCTTTCTGCTACCGAGCAAAATGGCGGAACGTGAAGATGAAATTTAAAAAAAAAACAAGGAGTGAAAGAGACCACGCGTGTTTTTTTACAATACATGTTATTATAATTACTTTTCAATAATTTCTAAAATTTACTAAAAAGGTTCAAATTCATTTAACAAATACGCTTTCGCCCTTAATAATTTTGTAAGACATTGGAAAAGTACTCTTCCTACTATTCAAGACACAATTTAAAACGTTGTTTTTTTATGTTTCAGTGTCACATTATGTTATCTGTTGTCATCTCGATTGTTGCCCGCACAGACCTAATAGCAAGTGGACCGGCGATACCTACAGAATTAGCGTGCATACCTACTAAAATTTGGCACGTAACATAGCTGCTTTTCCTAGGGTTGGGACTGTTAAACGTATGCAGAAATCGATATCGATAAAATCTACGCTACAGAAGTTTATGCAACTGTTACATTACGAGTGTTTTAAGGCCTAATTACCTAGAGTAGCATACTTATATTACTTTTATCTACACACAAATTATAAGTACTCTAAGACACGTTCAGAAGCAGAAGGCATTATCATATCCATACCTGTCACGAATTTGACTGTTGTTTTTATCATAGATAAGTAAACATACCGAGCTGACGTTTCGTATCGACTGTTTTTTTATTGTAAATTGTGTTGGTTTTTGCAGATATTTCATATTTTCTACGGTTTTTGAACGCATTATAGAGGAGTTATGACATGTGTGTATCCATATACACAGTTTGCAGATGCGTTGTCAACCTAGAGAGCTAAGATGGAATTCCTCTTGTGCCCGTAATTACACCGGCTGTCTTACTCTCCACACCGGGACACAACAGTGCAAGCACTGCTACTTAGCGGCAGGATTAGCGAGTAAGATGGTGGTAGTGATCGGGACGGACCTCGCACAAGGTCCTACTACCCACAAAAGTGAAAATAAAAAACATTTGTCTTAAGCATCTCCAAAGTTTTTATTCATTTCTAATAGTTTCTGAAAGATACTTTGTCACAACACTCAAAAATTATTTTTCCGTGATAGCGAAACCTCAAATCTATAATCATTTTGATTACAGACATTACCTTACCCTCACACTTGATGTACAAGGCAACACAGGTGACAGGCACGAGTAGACTGAAAAAGAAGAATACCTATTAAGTATCTGTAAGTTTATCTCTAGCCTACTCAAGGGACATTTTTTCCAAATCTCAAATCTGGTTCACGCTGTGCGTTGTGTGTCAGTCAGTAAGTCACGGTTTAATTTTATATGTTTAGATCTAATAATTACCTGAATTGCTCCGTCACGTCATCAATCTCGTCACATTAAGAGTTCTGTTGAAGCATGACATGTCGAAGTGCATCGAGCTGACAAACCATGTCTTATGTCGTGGGTTTATATTTTCAATTCCAATCCTTTTCTTTTTGGCAGTTTCATTCACAGGAAATCTGACGAAAAAAAAATTCAAACAATGTTTAGAATTCCATCGATACCTAAGTCGATACTTAGCACCGCATAATCTAATATGCCAAAATCATGCAAATTATTTCTGTTGAAATAAATAAAACCATTGGAAAATAAAACAAATCGTACCGAAACAGACGTTCGTACTCATTTTATAAGATCATTATGTTACGGTACATGCCAAAATACAATAAAACATTCGAATTATTCAAGGTAACTGGTTACTAACTTTTGAAGGGTCAATTCAGGTTGATTAGTATTTTTTTAACACTACACTGTCTGACGCAGCACTAGGGCATGATTGTCCTATTAAAGACAAAGTCCTGCACACCATGATAACTCGTTTCTTAGAGTAATCCTCACAAAAACAGCAAATATATTTGGAGCCGGCTACCGTTTGACAGCACATTTACCACGAAACTTGGCACGGAACATGGTGGCACCTGCCACGCTGTCGTAAACTCGTGACCAACAAATACCATTTGTCTCTCCTATTCATATGCAGCTGTCAGTAAGTTAAAAAGAGATAAAATGCCGTTTGACATGTATGTGTCGATATGGCAGATATTTGTATAAGTCACGCTTCATATAGAAGAATATAGCGCCTCCACTTTCCTATCTCAATGGTTGCCCGAGACGGCCCCCAGTGACGTGTCGGGTTATCATCACAGAGTACCTTTTTATAACTGAGATAGAGATGTCACTTCAACGTTTCGCATACAGCGACATCTGGTGCTTTGTGACGGCAAAATATGTGATGACGTCATTAACGTCTACTTTCCTAAATGTTAAAATAATTTACTTTGAGCAATTGCTATTACACCATGTTCTATTATATACATTAGAACATGGTGTAATAGAAATTGCCCAATTTCCCGTTTTGATGAATTTGATAATTATTCAGTGCTTTATTTTTTACACATTTTCTTTTTATCAGCCATTCCAACTCCAACTTAGACACCCGGTGAATGTGAAAAACCACAGATTAGAGAGATAATCGCGGCCATTATTCATTCGTTCCGTTCCACTTGTACCTTCACTGTACGTTGTTTTTAGTAAATAAAAAAATCTAAATTAATATCGAAACCTCCTGAATTACTAAAAATCTAAGTTTTCGCCCGATTTTATTAGGGTTTACTTGCAGATATGATACGTTAACTCAACCAGTGTCCATAGAATATTCTATATAATATTTTAGCGTAAGAAAAACTGATGCGTGTAATGATATTTTAGATAAGACATTACCATAATTAAAAAAAATCGATGTTATCGCATCGATCGCATTTTTAAACAAGGAAAGATAAATTAAAGCATTTATTAAGCCGAAAATAAAATATTTATTCCAAAATTTAAAACTCCAATATAAACTATATTGATATTAGCACCACCTATCGACGTGTGACAACAACTTCATGTGTATAACCCAACCAAATAGAATATTACTTAAGTATATACTATACAATGTAACTCAGAGATTAAGCATTGCTATCCAGCGTGGCAATGCTGCCAGCCTTCTAGGCACCTTACCGTCCGGCAGTGATCTGGGTCAGCTTTTTTATTTATAGATTTAGTTTATATATAGTTTTATTTTATTGTATTTTTAGTTTTAAATCATTAAAAAATAACTACCCAAAAAAAAAAAAAAAAAAAAACTTGAGTGACTACTGAAATTAGCTGGACAACGAAGTGTACATTTTGTTCTAAGTTATACCACCGTGGTTATCATGTCAATTTCATGCCATTGTCAATGTCATGTCAGAATTCAGATTGCCTTTGCCTAGAGTTTGCCTTGCCTTTTCCCGTGCTGTAAACTAATGTGTTTTTGGTATTTTTTATGATGAACCGGGAAATACAAGGTTAAACAGCGTAATTTAATCGCTGCTATTATAGGGCACAGTCTTCGTATCTATAACGCTAACTATGGTACTTAACTATTATAAACCTATTTTACAATGACTGGAATTGTGTTATTCTATTTTAATATGTATGTAATTGCATCTTGTTGTTTTATTTCAGAGTGCAATATTCAATTTCCAGAGTTTACTCTCAGTTATATTACTTTTGATATGTACTTGTGCATACTTAAGATCATTCTTCCCAGGTATCATGGATCGCAATAAAACTGGGTACGTATCAGTCAAAGCTGTGGCCTGTGAGTTTCAAAATGGTCCCAAAGCGGTCGCCAAATAAAATATGACAACTAATGTTTTCAAAGCCAGGTATGAATAACAGGGTGGACCATTTAGAAGGGTCAGTATGACAAACTCAGATAATATAAGACTCAAAATTATATAGGGATTGATTTGAGAAACCAGAAAAACTGCATTCACAGATTTATAAAAAAAACTTACACAGTTCCGGATTTTTACCCAGTCATAATATAATAGTTCAAGTAAACTCGAAACAAGAGGAGAACCAAACAAAATACAAAAATGCAATACAAGAACTCTTTATTGAACACCACATATCAAATAGAACAGAAAAAAAGGTAGTAAGAAAATATAAGGTAAGGTAAGGGTGGCAAACAAAAAATGCCCAACTATGTCTAGGTTAGGTCTAGGTTCCACATTCTCCATACTGACTTATCTAAATGGAAATGTTTTTGTGTGTTTCATTTGTGTGAATAAATTTATCTCCCTCTCTCTCTAAATGGTCCACCTGTATACTACCTTCACCTTCAATTAGGCTGAAAGTATGTCATCACCATAAAGATCTCTCAGCACACCTAAGAGGGTTCTTCTGTGGTCAGAGGGCTGGCAAAGTTATCTTTTGCATTAGTAGTGATACCTATTAAAATTCTAACATGTTTTGTATTATTTACAGGTTACTAGGAACATTCTGGAAATGTGCACGAATTGGAGAACGTAAATCACCATATGTAGCCGTTTGTTGTGTTGTTATGGCATTTTCATTACTTTTCCTGACATAAAATATTTTATACCCAAAAACCATGGAAGAAAGTGTGGATTGTATGTATGTAAATATATTGATATTTTTATTTTACTTTGTTTTTGTAGCATTTGAAACTCATCTTCACCTCAGAAATGAATTTTCAACTTTTGAAAAGAACAACACTTCCACTTGGCCATTAACCCTTCATATGTAGGAACTAAAAAAATTAACTGCATTCAAGTCTCTTATTTTAATATCTACTAATTTTGAAGATTGCAAAAAATCCACCAAATATTGTAAGTTGTAGTCCTGAGTTTTTTTTTTTATATTTTTACACAATCACATTTTGATTCAAATAATTTTCACCTCTACATACTTGCATACCACCTGCAGGCAAAATTTTATTACTGGTATTTCATCATCCTTTTCTAGTAATTATTAGTAATCAATTAGCATGTGCCAAAGACATGAACATTATGCTTTATGTGTACAATAAAAGCTACAAGGGGGTGTATAAACTAAAAAGGTGAAGCAGCCACCATTGATAGAAACCACCAGTTTTTTTTTTAAGGCTAGTGTACTAAGCTAAGCCATCAGCACCAGTAGCCCCTTAGGGAATCCCTTTTGCACTTTCCTACAAATTGGCA
The DNA here is from genome assembly GCA_963691665.1 of Clepsis dumicolana. NCBI lineage: Eukaryota > Metazoa > Arthropoda > Insecta > Lepidoptera > Tortricidae > Clepsis > Clepsis dumicolana. The sequence continues at coordinate 5,772,230 of OY829521.1, forward strand.
ATGCATATTTATTTTATTCTATCCACAACAGAAGCTAGCCCAGCCCACTGGAAGGAAATTAAAGGCAATGTTTATTTTCATATTTTAATTCGAATAAGACTGGATTTATAGCACATAAAAACAGTAGGTACACTAAGGGATTGAATATAATAATCAAATTGCAAACAGTCACAGAATTCGATTTGTTACTTGTTACCAATCAGTAAAATTGTATTCTTAATAATTGGTAATTATTGGAAAACAAATATTTAGAACTTTTGTTAAGTTTTTACAGAATTTGATACATAATTCGTGTAATCAACAGCTGTGCTTCAATGCAGGAACTTTAACAAGTGAAGTCATTGCAAATGACTATCAGTATTTAATAATCATTTTAAAAGAAATTAGATTGTGTTGAATGTATAAAATTACTTTTAAAGGTGCTTTATTATGTATATTACACATGAAAATATTAAATTAAAATATTAACCACCACTAAAACCCTATATGGGCGAGATAATTAATTATGTTTTAGTACTTTTAGTTCTTAGGAAACAATACCACGAAGAATAATCGAAGAGAGATAAAACAGTATAAATATTTGGATTTTAGTGTACTAATCTATGAAGATCACTACTCTTATTAATCTTATTATTATTACTGACTTTTACACATCTCATTAAAAGGTGTAGAATGTCCCAAGAACAAAAAGCAAACAAAGATACAATTAATAAAACCTGTATGCAATTCCTCATAAAGTTACCCTTGTTCATTGTTCAAATTATAATATTGTATATAATGTAACATTGAATTAAAAAAATATCTATCCAAAATGTCAACAGTTACAATTTTGTTATATCAAGGATAATAATCTCTGAATGTTAGTATAAAAAACGTTATCAAATGGGCCGAATATTGCAGTTTTATCACTTTTTGTGGAAAATCTAAGTGCATTATAATATACAAACACGTCTAATAAATTGGAGCGTAATTCAGTCTAGACATTGTCTATCGTAAGCTAGATAACACTTAAATACAGCGACGACACTCTAGAGCTACAACCTATTGCTACACAACAACTGAACGATACAAACTTCGATGCATTGAGCACTACGCCTTACTAAATGCATTAAGACTTATTCATGGTGCGTGAAATATCGTGAAGTTGTGTTACATCGCCGTGGTCGATCGATCGCTACATCCCCAGTCCCTCAACTCCGCAGTGGACCACAACTCACATGATATTGACGACCGTGTCCAACCGAATGACCAACAAGAGGTAAAATGGGTGCAATTATACCTAACTGCACATTGCACAAGGCTCCGCTATCCGCTTCCTTTTATTCGCATTCAAAATTAAATCTTGCACTAAAGGTACAAGAGTTAAAATTTGACTACCCTAAAATGAAACATGTACGACCTTTAAATTATGAGCCAGCAATATTTTAATACCATGTTGCAAATACTCTAGTCAGTCATTAGTTAGAAATATTATGTTTTTAATTTCACTATTCAGTTTCAAATTGGAGTCAGTTCCAGCAAAAATTCAACTTTTTAACGTGAAACTACCGTGAGAGTCAACCATGGTGAAGTAAACGTATCACTCACGTATGTTAATCGACTGACATACGCGAGTGTTCCGTTTATGTAACTATTTTATTTTTATCATTTCTTATGTCAGTGACCGACCTTTTACGAAATAGTACAACATTGATCACACTACTTGTACATAACTTTTTTAAAGCTTCGTCGCTTGCGGAACATACGTTTATGACAATTTTAACATAAATAGCAGATCTATGGTGGAAGTCGCAAAGATGGTAAGTATAAAATGTATAAAAATAAGTACAATACAAGTAATATTATGGCACTAGAAATGCAATTCTTTAAGTCCAAGGTTTAATAATTAATACTTGAGCGAAACGGAATGATTTCCAAGCAATTGAAGGAAGAACGAGCGGAGAGGTGCCACAGTGAGCGCACTTTAAAAGCGTCAGACAACTACACAGGTCCATAGAATCTCAAATTAACAAAGCATGAAATACCTACCGATCATTTTATGCTTTATTATTATAAATCCTGATTTACACTAAAACTAGTTTTTATAAAGCGTATGGAAGAATGTCTGTGTTGAATAGGTATAGTATATTTATAACAATTAGGTATCTTCAATGTTAAAGAAACCGAACATTTGCCAGATCGAAACAAAATAATCACAGAGAGTGCTAGTTGAGATGAATTCAAGTGGTGATCATTATCACAGAAAAAGACAATCGTCGTAATCGATTCAGAGTCAGTTGTATTCGTCTATAGACTAGGAGCTGTGCGTTGGTGCAGTTACGTTTCCACATCAATCAACACCACACTAATCACATCTATCATAAACCGCAATCGTTCATTTCCTTTAATATTTTTTGGTGTTTACGCGTGATGGTCGAGGCGACTGAATAATCTCTCAAGCTCATTTTACTGGCATTGGAGTTTTTAATTGTATATTTCGTGGAGGTTATTCTACGTGAGCTCGAGAAAGTATCCTGTCGATATATAATAATCCTAGAGCTATAAAATCTACGTCTAAATGGCCAGTGGCAACGGCGGCCGCGAGGGCAACTACAAAAATATTGAGGTCTTCCATTGGAACTAATAAGTCACCCACACCTACAGGTTTGCGAAGTGACCGCGTAAGACAAGTCTTTGCATTGCTTTGTTGACTCGTGCCTCGGGGTACCCAATTGACTGTACTTCTGCTAGCTTGATCGGCCTGTTTGAGGCCGATTTAAAATGCGCTTAAAGGATTAAAAACAAATACATAGATAAGGCAACAGCTAGGAATACCCATTAACGTTCCGTTCAATATAGAATTTCGAATTATTCACATGTTATATCCCATCAGGGCGCCATTTTCCCATGAGTATCTAAATAAAATGATTTTCTTTCAAGATCGTAGGACAGTGAATGCCACCGCTCCGACGCAGTTTAACTTACATACTAAATCGAATAATAGCATAATTTGCTTGTGTATAAACTTCTAAAATTAATAAGTCATAAAATCGTATAATATAAAATATTGTTAATAAGGAGTACTTATTGACTTAAAATAACTGACAAGTAAATAATTTTTAAAGCAATTCCAATAATACGTATGTAAACTATGTAATATCTACTAATCTAATAGTTATAAAAATAAGGAAACCAGTACTTTTGGCGGATCTCTGACGCTAACAAAACAACCTTAACTTTGTATATGACGTCACTCTTTAAACATACCGCCCAACATACGAAGATTATTAAATAAACTAAAAAATACGCTTCTCGATAAATACGGCTTACAACATTAGAGAGCATTGGTTTGCTTAAATGAGAATAGTCAAATTAATTTACGATATACTCAAAATCTATGTGCCCAGAGGTCTTATTGTCTAAGGAGAGCGCTCGCTCGCTGTCGCATTCACCATCTCTTTCTCGCGCCATGTTATACGGTTTGCGATAGACAATAAGCCTACAGGTTACTTGCATTGCATGGGCTTCGCCACGTGTTCCGAGTATACGTCTTATTACGATTACAAAAGTTTGGCACGAGACAGCTCGAACATAAAATGTTTCGAATACGAACTCGTTTCAACTAAAGGCTAAAGCTAATAATGACTACGCTTGTGCGACTAAATCGCTTTGTTTATTTAGTCTTTCATGCCGGGGACTACACTAACGCCTCTCCGGACTACTTCTTGTTACCCTGGAAACAACAGAATGATGAAAGAATTTATCAAATGAAGAAAAAATACCATACAAAGTGAAATTTTAGGTTAGCCTCGAGTTTACTATACTCGAGAAGTAAGGATTCGACCGCACCTCCGTGTTTTACGGAATTTATGTGCGAAAATACATTTGTAATTTATCAGGAGCTTTTTCGGTGAAGGAAAACATCGTCTGAAATTCCCAATCCGCACTGGGCCTGCGTGGGAACTATACCCCAAGCCCTCATTCTGAGGAGGCCTGTGCTCAGTAGTGTTACGTAAAAAAGGCTGGTGATGATGATAGAATTCGGTTATCAATATTCCGCGAGGACTATCATTTCCCGAGATAAAAGTATCGATCAGGATTCTGTGGGGTTACCTGTGCGGCCCGGCGCGTCCTATCTGATCATCTCCAAGTACTTGTGCTTGTGTTTCGTGAGCATTTCGGTGACGGTGACCAGCTTGCGGATCGGCGGCTGTGTTTTCGCCAGCGCTTGTAACTCTTGCAGGTGAGCTACGCAGATGTGGTGCAGTGTGGCCAGTTCCTTAGCTAAAATGTGAAAAACATAGTTACAGTAACAATGCTATATCCGGACCCCCCCCCCCCCCCCATTAGTTACACATATTTCTCATACAGACTTAACGTTAGTAGATGTCTTATGCCTAGTGTACGGTACGGGCACATCACAGATAGGAAGTGATCATAGCCAAGTAGTCCTTTGAACCGGATATAACTAGACTAAGTAAAAGAGAAATATTTTATTTTAATAACAAATAGAATATGATCTAATATAATAAAAGAGAATATTATAATTATAATAGTATTTCGAGATTAAACTAGTGTGTTGTAATATGTTTAGTGCTTACCAATATCGACGTTGTTGTTGGGGTTGGGCGGCGTGTTCCCTGGCTCTTGTACGTTGCTGAGCTGGTCCAGAAACACGACCATTCTCTCCTTGTTTTTCAGTATGAATGGATTAACCACTTCCATGTAAGGCTCCTGGAAGGGAAATACTGTTTAAGTCTGGGGTAAGGTAAAAAGTTGACGCATATTGCCGTAGCAAGCCAATACCAAAACCACGCAGTGCATGACAACGTTCCGCCATTAGACATAATGAAAACGGGATATTGACAACGATTACCTTATAGGTTTGATGAGATCCCGATATTTCGATGCAGTTGCATGCAATTTGCCCGTGATCATGATGCATGTAACTGCATCGAAATATCGGGAGCTCATCAAACCTATAAGGTAATCGCGGTCAATATCCCGTTTTCATTATGTCTAATGCAATTAACCACGAATCATAGTGAAATAAACGGATCACTCACGTATGTCAGTCGAGTACAGCTCGACATGTTTCGGACTAATCCGAAGTCCTTCCTCTGGGAGCACACGCCACGCCGGTAGCGAGACGTAAACATGTGGAGCTATACTCGACTGACATACGTGAGTGATCCGTTTATTTCTCTATTATTGAGTCTCACTGTAGTTTCATGTTAACCACGAATCATTTAAAACTGTTCCGCTAATAGATCATACATACATAATATGATATCCTTCTGGATTTGATTCTCTTGTTTTTCATCTGGGGGGTCTCGCAATGGGGTTAGTGCCAAGTTGGTCAAACCAATAACTTGTTTTTTAAATGTCAAACGATCGCTTCCTATGAAGTTTGAATTGAATTACTCAACTATGACGTCATAATTTCAAATAATCAAACTGCCTCCTTATTTAGTTTTTGCTAAATAAATAAAAACTAAACTGCACGAATAAATGAGATTTTGTACGAGTATTATCGGAAGCTCGATGTGATGGTGCAAAATGGATTTACTTTGGATCAGTCATCCACCCAATTTTATCATAATATCCTCATTATGGTTGTACGTTTATGTTAGCTCCGAACACGACTAGGTTAGCGAAGTTCGCGTCGAGATTTGAATAGGCCAACTGGGCCCCGTTTCTCGAAGGTTATTAGACTAATAATATTAGTGTTTTGTCTCTTAAATTACACGACAAAATAAAACAAAACACAAATATAATTAGCCTTGCCTAGACCGGGCCCTGGAAGCGATTGGATACGAAGAGCCCGAAGACCGGACTTCAGAGCTTCTCTTGAGAGCTGCCTATGTTCAAAAGCGAACCGCAACAGGCTGCTGATGATGATGTACCTTAGCTCCGAACTCGACGAGGTTGGCGAGGTTCTGCAGACACTTGGCGACCATGACAAGCGAGCGCTGCGCGTGCGGGGACGGCGCCGCGGCCACGAGCCCCCAGGCGCGCGGCTCCACTAGCGCCGGGCAGATCAGCCGCAGGAAAATGAACCCTGTTGAGCAAGGCCGACAAACGTATAGGATTTCAAGAAAATATAATGTCTATTCCAAATTACGGCTTATCATCAACAAGGGAGCTAGCACGCGCGCCATTTTGTCGCTTGTCGCTCAGTGCGTCCGTCACTGATCCCATCACTATGAAAGGGACGCACTGCGCGACAAGCGATAAAACGGCGCGGTTGCTACACGTGCTGCCTTTTTAACGTCCCTCTGCTGGACACAGTCCTCCTTTCAGAATGAGAGGGCTTGGACTATAGTTCCCTCGCGGGCCCAGTGCGGATTCGGAACTTCACACACTCGATTGAATTGCTTCGCAGGAGTGTGCAGGTTTCCTCATGATGCTTTTCCTTCACCGAAAAGCTCATGATAAATTACAAGTATAATTTCGCACATAAATTCACCCCACGACCCTCTGCTTGAGAGTCCATATGCCAAACCACTAGGCTAATACGGCTTTTAAATCAACCAAGTTCGAAGAGTAATAAGGTTGACTATCGACTTTAATTAGTGACCGTAGTTAGTGACTTCTGCTTGTCACCCGACGAAATGTGACTGAGTGACTGGTGTGTGTGTGTGTACCTGAGACGACACGCGTGCGTACAAAGCGCTCGTTCGGCCACTTGGCGACGGCGGCGCGCTGCAGACAGCCGCACAGGTAGCGCACAGGTTGCGGACACGCTTTGGGCGACGTGAATATCGTCAGGGTTATCTGCAAGAATACAATTCTACGTTTTAAAAATTTTACAAACCCCCTACCTACTTAAAAAAAACCTGTAAAAAGTTAAAAACAAAATTATGGGCCACTAGGCCCACCTTGGCCACCATTAAGGACCACCTTGAATGAGGAACTGTGTTAACTTGTTTGCAGTCGGGTGCCGTTTTTTTATATTTGTAGGCCCTCCGTACGGCACCCTAATGCAAAAAAGTTAACACCGTCCCTAATTAAAGGTCCAGGTCCAGTTTTTTTTTAAAACTTGATTATGATCGCCAGGTATTGCTAGTTTCACATTTGAGTAAGTATACTTTATTTACAAACCTGGTCTAAAATCATAAGAAGAAACTCTGCGTTCGCGCACGCGTCCTCGGGCGAGTCCATTTTGGTCGGGTTCAGTTCTGCCGATTGCTTCGCGTCTATCAGCTTTAGCACGGTTTCTGATATCGCCGCCTAAAAAAAAAATGTTAACATTTTTGACTTAGTAGTTGACAGCTTAGACGGCAGACATAGTCCTGTTAAGAAACATAAGTCACTGGATCTTAAAAAGATTAGCAGTGTTCCTATATGTAACGTGGTTGCCGTCTTTCCTCAGTTTCTCGGCGATCACGCCCGTTCCAATTACAAACGGTTGGAACAGAATAAAAATGTATGCAGTTACCGACACGAACAATGTGTGCCTGTGCGAATGTTAGTTCAGTGCAAGATTCAGTCATGAATTAGCGAGAGCTTGGAACCGCATTTGTAGTGGTTGTACGGTTCGCATGAAAAGGAGAATCAGCCGTTAAAATATACGCACAACGTAAATAATATTTAGAATTTGACACTGACATTATTTTAGAAATTTCTTCTTCAATATAATTATTACAAACCTCTATTTATACTGATAGTACGGGAAAAGAGAATTTTCAAATATAGAATGCCTATAAACACACAATACCACTACATATCGACGGTACTCTGACTCAACCTCGTATATCAACTTTGACGAAATTGAAATAACCACTCTAATCCGCGAATCTAATGGTCATTCCAATTTCATCAAAGTTTATATACGAGGTTGAGTCAGAGTACCGTCGATATGCAATTCCACGGTCTCGGTAATTTATCTACACACGGGAGCAGCGTACTGGACCACAAGCCTGCCAGGTGTAAGAGGAATATGCGGGCTGTGGACAGGACCGGGCTGCATCAGCCTCTAGTGTCGGCAGCGTACCTGCAGGAAGGGCTTGCAGTGGTGGCGCATGAACTCGTCGGCGACGGCGGTGGCGAGGCTGGCGCCGCGGAACATGGCGCGCGGGTCGGGCTCGCGCGCCACCTCCGCGCTGGCCAGCTCGTGGGCCAGCTCCGCGCCGCGTCCCATCTCGGAGAACGCGTGCAGCAGCGCTGGAATGTATTCATATTTAATCGTATGCCATTATACAAACCACCGAGCACATCTTCCGGCGCTGACCCCTTCACTCCTACCCCGGATCTGCTGAACCCTTGGATAATCTGACACCTGACTTAGTTGCCTGGCTTAGCAGCCTCAAAGCTGTTCTCTGATTGCCCACAGATTTTATTGCCATACGATTAAATAATAATACAAGTATAGGAAATCACATTAAACTACATCATAAGTCAACATTCAGATTGCGCGGCCAGTTAACAGCGTCAGGTATCACGTTCACATAGAGGTCCTCCGAGTAGAATAATAACAACAACATACAGCCGAGTTTAGACCTGCTCTTGCAGGTGGCAAATTCATGCAAGTGGCAATACAACGCGAGGCCGTATGCGAACAAGTTTAGAGTGGGCGATCGAACGCCGCAATGTATTGCAACTTGCACTATTTTTCTTGCTGATCTAAACTCGGCTTAAGAATGAAAACTTCTTGAAAAGGAACTTTGGCAGCTTTTAAACAAGGATACCTAAGAGACGTCAGTAACCTCGTTTTACTACGCAAACGAACCTTTGAATGTGTCGACACATTCGATTAAAACTAAACTTCGAGAGGTTACGACTCGTTTCATCGATTAGTGCGGCCCTTTTGAACACAGTAGGACAGAAATGCACTGAAAAACATATAGGGCGCGCGTACAGTCAACAGAAAAAGCAGCTATGCAACTGACGCATTAACAATGTCCTGCACGAGCTAAAAGTTAAGCTTATATACATACAGTGGAACATAGAACCTCCTCCTTTTTCGAAGTCGGTTAAAAAATAGAGACGTGATCCGACCATTGTTGCTGTCTGTATTTTAGCCGCTTTGAGCGCACGAAGCAATAAAAACGCACCAAAAGTAGCTAAAATACTTATTAGATGCCGAATTATTGACGCTATGCCATTAAAAATGACACATACATGTAGCGAGAGGCTGTCGGTCCGTGCGACAGAGATCGGCGAGCGCCTTGACCGCGGGCAGCCCCGGCTCCAACAATAACTGACGCAGCGGGTTGTACTCCTCGCGCGGCATCACTAGCTCTTGCATGTACCTGACAAACAAAATATATGTTTATGTACAGTCAGCAGCAAAAGTAGCTAAGCAACCGAAGCGGTCACAATGATCTAAGCACGGCTCTATTGTTATTGACATAAGAGCTTGTTGGCCGCTTCGGTTTCTTAGCTACTTCTGCTGCTGACTGTACGAGATTCAAAAATCAATTTGGTTCGCAGGAAGAACGTGGCAAGAACACGAGATATTCGGGTATAATAAGTTCAGATGCGGTTGGCGACTATAGCCGTTATAACAATAGAGATTCTGTTGTATCTGGTTTGCCGCCGTTACTGCAAATTATTTAATTGGGAGACACACAGTATACTTGACGTACAGTTTTCTTATGAAAGCCGTATGCAATTTTTAACGTTTAAACCGGTATTTAGAGTGATAAAAGAATCGTCAAAAATCTGTACCTACCTAAAAAGTCGCAACAGAAGTCAACAAATCAGTATCTGTCCACGAAGTTCTCAATATTTACTTAGTTCGGGAATATGTATCAGTCAGTTCGAATCTAGAGCCAAAATTAAAACAGTAAACCTATAAATGTAGTTGTATACCTACTCACCGTATACGCAGGCGCAGCGACCCCCACTCTCCGATTGGGGTCATCCCCACCAGAGGATACCATTCCTCGATTTCCTCCCCATTGGCAAGATTTGATAGTTCAATTGACAGTTCCGCTACCTGTAAAGATTATGAAGTATGATTACTCTAAGTTTACTTCAATTCATTGTCAAATTTAATGTCGTACAAATAAATCCGTAAACATGTTACAGATTTTGTAATAAGTATTTTATTTGAACAACATTAAATTTGAAAGCGAAATGATGGTTAACCATCTGTCAGTGGTAAATTTAAGAGTAATCGTTCTGTAAGGTACATTTTTATACTAGATACTGTATAATTTGACTCTGTTTAGTGAAAACATGTTCGTTACAGATGAACCTAATAAGCGTGTTAAAAATTACCTCAGACTCTTTTCCTCTCTTCCCTGTGTTGTGCACTGTTATTTTGAATGACGTGACATCTGGAGGCACATCACTGCAAAGACAAAGTAGTACGAAAGTTAATTTACACTCTCATTGTTTCAGGAAGAAATGAATCCAGGCTAAAGTGGAATAAGCAAAAACTACAACATTTATTTTTGTAATTTGAAGCTTTTATGTAGTTTGAAAGTTTGTATCTAGGTTTCCATTCAAATCTTGCGTGTCGTATTTGCACGGCGAACAATTAAGCATATTTGCGAGTGCACATACACGATAGCGCAATCATGTAGTGTTACCCGTCCTTTCTTGCCGACCTATGTAGGTGTCAAAATTTTTTAGGAATTTTATTCGCAATTTTTTTTCATGCATAAAAAATTCAGAAATTACTTTGAGCTATGTATGGATTATATATGACGGGACAGGTCGGGTTAATTGATTTATAGGCTGTGCCATAGGTCAAACCACTAGGCTATCACGGCTTACTTGGGTAGTACTTACTCGAAGACGAACTCGTCGTCCCAGTGCGGGTCGGGCGAGGGCCGCGGGCGGGTGCGGGCCACGGGCGCCGCGCCCAACGCCAGCCGCAGGTAGGGTCGCGGGGCGAGCCGCGCCGGCAGCCGGTGCGCCGTTAGGCAGCGCACGCGCAGCGCTCGCAGCCACACCACGCGCGCCACCTACACCACACGCACGCTAAAACTATTAATCCTTTTCCAGGCTGCACCTGTCTAGGCGGCTTATATACATGTATGTATTTCGCAATCATTTTAATACAAGTACCTATTCTAGTAAATTTGATTTTAATCTTAAATCTTGGTGTTAGGGCTGAAATTGTAACTACATATAAATGTGGTTGCTTATTGTATTTGCCTGGAAAAGGGTTGAATAAAAAATTAACGCTATGTCGTTTTGTATATTATGTGAATTAAATTAATAAACACTTATAGAGGATAGAAGTTTCAATTTATATGTTACCAATAGCGATGCACCCCGACTTCGCAAGTATAGCAGACCATTTTAGTTATGCTCTCAGGACTGTGTGGGTTACCTTGCACTGGTGGCTGGCCTGCTGCGGCACGCACAGCGGGCGCAGCGCCTCCAGCCAGGCCCGCTCGTCGGCGGCGCTGGCAGCGGCCAGGAAAGTGTGTGTCGACAGGCACGGCAGCGCACGCTCCACCAGTTGGAAACAGAACGAACGCTCCCACAGCGACTCGTGCACCTTTGAACACAAATCCGTTGGTGAAAACTGGTTTCAGTCGTCTGTATGCCGAATAAGCTACGCCGTAGCCAAACCCGTTCAAGCCCAGGCTGCACATCCACCAGAACTGTTCGAGATAGCGATACGAGGATGCGTTGCGGACTCTTTTCACAAAGATGCGGAGACATTCCTCATTAACATACCTCGGCGGCGTTTTTAGCTCGTTTTGTAGGTACAAAAACCTCGCTACACTGAGTCATTTTTACAAGAGTTGCGATGAGCCAGGTTAGGAAAATAAAATAATAATATAGATAGAATTATCCTCCCGCTTCTAGCTAGATTTCTGATGGATGTGCAACCTTAGGTGGCACGAAGAGGAGGGCGATAAACCTACGATCTAAAACTTTACCTACACCGCTTTTGGTGATGACGATTTACGCATATTTTTTCAATATACAAACATGATCATACCTGATACAGATAAGCGCAAGACAAATCGATCAGCCCTTTCGGCTTAGTCCTCTTCGGCGAGTCGTAGAAATACAGGTGAGTATCAGTCCCCTCTTGCAGGAGCACAAAGTACAAAGCTTTCCATTTCTTAGCCCCTTTGTCGGACTTCTTGTTCAAGTAGCCTTGGTGTTTGATGCCCTTCATTTTCTTAAGACCGATTTGATCGCGACACTCGCGTAGAGTCGCGTATATCTTTTCTGCGGCGGCTCCCGTCGTGGACTGCTGGGGCTCGATGGAATGGCCTTCTGCGATCAACTGAGGGAGAAACATATGTTCAGTACGACTGTTAACCCCTGTGAATATAGAAAATTGTGTTTGACGTATATAACGCTCACAGAAAAACTACTCAGCGAACCCATACCGTCCTATTGCACATTATTAGGAAGTATAAAATAAACAATCGACTGGCGGCGAAAAAACAAATGCTACTGATTGATGATTGCGAATTCGATACAGAAGAGGAAATGAATGTCGATTGTTTATTAGATATCTTATCAGTGGAATAATAGTTGAATAATCAATGAACGCGGTGTAGTATCGCTTAAAAATAAAAACCCATTCAGTTCCCGTGGCTTTGTTTACTAGTGACAGTTTCATCTGAAACTATATATCTATGCATGCAGACTTACCGGCTGTCCCAAAGTATGTCCTTCAACGATCTGCTCCTTTCTGTACCTATTGATGACCGCATCGAGGCACTCAAACGTGCGTCCGCCCATCAGGTACCTGACGCCTTTCTTCTCTATTCTGAACCTCTGTATCTGATTGTTAATATGGAAGAACAAAGAGTAGTCTCCAGGAGAGTTGTCCGAAGGTCTGACGAGGAAGCTCCCTGGTCCAGCCTTGACGAGCATGTCCACCGCTTCGCTCTTAGAGCAGTTGGGGTGGAACCAGGAGAAGACTGTGTTGGGGTCTATCGACGGGTCCAGATCTTCAACCAGCTCTCTGAAGATCATTCCTTGCTCCCCAGTCCTGATTATGTTTGTTGAGTTAATTACGGCAATCAAAGTTGAAAACGTTGGTTCAGTCTTAACATAAAATCAGGTCAGTGTTTGATTTATCAAGTTCAGTAACCTAGCTTTGTTACTTTCCTTCGACAGCTTGGCCATAGGAGAAATCAAAATTATTCCAGCTAACTAAATTAGTCTTTAAACAAGTGCGGTTAGGGTCCATCGGACACGTTTTTAAGTAACCATATAATAGTTTTTAGAATAATGTTTTATTTATTTGACATGATGACATGAAATGTATATTTCATCAATTTTTGTTATTTGACATTTGGAGACCATATACATCTCCAATTTATGTATATGTATTATTATACTTATTATTTGACCGTGTAGGCGTTTTACACCTCTGCTGATTTTAAATTTAGTTTAAATTGACCCTAGAGACTATACATCTCTAAGCCATTTAGATTAAGTATTATATTATAGTATTAATTCTGGGACCCTATACATCCCTTTGTAATTTAAATTTTCACAGATATTTGACCTGGAGACCCTATACATCTCCTGCTCAATTAAAACGTGCCAGTAAAGTAAAGTGTTCTGGTTTTGCTGTTTTAATAATTACTTTTTACACTTGTTTCTAAAATGCGGTATTTTTTTTTTCTCTCTTAATCTTTTAATGACAGAGTGAGGTTTCTTTGTGTAGTTTGTCTGTGGTTGCGTATTGTAAGAGCTAATGTAACTTGTTTTTAGAAAAAATGACTTTGTGCCAAGTTTCTTGCGGCGCATTCTTCTTGGCAATCATGGTCTTTCCGAAAGCGCTGGTAGACTCAAAAAAAATTACGTGTAAAAGAGCATTGAACTGCCTATTTGCTGAATAAAATTTTGAATTTGAATTTGAATTAGATGGTATGGATGGCGCGTGGGTATTATTGAGAAAAGTAACTAACTAGCATTTCATTATTTATCGTTATCAGCAGCGTAATTATTGTTTTCGCATGCAGTTTGTGCGCCCTTCCTCAATTATAGACCGAACGTGTTATCTATAATCACAAGATGTGATAAAATGAAATCATAATACTGTCAAGGTAAACAGTAGAAACTATTCAATACCACTTTCAATTGACAACATATATGATTTTTTTAAATAAGGGATATAAAGTTCTATAACGGCAACAAAGGCTGGGAGCAAGCAAGTTGATAATAATTTAATTATGAATCCTAGTGAAAATTTTAAACTAAGTATTGGTTTGTTCCTTTTTCCAAACAGAATACAATTTATCAAATCATAGAAGATAAAATATCATAGAAGTATAAAATGTTGTCAAATATTTTAAGAAACACTAGTGTAAACGACAATGTAGCTTATTCTATTCTCCAGTAAAAGAAAGATAGACATTAGCAATGTCTAACGCTTATGGTTGTAGCCGTCTTGAGTAAGGCTTTAGAACTAGAGCTTCTTGAGCTGTCTTTCTAGGGCAAAAAATGACCAATTTTTTTGTATAAACTCCTAAATGTTTTCATAAAATATTAATGGATTTTATTTTCAATCAAACTTACCTATGTGCCGTAACCCAAAGCCAGCCGTCTCCCATATCATTGTGCACGAAGAAAATATCTCCTTTCTGGAAAGTCAGCTCATCTGTGTCAGGCATCTTCGTGTATGGGAGTATCGCCACCACTCTCTGATGAAAGAACAAGTGTTAATGTAAACCGCCTTTACACTTTTCGCAAGATTATGAACCTTAAGAATTAAAAATTCTTACCCCTTGGGGCTGCCTCTCGCTTCTGCTCTCTCAGTTGGTAGCTGAATTAGTTATTGAACGTGAATTCAATGGGAAGACTATTTTGGACTCTCTGTAGCTCTCTCTCATTTCCTGTACACGGAAATGAGAGAGAGCTACAGACGGGAGAAAGTTTAAAGGGATGCTTGAGGAGCATTCTGTTCTGACTAGCCCACAGAAATGTATTAGTCAAATCACACATAAAACTTAAAGCATGTCGCGCGCAGGAGAGAGGAAGAAATAACACAGCCACGGTTCCAAAAAATTCTGATTATGGAAATGATTGCTTCGAATATTTACCTTTTTATCATTAACCGGCTCCGGAGGCGGCACGGGTTCCACAAGCCGCTCGCGCTTTAGCAAGTCCGAGCAATTACTGTAGAACCCCACCAGCTCCGTCAGGGAATCGAACTGACGACCCCCGATGTAGTAGTCGCCGCATACTGCTGTTATCCTGGTTATAAAGTTATTAACCTAGTAAATTCGCTTCATCTTTCCAGATATGAACTGCTAATTCGCTCCCATCGCGATCGTCTGTATTTCTGGATAGATACAATTTAGGGCATTCAAAGGCTAGAGTGAAAAGGCTGTCAACACAACACCATATGTCTTATTTGCTATGCCTTGAAGTCATTTATTGTAAGACCAGAAAATATCAAAATCAAAAAAAGAATTACAGTACAATGAAGGCAAACCTGGAACGACTTATTGAAATAACATTTATTTCTACCTTTCATTATATTTCAAGTTTAAATATTTTGACTTAATGGGAATGGCAATATATGAAATAAAGTGCTCTGATTGGCGCATAGCAGAACATGTTACTTCTCATTTCTATGTTTATTTTATTTTCAATAAACTGATCAGCTATTGACTGTTAAAGCTACCTGAAGGAAAGTGAAACTGAGGCCAATAATTATCTTGCCGTCCGAACACTTTAATGCTGTTAAAGAGACAAGGTAGTAATTAATCTTGTGCAGATGGTTTTGACGCTCAATGTCTTTTCTCTCACAGAATGTAATAAGTATCGTAATCAGTTTACGTAATATATCCAAAACTACTTCGACTCAATGTACGGAAGGTGAAAATGTGTTCATTTATAAACACTAAACAGACAGGACAATTGGGTCCCATAACCATTGGTGTTGGGGTCGATTGCATTTATTATTTAATAACTCATTATGTGTTAAGAAAATAAGGAAAATATTACACTACCAGTATCTCTTAAATAAATAGGCATGGTTATGCGGTAAAGTAAAGACGCGCAATCTAACAGGATACCTATCATGGACGGATTACATTTTCCTATGGTTAGGCCCTTATTTCACAAATGTTACAAATGTCATTTTACAATAGTTGAATATTCCCTTCTGACGTGTTTCAGTGGTTTCATATACAAAGAATACATAAATAGTCACTGTTAACTGACAGATAGATAAACATTTATAACATTGGTCAATTAGACTGCAGGAATTCAAGAAGCCTAATTTTCTGCCCGTATATTGTAAAATAAATAGCTTACCTGAAATGGTTGATACCGGTGCGTCCCAGGTAACTCAGGACATATGATCCTGGTTTCCGATCACTTTCGCGGACTGAAAATAAAAAATTGATAGTAAACTTTTTTTTTTTTACTTTTGTTAAAAATTAATAATCCATACATGAAAATTTTTGTGAAAGAAACATTGCAAGTTGTAAATAATTTAGGACAATTTATTTTACTCAAATTCTGGCAGCAAGTCGATAGTCTTTCTGTTTCCTTAAACATCTGTTTTTTCAAAATGGTCTATCAATAAATGTCTCAGTATAGGAAGAAGGCCATTTCGAGAAGCAGACAACAATCGTGAGCTATAAGCTATAACATACTTTTAACAGGCATCATCCATTTTGTTTCATTAGTTAAGCAATGTAATATAATATCACATGATTAATTGTAGACAGTTACTATACTAGCCAGCTACTTTCGTATATGTTTTACTGGTGATATAGTAGTACATTAGTATAAGTAGTACAACATTTTGAACTGTTGTCTAATTTGCAGCAGTCTTACATTTGTATTGCACAAGTTTACATTCTCTGGGAATTTATATTTTACGAAACCATAGTCTGCTAACTTGTGAAATAGTGTGGCAGACTGCTTATAATATGATAATACCAGACCAGAAATTTTTCAAAAGCAAAGATGAGTTCCTTATATATAAGATGGGTGCCAAACAATAAGCACTTATTCAAAGGTTGATTGTTAAAGCAGATTGACATTTGTCAAATGTATCTTCATGTGCATCATTGCTTTTTTCTTTATTTAAAATATTAAGTAAATTAAAAAGATAAATACTTAACTAAACACTAATACTCAATACCTACTACATCAAATAATTCTATATAGGTACACTATACAGTAGGTAGGTAGGTATACTATATGTATAGGTGATAATACTATATCTAAATCATCAATCTTCAACTGGAACTGAATGATTTATACTTAAATTAAATTCACACATAAAAATCACAACAATAAGCTTTGTGTTGGAGACTTGTTTGGAATACAATGAAGAAACATTCATTAGCCTATTCACAAGTGATAGGAGCCATTTTGGTACATTATAATGTGTAGCCAACCTTGTAGAGCCATGTGAAGGTTGGAAGGGTAAGGGTAAGTTAAATAAGACAAACAAAATAGTTACTTTTCAAAGTGTGTGTGTGTGTGTGTGTGTGTGTGTGTGTGTAACTGTGTGTGTGTCTCTCTCTCTCTCTCTCTCTCTCTCTCTCTCTCATACATTTTGATTTGCAATCAATAATCCACAGTGTCCTTACAGTGGCCAAGCCACTGAGCTGACCTATCAACAACTTTTTCCTGATGTGGCAAGGACTTGGTGTGATCAGTTGGATATCACACAACAATATTTCAACATTAAATAACTACAGCTATTAAAAAACCCAGATCCAACACCTTTAAAAATTACTATTATTATTATTTATAAAAAAAATTACAGTCTTACAGCTAAACCAATAAACTGGTAAACTCAATTTGAAATATATAGGTATAGGTAAAAGGAAATAACACAAAGTAAAAAGTAAAGCTACAGGTACAATAGGAGAAAACACTCCACTTCCAAAATGGCAGAACTGATTTTTATCAAACTTTGCAAATAACCATCCTAAACAAACTAGCTTTCTATTAAAAATGTAACACACCTAGAATGATCAAGAAATTCGGGCCCTACCAAACCACAAACATACACAGGGGTTAAAAAAGTGCAAAATGTATTCCTTACCTAAGTAGCTGCCCTGCTTGTTGGCATCCCAAAGTCTCTCCTCTGAAGTGTATCGGTCCAGGCGGCCATGGTACCATTCAGTCTCAGGTGGTGCCAATACAGCTTGCCTTTCACCTGATTAGAAATATAATTATTCACCAACACCAAATCTGTGACTCAAGCAATATACTTCTCCATGGTTTTGAATGTGCTATATTTAAAATCATTAGTTAATTTTCCAATATTTTTTTTACTACTTTGGATTTGTAATTTTTTTGCTTGTATGTATAATTTAGTGATAAAATAATTATTTAATAAAAACACTTTCTTCTTAAATGACATCATCCTAAAAATAGACTATTAGCAGTGATTAGCAGAAATGAGTTGGGTATTATTTTTTCCACTTTTGTTGGTCTAAAAAATAATCAGTCACATGGCCCAAGCACATGAACATCACAGAAAGTAAATAAGGGCTTGTTGAAACATTTGCAAAGATTCTTTATGGGCCAAAGTTTAAATCTTCTAACTCATAAGATACAACTTTTTGATTCGTATGTAGTGTTGAAAAACTGCTAAGGCTTTCAAGCTCTTAACTTTGATTGCATTATAATTTGAAAAAATTGTAAGTATACTGTACCAACCATTGGTACTCGGTCCATCAGTTTCATCAAGTTCTAAGTCGGCAGCGAGCTCGGCAAGATCGCCGCCGCCGTCTTCAGACTCCGTCGACGGCGAACCTAGCTTTTCCTTTACAGGGGGTCCCATGGGCGCCCCCATCGCACGAATTAAATCAGCCATTTGTAACGCACTACTACTTGCCACTAATAAGATCAATCAATCCACACGCTCATGGGTACGAACACCATCTAAAGCCTTATGCTCAAACAATCTTACAGGAAAATATTCTTGTTTACAGTGGACTAAATCGTTATGCACTAATGACTCAAGCAGACGACAAAGCCGATAATTTAAGAATAAGAAGAAAGATTCCGCTATTGGACTCTAATAATATTATATTATTTAATTTACATGTAACACGGAACGGCAAATTCGCAGTTAGTGTTTTTCATTTACTCAAGCGATTATTTCGATCTGATACGCCCCCCCGTACTCCGTACTCGTCCGATCGCTCATCCGCACTTTTTTTTGTTTGACATGACATTTCATTTGGCCAATGTTACCTTAGACAAAATTAATATTTTGCCATAGACAATAAAGAAAGGCAAATTTAAAGGCAGCTCCACTCACGAAGAGTCTTCAGTTTCAAAATTTGGCCTGTACAAAACAACGAAATGTAAAAAACATTAATTTACGTAAATTTATTTATTCATTATTATTTCTCATGAAGTAGGCCTACAGTATGTCTAGCACAACTCACAGTGCGACTTCTATCTCGCTCCGAACAACTGCCCGTCCTTTTCTGTGACTCAGAAGCAACGGGACGTGTAACGGGTAACGT
Organism: Clepsis dumicolana; assembly: GCA_963691665.1. Taxonomy (NCBI): domain Eukaryota; kingdom Metazoa; phylum Arthropoda; class Insecta; order Lepidoptera; family Tortricidae; genus Clepsis; species Clepsis dumicolana. The sequence goes on from OY829521.1 coordinate 5,791,606, forward strand.
AATCTCGCACGACAAACAAAGTCGGGGCCAGTCGTGCTAGCCCTGTACGGGTACAATTCGAATGGTTGCCATATACAATTAGACCATAAAGCAAAAAATGTAGTACGACAAACTTTTTTATTACATATTTTATAATTTTATAATTTATTATATAATTTATTCGACTCGGGGTACGGTACTCGATACTGGACTAACTCGAATCGTTCGTTGACTCGAAACTCGAATCAATCATATGTACATAGTCTCTCTAATCTGTGGAATCAATGAAATCGAAGTGCGACTGTGTCAGTTACGGTCAGCTGTGTTTTGTTTGAAAATATAATTATTTGTTAAATTTAATCTCAGTTTTAAGATTAAGACCAATTAATCGGTGAGTATATGTGTTATAACTCTAGAATTTGAGGCAGCAGTTGGTTTGGCAATAACTTTTTTACATTCGATTTGCATTGCATACCACATCGATTTTCTTTCATTGTTTCACAAAGTCATCGACGCCATTTTGTGTTAGATCTTTGTTCTTTTCTGTCTCAGTTTCTTCAAATTCAAATTGTTGCAATTCGTCCCGGATTATAATCCGCAGTAGATTTATTCACTAAACAAGATTCATTGTTGTTACAGATATTAATATGCAGATTTTCGTCAAAACTCTCACGGGTAAAACCATTACCCTGGAAGTTGAACCATCCGACACCATTGAAAATGTTAAGGCAAAGATCCAAGACAAAGAAGGCATCCCTCCTGACCAGCAGCGACTTATTTTCGCTGGAAAGCAACTTGAAGACGGCCGCACACTCTCCGATTATAATATCCAGAAGGAGTCTACTCTCCATCTGGTGTTGCGTCTCCGTGGAGGTATGCAGATCTTTGTTAAGACTCTTACTGGCAAAACAATTACTTTGGAGGTTGAGGCATCAGATACCATCGAGAATGTGAAAGCTAAGATTCAGGATAAAGAGGGCATCCCTCCAGACCAGCAGCGTCTTATTTTCGCTGGAAAACAGCTAGAAGATGGCCGCACTTTGTCTGACTATAACATCCAGAAAGAGTCTACTCTCCATCTGGTGTTGCGTCTTCGTGGAGGTATGCAAATTTTCGTCAAGACTCTTACAGGCAAAACCATCACTTTGGAAGTAGAGCCCTCTGATACTATTGAAAATGTAAAAGCTAAAATACAAGACAAGGAGGGTATCCCCCCAGATCAGCAGCGTCTTATCTTTGCTGGCAAACAGCTAGAAGATGGGCGCACACTCTCCGATTATAATATCCAGAAGGAGTCTACTCTCCATCTGGTGTTGCGTCTCCGTGGAGGTATGCAGATCTTTGTTAAGACTCTCACTGGCAAAACAATCACTTTGGAGGTGGAGGCATCAGATACCATAGAGAATGTTAAAGCTAAGATTCAGGATAAGGAGGGCATCCCCCCAGACCAGCAGCGTCTTATCTTTGCAGGCAAACAGCTAGAAGATGGGCGTACACTGTCTGATTATAATATACAGAAAGAGTCTACTCTCCATCTGGTGTTGCGTCTCCGTGGAGGTATGCAGATCTTTGTTAAGACTCTCACTGGCAAAACAATTACTTTGGAGGTTGAGGCATCAGATACCATCGAGAATGTGAAAGCTAAGATTCAGGATAAAGAGGGCATCCCTCCAGACCAGCAGCGTCTTATTTTCGCTGGAAAACAGCTAGAAGATGGCCGCACTTTGTCTGACTATAACATCCAGAAAGAGTCTACTCTCCATCTGGTGTTGCGTCTTCGTGGAGGTATGCAAATTTTCGTCAAGACTCTTACAGGCAAAACCATCACTTTGGAAGTAGAACCCTCTGATACTATTGAAAATGTAAAAGCTAAAATACAAGACAAGGAGGGTATCCCCCCAGATCAGCAGCGTCTTATCTTTGCTGGCAAACAGCTAGAAGATGGGCGCACACTCTCCGATTATAATATCCAGAAGGAGTCTACTCTCCATCTGGTGTTGCGTCTCCGTGGAGGTATGCAGATCTTTGTTAAGACTCTCACTGGCAAAACAATCACTTTGGAGGTGGAGGCATCAGATACCATAGAGAATGTTAAAGCTAAGATTCAGGATAAGGAGGGCATCCCCCCAGACCAGCAGCGTCTTATCTTTGCAGGCAAACAGCTAGAAGATGGGCGTACACTGTCTGATTATAATATACAGAAAGAGTCTACTCTCCATCTGGTGTTGCGTCTCCGTGGAGGTATGCAGATCTTTGTTAAGACTCTCACTGGCAAAACAATCACTTTGGAGGTGGAGGCATCAGATACCATAGAGAATGTTAAAGCTAAGATTCAGGATAAGGAAGGCATCCCCCCAGACCAGCAGCGTCTTATCTTTGCTGGCAAACAGCTAGAAGATGGGCGTACACTGTCTGATTATAATATACAGAAAGAGTCAACTCTCCATCTGGTGTTGCGTCTTCGTGGAGGTATGCAGATTTTCGTCAAGACTCTTACTGGCAAAACAATCACGTTGGAGGTTGAGGCATCAGACACCATTGAGAATGTTAAAGCTAAGATTCAGGATAAGGAGGGCATCCCCCCAGATCAGCAGCGTCTTATTTTCGCCGGAAAACAGCTGGAAGATGGCCGCACCTTATCCGACTATAACATCCAGAAGGAATCTACCTTACACTTGGTTCTCCGCCTTCGTGGAGGGTGGTAATTGTTATGCACACAGCAATAACAATAAGTGACGCAATACACTATAATGGATAATGTAATTACCACACTACCTTGCGTATAATTGTGTTGAATGCTATTAGGTACATTCCATAATAATTGCATTTTATTTGATTAAAGTAGTAGCTTGAAAACTTGTTTTATTTTTCATTTAAGTGTTCAAACTTATAGGTATAGTAAAAAGTTTTTCCCATAGGTCAAGCAAAAATTAATCTTATTTTAATGTCATAAGTTTTGTAGGTATGAGTTCATTCGTAATCGTCCATTATTTATAAAATTCTGAGAAAATATTTACAAAATGTGCTCTGGTATTATAACTTTTTTAACCCCTGAAGCAAACGGCCCCGTTTCTCGAAGCTTATTAAGTAAGTACACTACTTAATCATATTAGTGTTTAGTCTCTTAAATTAGGTACATGAAAAAATTAAACAAAACAAATATTATTAGTCTAATAATAATAAGCTTCGAGAAACGGAGCCCTAAGGGGTGTTATAATATAAGTTTGACTTGTGTATCTGTCCGTGACATCGTAGCTCCTAAATGGATGAACTGATTTGGACGCGGCTTTTTTTAATCGAAAGCATCGATAGCTAGTTTATTCGAGATGGTTCTCATCTAAGTTTCGTAAGAATCGTTTAACCGTTTTTGAGATAAGTATTACATTTCGAAATAAAAATGTCTGTGGGTTTTTGTCAAGTTTCGATCCCAAACATGATTCCCGTTAATGTCTTCAGTATGGCTAAGTTCTGGAAACCCGAATCCGGGAGCCCGTTGGTATCTTGGAATGGAAAGTAAATGTAAAAACTTACAAAAAACCGACAAAAAATCTTTAAAAAGTAAAAACTTTAATTACTGGGCCGTATTTTTGTATTTGTAGGCCCTCCGGCACCAGACTGCGAAAATGTTCCTAATTAAAGGACCAGGCCCAGAAAATTATTTTTTACTTTTTACAGGTTTTTTGTCGGTTTTTTTTTATTTATACATAATATATAAGGGATCGAGTATTCAGTAGAAATTCTAAAATTATCCCAACTGCTCATTGACAGAATCAAATCGATACATCGCATCCACAGGACAACCAATGTAATGGCACTTGATCGTATTTGTCAAATATTCATGTCGTCTCGCTTTCGTTTTTCACCTCAAGGACAGATAGCATGACAAATATTTAACAAATACGGCCAAGTGAAGTAGCTTAGGCCGCCTTGAACCGGGGTCAGACTACAAATACGTCGAGTTAACCCCGGGGGTTAAGTTAGTTATTCCGCACGTACCTACCTAGTCTTCTGAACAACAAGACAAAGGCCGAAAATAAAACTACAATGTAATTGATAACATTTTATTAGGAGGCGAAAACGAGCAATAAGTTTTTGGATAATTTTTAATACAAATCAATTGTAAATTTGTATTACATGTCGTAAATCGTCAAGTTTAATCTAACAAATTACAGTACATATTTAAGATTACAGTAACATGAACAAGAATAATATATGAGGGTAGGTACCATTCAACTAGGCGTGTTTTTTAATAGCCTCCAAAAGTTGGTTAATAATAATAAATCATTAATTGCTACCTGTTGTCTCATGGCGTTGCATTTTACGTATTTGACAACAAGCAGCGGCCCCAAAACAAGTCGTCCGATAACAACAAGGGCGCAAGGAAGGATGCAAAATCAACACCGAATCAACGTGACTTCAAGTTAGCAAAAATGTGAAAGACATCTAGGTTTTGATCTGGTCAATTTTAATGTAGGTATACGGTACATACAGCAACATTCCGAAACTATATTTTAGGAGGTCTTTTGAAAATATATTTTGAGTGAACATCGATAAAACTGGTACCATAATGATACGCGATTCGGGTGTAACAGGGTCTCCCGCGCCGCAGCATTACACATCGAACATTTAACAACGACATCCTCGTACCATCAATGAATGTATTATTCTTTCAAAATACTTACATTAAGGAAACTTGAAGATAGAACAATTATTTATGAACTTACGTGTAACTAACATTAGATCTAGGTATTGTCTTTTGTATGCCAGAAATGTGATACAATGGGGTCCATTTACTATATGATGGCACTATCAAATGAATCGATGAGAAAATATGTTCAATATTACTGCAACATCAATATCTGGACAAAGTGAAATATGACGACTTAAGATCTTATTCAATAAGTGCTATTATTACAAGTACGTTTAACAATACTATTTAATAGAGGCCATGAAGTAAAATTACGAATATATTTTTGGTATAAATTATGCAAATTAATGTAGTTCTAAAAGGAATTAAATTATTATGCGAAACGATACCTACAAAAATATGAGTGTGTTGTACGCAATTTTTTAAGTAAATACACGGCTTAGGAAACGGCACCAACAGCACGATATCTAACGTTATCACAATGACATTATAATATGTTTATATTATACTTCGCCAATAGAACATCAAACATCGAAACGCCATGAACTCCAGGCAAGATTGCAACAACTCTTACATCTCCATTTCTCATAATTAAGTATATAAGTATTACATACATTGTATACATTCTCCATTTAGATAAATAATTACCCGCAAAGATATAACTATAAAATCTATTCTTGTAATGTTAACTAGTATTACATCATACTTCTAAAACATGTCCTGTGCTTTCAATGAGGGTTTCAAATAAGGTGACAACGCATTAAACTAATCATGCTTCAAAAGGCAGTAAGTACTATACAAACGTGAGAGCGCATCTACAAAAATAGATTCACAATCAATTAACTAATTCACAGACATTACTTCAAAATATCACTTCTCAAAATTGTTGCTGCCTTCAGACAGCGAGTTTCGCTTCGCTCGCCTCAACCATAATGCTTACTGCGCTGCCAGTATTGCTTCTATTCTGGTGCTCCACCATTACTTTCTAGACATTACCGTAAGCCTAGGATACATAAGTCCTCGTGTTTCTTCATCACTCATTAACTGATTATATTAAGGTGCTCTAAAGGGTGGGAACGGAACGCTTCCATGAAAAACTGATTTCACTCCGTGACCATCCTAGGCTTGCTTCTAATTATTGTAATACACTTCCTAGCCAGTTGATGGAAGTCAAATGTCACTTTTATACTCATTCTGCTAAATGCTATGCTAGTAATTGGCTGGGATGGTAGATTGCCTAACTTGGCCACGTCTTGGAATAAATAAGCACAATACAATCGCACCATAATACATATATATTTGGTAAAAAGCATAAAATGAATCAACTCAATATTAAGTCAAACTTGTAAAAAAATATAATAAATGGCCACTTCATATACAATATAACCTTGCAGTCCAAACTAGTCTTCATTTGCTTTTCTTAAACCGATTCAGAGAAACCATTAAATTATACATAAGTGGTTACCGTTATCAGAATCCATAATATCCATTTCGGATCAATTAATTAGGCAGTGTAAAAAATAATATTTCAATGCACACCAGTTGATTCTGACAAAAACGAGCCTCTTTCTTGGTAGCATATTTTGGAATGTTTAAGATTAGCTGGCAAAGTCAGCTAATTAGTAAATTATAAAAAACGAACTTGGAAGACGGGACAGCAAAATGGTTAATAAAAAATTAAGGTAACCATCCATAAATGAAATAATTATAAATTATTTGGAGGGATAAAATACTTCAATTACCGTAACATTGAGCCTTTGACACAGTAACAGACGAATTAAAGAAGTCATCTACATAATACTGTGTGATGAATCGTAAACCGTAACAATTTGTCATCGACATAAAAGTGCAACACATGTTTTGACCGCCGCGTCGTTGCGGACATTTTTCCTGGGGCATGCTCATATAGCGACAACCGATGGTACTCTACAATAACAGTGAATCGAAAACGATTCACTGTAATAATCTCATAGGGTCAATTACTCATTGCATGATCTTTACTTCCTCCCGTCTCATTCTCGTACCAAGGCGTTGCAGTTTAAACTATGTAGGTATTGTAAATTTTTTATGGAAAAATGACCCCAACATTGGGTGAAACGTGTGTTGCAAGCAGGAGAGTGATTGGTGTTTACATGTTGGGCAAGGGCACGGTGATTTGCACGTAGCTGATGGGGAAGTAGCCCGTTTTGCCGTTGACGGAGCCCTCGAACCAGTTGTCGTCCACCTTGTTGATCAGTGTGATCACGTCGTTTTCCTGCACAATAATAGACTGTCAAGAATTTGGGGCCGGGAGCGGGACGAGTGCGAGTGTTCACTTTTAGTCTAGGGTAATTATACACTACCTAAGTATACTGCAAGTTTGCAAAAGGGTCAATCAACTTTTCTTTGCCATTCGTTGCCACGGAGATGTCCCCTGGGTCACTCGTCTAAAATAAGCCTTTCTAAGGCACCACTCCATCCATCAAACGTTAGGAGTTTCGATAGTTATATACCAATTCTTTCATCCTAAGCATGCAAATCCTGACTTTCGGAGGAGTGGGGTCTTAGAAAATCAATTTTTTTCTGTGTTACCTAGGGGACATCTCCATGGCAACGACTGGCAAGGAAAAGTTGATTGACCCAAAACTATTTAAATGGGTATGTATAATGACTTTTTATGAACGAGAAAATAAATATTTTTTACGGGTTTTATTACGGTTAAGGTCTCATGCTTACATAACAAAAGTAATGAGAAATAGTTTCCACTTTATATTTCACGAAAAGTAGTCGAGTATTCTTACTTCATTATATGAGAGTAGCTACCTTGAATCCCAGTTCGCCCTGGTTCTCGGGGTCGAAGTCATAGAGAGCGGTGCAGCAGGGGCCCTTGGGCGGAGCGACCGGGGTCCGCGCCGGCGATTTAACCGGAGACGGCAGCGGCGACGCTGTGCCAAAGTTACAGTTATCTTACGTGTCGGAGACAATATACGGGTACAGTGCGACAAAACCAAGAATGCACTTCTGAAAAACAGGCCAAGTGAGGGTTCCGTATTTGTAGGTATGGAAATAGTTCGTCTATCACGGCAATCGAGTTTTGAAGATTTTTCCCGCTTTAAATTGTCCAGTGCTAGCAGAGCCTTACTCCTAAGCAACCTGACGCAGTGTGGGGTCGTTTTATATGGGTTACTGACATAGACAAACATAAATAAGTTGATCAACAATTACCCGCAAACCTGTAAAGCCTACTTATCTGTCATAGTTTTCCTTTTAAATTCACTATATGCACCACTATTCTGATTTTATCACACTTCCACACTGGGCTCTAACAAAAATGAGCACTTCAAGTATTTCGCAAACGAATCTCTCAATAGAGAAATCGAAAATTTTTAAAAGACTTAGCTAAGTATCCAAAGCACTATGGCGTAGATAAGAAAAAAAATCATCCCTAGTTTACGTGTAAGGTAGGTAGTTACCCGAAAAAAAATGTGTTCAAGATTTTATTTCACAACTTTCGTGGCCTAATTAACATTTATTCTCCTATTTTTTAACGATGTACACTTTTTCATTGTTATGGCACTCCAGGTCTTTACTTTATAATGTCTTGTATTATATGCTTAACTTTGTGACTGTTTGTTGCCTAAAAAAAAAAAAATAAAAAAAAAAAAACATGTATGCAAATAATAGCTTTCTAATACCAATAGTCTTTGAGCTAAGCCGCAGACAGACAGACGGACATGACGAAACTATAAGGGTTCCGTTTTTTTATCAGTTTGACTACGGAACCCTAAAATCAAGTGCGTTCGCGAAATATAAATTTTTAAAAACACTTAACAGCTTAAAATTTCAAATTCTGGTTGTATCGAACTGCATTGATACTGAATAGCGGGCTGCCTTTTGAGGCAGTAGATTAGCTTGAACTTTAAAGCTAAGTCATACAAAATCTCTAACACCTCGACAGGTAGCTCGCTCAAACACTACTGTCAATATTAACTAAACGGGAACAAACGACTGGCAATTTTAAAGTTATGATTGGTCGTATTAGGAATTCGAGAAAGCGTTATAAAAATAGCTCTACGCAAATACTCAAGCGCATAAGTAAATGATACTCTAAGCTATTGCGACACACTGAACACGCCATAAGGTCCCTTTTAGTATGAACTGACAAAAGTTTACTCACAAACGTGTTTCAAATCTTTCTAATAAAATAGAACAAGAGAAACTAACTATATTCTGAAGCACATAGGTAAATTGGATTAAAACACAGATCACTAGATAGATTTACAACAGTTTTGTGATCACTGATCAAGCTTTTTCGTTCACGAAGCAGCGTCAAGCGTGATCTACGTCAGTAAACTTATTGAAGTGGAATATAAGAAACAACGATGATCTTTTAGTAATTATAAAATATATAAAAGAAAAGAGACGATGACGATGATGATAAAAACATTTAGAGCAGCTTAATATCAAGCGGTTTCACTACAGCATCATGCCATGTAGAAGTTACGGTTACGGCGGACATTTTTGATAGGGCATTGAATGGAAATAACTGTTCTCAAATATTGATTTATATTAACTCCTCTAAAATAGTAACTTTTTGACTCAATTTCTATGACAATGCACAGGTAAGAAACTGGCCTATTAAGCCGACTTGCGTCGACCTGGTTTTCATACTAACCCGAGTTTAACTTGACGTATTTGTATCGTCTGACGTCATGTTAACCCCGGGTTAGTGCGTAACCCAGGTCGGTGCAAGGGTGCGAGTCAGCCTTAAGCTGCAAACACAAACGCGGTGACGCGGAGGCGGTATGGTCGTAATATTCGTACTTGTATGAAAGATGTTGCATAGACCGCGCATTTTCCGGCCGGTGCTCTATGCGGCCTCTTTCATACAATTTCTAATATACGTCCGTGCCGTGCCGCGCCGCGCCGCACCGCCCCGCTACTGCTCTCTATGAGTTTACAGCTTACAAACGGGGCTTTAGTAAAATGAATGATTACGACATGCACAATGAAAACAGATGACATGACAAACGGAAACCAGCATTTGAAAAAAAAACCAAACGGATAACAAACGAACATTAGACAGAAACCCAACACGCGAAAATAAACTGTGTTATTTTATTATTAAGTACCTACCTATACATACGTGTTTTAAAAAATGTTCTTTTTGCTTGATCGATTTTATATATGATATAGATAGGTACGTACACGTACATATATACTTCATATTTTTATAAAGAACGACAGTTAATTTATAATGTTGTTTCGGAGGCTTTACAGGAGATGTGATATTACCCAAAAGAAGGGTTAACTAATTAAATGTGCGCGTGTATGTGTCTGATTTGAATATTTAGGTGGAGGGGTTTAGCTTGAGTAGGTATAAGTGTAAAGTTTGATTTCAGTCCCTCTTTTCGAAAAAAAAAATAGTTTCTGGATTGCAATGAACATTAAAAACTTAACAATGGTAGATGTACATATATGTAAATAATGTAGGTAACTGCCTAAAGCTGAACTAAGCTATCACTAAAAAAAAACAGCGTTAAAATTATAAAATAATAAATCGAGCTTATCAGCTAATACTTTTTCGTTTATGGACAGTTCTTTAAAATTAGAAAAGCTTTGGTAATTAAATCATGTGTGAACTTTTTGTGATTACAGGAGCCGCAGCATGTTAAGGCGATAATAATTGTTTACTCGCTCACACTTACCTGCATAACATCGAGTGTGAGCAAGAGGTCGACTGAGAAGCTTATATGTATACTTTAAAAGAGATTGCACAATTAATGTAAAGTTGAAGGCATCCATGTATGTATAGAGAAGCATGTTAAACGAAATGCTTTCCAAGTGAGTACAGCATAACTAAATAATAAAGAGATTTATGCCGTGACAATTCTACGAACATTTTGTAACTTCAGACGGGCCGTGTCCAAATCTCAATAGTTTTTTTTAACTAGTGTGTTACATAATCTAAAAAAGATGATGAAATGAGTCAGGTTAGTTTCTATTGCAATCTCCGGTGAAGTATACAAGGTTTTTGAGGACAAAGTTATCATCGCCATTAAAAGCCCGCTCACTACAACGATTCATTCATAATAACACCATGATCGTAATAAAAACATGCTGGTTCGTCTCGAGACGGATTGGTCTAGTTAGTTTAGTATATATCCGTATGATCCCCTACACTACTCGATCCAAGTTCCTCGTTAATCTGCATAATGAAATATGCCTAAAACAAGAAGCGACACTCACTTTCACTATTTTCTTTCTGTATGGCTAGCACGACTGGCCTCGACTTTGTTGGTCGCGCGAGATTATATTACCCGTCCCGTTGAATTCTGAGTGACAGAAAAGAACGGGCAGTTGTTCTCGCGCAAGATAGAAGTCGCACTGTGAGTTGTGCTAGACCTACAGGTGCACGAGGGACTTGGTCTCTTGCGTCTGTGACTCTTCGATCCGCACAAGAACCGGTAACGTTCGATTAACTTCGCGAGTAGTGCAGAGGGAGTTTTAAAAATCATATTTGTCGCGTGTATGGATGGATTGCAGTTGTAGTGGGCGTCTCAACCGACTGCGTGACTGATGTTGGTGTGTGTTGTGTTTACCGTTGTTGGAGCGAGCGCTGTTTCCGCCCGGGAAGAGCTCGAGGTTGGACGGCGGCTTGTGCTCGGGCGAGCTCGCGCGCGACCCGTCATCTCCAAAGTCGCAGTTAAATAAATGCAATTCTCAGTGTATCGGTCACAATATGTAAATCCTAGCTTATAAAGTGTATAATACCTACTGACCTATCGTACTGACTGCTGGTGACATATCGATGTTCCAAAGTTATTTCCAACTAGGCGTAGATAAGTCAGATTTTATTTAAATGCAGACAGTGATTCTTCGCTGAAACTGCATCTTTTTCAGAAATGCTATAATAATCAAATCGAACTGTATCTCTTTTTAAGCGATAAGTATTTAAAATATCCTGATACTAATGGTTGGAAATAGATTTTCTGAATAATGACAATATGAATTTACGTTGAGTTTGAAACCATTTGTGATATTAGATCTCTTTGAAGGCGAAGACATATTTATATGACAGCTGCGTTATGCGTAAGTATCAAGAGTTTATCTACATAAAATTAGAAATCTTGCATTCAACTCGGTTTTTAAACCTAATCGTAGCAATATGTTAAAATAGAACACGAAATAATAACGTGTCATTGAGTTATTGTCGCCTACATTTATAAGGAGATAGTGAGAAACCATGTCATCCGACTTGTGCATCGTGCATGTCAATTCGTTCGTCTGTATGGCAGAACATCGATCATATCTACAGGCAGCATAGATAAATGCGCGGGCAAGACACTTAAAATTATTTAAATAGATCATGTTGAAATAATTTTGAGAACCTTGTTCGCTTAGATATGATGGCCGTAAACAGAGAAGAAAAGATACACACACTCTACTCGCTTAAACAGTAAGTAACTGTCAAGGTAACATTATTACCGATTTAAACAAAACTATAGGAGATAGTTTGAAATTAACAAAGGACATAAAAACATTCATTAATTAAAGATATATGCAAAAAAACTATCATAATTTAAATCTTTGATTAATTTCTGTCGCAAATACTCTTTTTGTATATATCTTTTACAGCAGCACCATTTGGTTCATCTCATGAGTCACTGTGGAACTTTTCTCAATAAATGTTATGATCCTAATAATGACAAAAGTCTGCATGACATTTATTGTGAACCGATCCCACAGTGTCACGAGTTATGATTTCAATGGTGCGACTGTGCTTCGTAAATAAAACTTTATACTTATATATAATTATCGAGTGGGTGGGGAAGGGACAAGGAATGGATTTCCGGCAACCTGTAAAAAATAACTGGTCACTGTACAGATTACCACCACGAAGTTACCGTATTTTAGTCACCCCGATTTTTTTTTACAATAAAAAACTATTTACTTACATATAACGCGAATTACCAGCTACCTACTTAGTAGAGATTTGAAAGTCCCCGTTTATATGACATTATTATTAATTGGAAGAGTATTAGTTATGTTCGTGAGTGTTAACACATACAGAAGCCCGTCTTTGTGTGCTGTACAGCCCGAGGGAAGCGTGCGAGTGAGCCCGGCCCGTAAATATGCACACGTGACTACAATGTTTGACTGTGGATCGCACACGTAACCAACCCTTTAAACTGCGCTGCGCCAGATTCCAAGCCCAATAGTTAATATTAAAAAACTAAAGCCATCAATTTTCTAACAGGCATTTGTTTAATTCTTAGAAGACTTTAACAGAAACGGTCAAAACAAGAAGATCGCCAATTGCTATCAGTAAACTGAAATTACCGGACATCATAACATCGATTGATAAAGAAAAAACTTTCCCACCACCTCCCGAAAGCAATCCACAACCAAAACGATAAAATAAAACAAAACCTATATCACCTGTCCAGGGGTCTCTTCCGTTAGTCTGATTTCGCGGTGCCGGGTGTGGTTTGAACTGATTGAAGTGTGGCTGGTGGTGGGGGTTGGCGCGCGGTTTCGGCGGGGTGGGGGCCTCCCAGGCGCGGAAGGGGTCGGCGCTGCTGAGATCGCCCACGGAGGGGGAGGGGGGGACGAGGTGGCGGGGTCGGGAGAGGCTCTGGGTGGAACCGTACCGCCTACCATTGGTCAGGTCGTGGATACCCTCGATGTGGAGGTCGGCGAGGGTCTTAGGCACGAACTCCAGCTTCGGACGGTTCACAGCTTCCTCTTTCCTGTAACAAACATTGCATCATTATATCGGTCAATCAACTTTACATTGCCATGGAGATGTCCCCCGGGTAACTCATCTAAAATAAGATTGTCTAAGGCACCACTCCATCAAACGTTAGGAGTTTCGACAGTTATATGCCAATTCCTTCATGCTTCATCTCCTAAGCATGCAAATCTTGACTTTCGGGGGAGTGGGATCTTAGAAAATCTTATTTTAGACGAATTACCCGGGGAAAGTCGTTGAATGAAAAGTTGAAGATGGGTTCATTTATTTTTAGGTCATTAATATAGAATCGAACGGAAAGCCCCTCGTTCTCCAACTGTGCGTTTCCCTCGCCTGAATACGTTTTTAGACCATAAACTGATTGGACGGGTATGGAGTGTAAAACTTATTATTATTATATTTATAATTAGCCTGGAGAAGTGGTCTACAGCTCTTACAGTCCACTATTCGTCCCGATCTTGAGAAGTCTCAGGCTTACGTATACACTACACTAAATTACTAAGCATAAAATTCAGCACTTCATAAATCACAGAGCCAACAAAACCTACGTTTTCACTTTCACACTAGGAACATATCGGAAAATAAACGAAACTGAAACCACATTCGCCTCGTAGTTTCGAACTAAGCGACGACGACGATGATGCTAGTTTATCTGCCCCAGAGGCCGCAGTGTCGTATTTACATAAACATTCTCTATTCAGGTCGGATTTAGGAAGCGCCGTGAAAAGTAACGGCATATATCTGGGGACATAAAAGTTTGTTGGATAGGCTGCTATAAAGTGGTGTGTGGTTTAGAAAGTAGACGACGCATATAGGAAAAATTAACAAGAAACGTATTGTAAAGCGGACAATCTGCCTGAGCTTCAACAATAAATCTGTGCGTTTAAAAAAACAATGCATCAAAATTATCTAACTCCCCTGGTAATATTTACTTCGTTTCCCGTAAAACGTGGCAGAAAAAATAAAGATAAAGATAAATTAAAGGAAATTCTCATATAATAAGTACCTAGGTAATTTATGCTCATAATGCTTAAGGGGCTCACCTGAGCCAGAAGCTGAAATGGCTGCATTTTTCAACTTTTTAGAGCCACACTGTACATTATTTAAATGATAAATACATTAATTATCTGTAACATCTCAACTTGCACTACGTATTTTTTTGTATTCAATACTGTTTATATCTGCATCACAAGTGAGTCGCAAATATTCAAGTCGCAATTTATTTTCTGTCACTACATCATAACTATCATATGCATAATTTACTTTCGACTTGTGACATACACCAATGAATAGAGAATTTAATAGACTAGGATTTCCAAGTTTAACATTATTATCATACCTTTTTTATATTTTAAATAAGTAATTCACGTATTCAGTGAGAATTCTATACGAAATTTTTGTGAAAAAACGTGTTATTTGTGATAAGATAACACTGTGTAACACGTTACACATGTTACTTCATGAGGTTAGACCGATATTTAATAGATGTCGCCACTAAAACGACGTTGTTTAGTATAGTGAGGTGGGGTGAGGAAGGCGCGAAATGTTCAAGGTTATCCTCTCAGGGAAGCCTCTTCATAACCAAAGTATACCAAATCTGCACGGCAAGTATAGGATAAGTTGAATTTCATTATCATGAGTGTCATTGTTGAATTTCATTATCGTGAGTACTTACGAGGACCGCCTACATCATTATTAAAAGCAGTGCCCTAAGCACGACTTGTCGAATCCTGCGTTACGTTACGGTTATCGTATCGAGATCGAGAAATCTCATACAAAATTTTAGTTCCAAATACGCTCACGGGCGGGCGCTGTTTCAAACGTCATACAAACTCGTTATAGTTTACTATTCGAGTTTACGTGATACAGGATTCGACAAGTCGTGCTTAGGGCACTGGTATACTTTTCTACTTAACTGCCAGCTGAGAGTTTGTCACGCTCATTACGTAGTAGCAAATAATTACAGAACAAGTTTTTTCATGATAATCAAATTTAACTAATATTAAACGTGTCGTGTAACTTTGTTTATTAAGTACGAATGAGCATAAAACTTATAACGAGAATTGCTTTTATCTTTGTAGACCAGGTACAAAAAAAAGTCTGCCACTTTTTACGGGGGACGAAGTATACACATACACTTCTATACCTAATATTGTAAAAATTATCACAGAAATGTGAAAAACGCAAAAACTACACATTTCCCTTGCCTGACATATTTTTTGTCAGAGGGGAAAACGCGCGTTACAATCACCTTGTTATCAGTGCATTACAGCTGTGAGTTATGTGATCAAAACTTACTTTTCCATGAGTGTAGACACGAGGCCTTGCAGGATCTCCGTGCACTGCTGATGGTATTCCAGTAGACCCTCCGCGAAGAAGGATAGCTGCGCGACTTGCTCCACCTTTAAACACAAACATTTACACATGGCATACCTAATTCACACTAATATGAAAGTATACGACAAACGGATACCAATACTTAAGCATTACAATATATATGCGTGCCTATATGTCATATCTTTATCTACACACATATTATAAGTACTCTAAGATGGGTTCAGAAGCCGAAGGCATATATCATACCCATACCTGTCACGAATTTTATTGTTTTTTTTAAATCATAGGCAAACATACCGAGCTGACGTTTCGTAAACTGTTTTTTTTTTTGTAAAAAAAAAGCACATGATTAATTATACATGTCGGACTGAACTCGACTTATATACGTGAGTGATCCGTTTTATTTCACTATGATTGTAAATTACGTTGGTTGTCAAATTCGAAAAATCGAATTCGATATCGAAAAGTCATTACGACATCGAATTCGAAGTCAAAAAAATTCAAAATTCAAAATTTTATTCAGCAAATAGGCAGTTGAATACTCTTTTAAACGTCTTTTTTTTGAGTCTACCAGCGCTTTCGGAAAGCGCATCATCGCAATCATTTTTTCTAAAAACAAGTTACATTAGCTCCTACAATACGTAACCATAGATAAATTACACAAAGAAACCTCACTCTGTCATTAAAAAATTAAGATAAAAAAAATACTTTATCTACACGCATATCATAAGTCCTCTATAATGCGTTCAGAAACCGTAGAAAATGACCAGCATTGCAGTACATCGTCGTCTCCGCCGCCAACCACCACGACCACCAGGTCCAGCAGTAAAGTAATAGTCATCGAATCAACATCGACATCGAATTCGATGTCGTAATGACTTTTCGATATCGAATTCGATGTACCGAATTTGACAACCAACGTGATTTACAATCATAGCGAAATAAAACTGATCACTCACGTATATAAGTCGAGTTCAGTCCGACATGTATAATTAATAAAGCGATATATTTTAATTTTTTTTTACCAAAAAAAAACAGTTCACGAAACGTCAGCTCGGTATGTTTGTCTATGATTTAAAAAAAACAGTCAAATTCGTGACAGATATGGGTATGATATATGTCTTCGGCTTCTGAACCCATCTTAGAGTACTTATAATATGTGTGTAGATAAAGTAATGTATGCAACTGTACATAATTAGGCCTTAAAACACTCGTGTGATCCTATTATGAAACTCAGCTTCGCCTCGTTTCATAAAAACACACTCGTGTTTTAAGGACCCTCATTATCATCATTATTTGAAAGGGTATACTCCTGAGGTGGTCCCATTGTCACCAAGTCATGATCTGATGATGGGATCCCAGGGAAATCGAGGGCAACCCTCAAATTTTATAGGCACGTACTATGTGTTTCATATATTTTCTAAGATTATTCAAGTATTTGCGTCTGGTAGTCATCATCTTATGATGATGAGCTGATGATGGAAGGTACAACTCCTTAGCGGTTAGGAGTTGGAGGATAATTCTGAAAATGTTAAATCATTATTCGAAAGGGTATGTTCCTGAGGTGGTCCCACTGTCACCAAGTCATGATCTGATGATGGGATCTCAGGGAAATCGAGGGGAACCCTCAAATTTTATAGGCACGTATCATGTGTTTCATATATTTTCTAAGGCTATTCAAGTATTTGCGTGATGGAAGGTACAACTCCTTAACGGTTAGGAGTTGGAGGATAATTCTGAAAATGTTAAATCAACGTAAAATTGTGAATTAAAAATCTTTTAACAAAAAAGTAAAACCGCCTTCAAAAAAAAACTTAGAAAAAAAAAACGTAAAATAAGCCTCTAAAATAATGATAAATAAATAAAATAAAATAAAATGCGTTTATTTCGGACAACAGAAACTACAGCCTAAAGTTTTATGGCCTAGCACTAAGCCGCAGAAATATGAAGTCGGTGCGGTGCGAGCGGAATATTCTTTGAATGAAGCACCGACTTCATATTTCTGCGGCTTAGTGCTAGGCCATAAAACTTTAGGCTGTAGTTTCTGTTGTCCGAAATAAACGCATTTTATTTTATTTATTTATCATTATAGAAACAATTGTCGTAATGACTATTACTTTACTGCTGGACCTGCTGGTCGTGGTGAGGCGACGATGTGCTGCAATGCTGGTCATTTTCTACGGTTTCTGAACGCATTATAGAGGACTTATGATATGTGTGTAGATAAACAGTATTTTAAAAGTAATTATTTCCGGAAACTTTTAGTGCGCCCCACGTATAATGGATTTTGTACTAAGAAAACTATATTACTACTTCATAGAACAATCATTTCTTTCTGGACCGTCAGCATCAAAAACAAACATTATTAAACAAGATAAAAAATTTCAATGCTACAAAAACAAAAGAATACAGGTACTTACTTTGGTCGCTAACCCTACATCTACATAATTATCTAAATAAAAAAACTGAATTTAACTTACGTCATTGTCCAGGAGGTTGAACATCCCGATCTGAGCCAGAGTAAGCGACTCGGCAAACTTGTCCTCGGCCTGTCGGATCTCATCGTCTGGAATGTGAGAACCTGATGTGTCAACGCTTATCCAAATGCGTCGTCATCACATTAGAATTAAAAACAACAAAGAATAAAATAATAATTAAACAAAAACAAAACCATACAGACCAAACGTCGAAAACGATACGCAAGCGGATAATAAGTGAAGGGTAAAGGTCCGACGAATGCGCGGAGCGGGAACAAAAACATGAAAAAAAAACGAGCTCATATTAAAGGAATTGTGAGGTGATAAAATACACAGCTGCTTTGATAAAAGTCACATTGTTGCGTGACGCGAGTTCTAGATGGCATTATGTCGTGTGAACGGAATAATTCAACCCTAGAAGCCGTTACAGAACAAGCATTCAGCAATAATGTCACATCATAATTCTGGCGTCATATCAGTACTGTGTTAATATTACATTTATTAAAAGGATGATGTTGAACTAGCGGTTGTAGGCGTTAATTTCACTCTATTCACATACCCTGTCTCGGAGTATTGCTGTGGCTGGGGCTCATGTAAGGGCTCGCCTTTCCATGGCCTGGCCAATTCAATCATAAAATAAAACGGAAACATTAAACTTATCGGTCGATTGAACTGATGAGGCAAAATAAATGCTTGTAGAAGAATAGAATTGTAAAATTAATTAACAACTAATCATAATCACCTTTTGCTTGCCGGCGTCTTTTGCAATCGAAGTCCAATCTGCGTCCCTGTAGTTTCTTTCGGTGATGCTAGAAAAAATAAACCGACTCAATATTTTGTTTTAGATTGCTGCAATGGAAATGATTTTCACTTGGTCCGACTTGCACCGGCTTGACACTAACCCGGGATTAACGTAACGTCAGACGATACAAATACGTTACCCACTAGTGCTTAACTCGGGTTGGTACAAGTCCGCCTTAATGCATCTTTTTCCGCATTAGGAAACCATCCAGTCATTAGGGACCAATAATTAGTTAAAAGGAAAGCACAAAGCGACTACATCTGCTGTAAGTAGTGATAGTGACTTACCATAACCTCTTTGAGGTCTTTGGTTTGCAGGTGATGCAGGGGCTCCAGGAAGCTTTGTTTGATGTTATCGTCGAGCGAGTACTTCACGTCGGCCATCTGTTTCATAGCCTCGCCCATCTCGATAAGACACTGGGCTGTAACAAATAAAGCTTGATTATCGCCTTCTGGCCTTTGAATAACCCTTTCTTCCAGTTATACCTTCTGGTAATACTCGTTTTTCCTGATTTTAGTATTTTATGCGGCGCAAAGCGGACGAGATGTTGATAACACATGTTCAATGGAATTATAAGAAGTGAAGTTGGAAACAGCACTACACTGACAGGGAAAAATCAAGTATATTTAAATTGCAAAAAAAAGTTTAAAGGTTCTTAAACGTTTGTGTGTTTTCCCTGCGAAAGTTTTTGCAAAAACTTTACGATATCCGACTACTAATTGTAGATGTCGCAATCAAAACCGTGACTTAACTGGAAAGACTGTTCGGTTTTCACCTTGACTGAGTAGGTCTTATACTTAAGTCTTAAGTATTGGGACGGCAAACTTTTTCGAGGTTCTTTTTCGTTTATAGGTCTTTACTAAATAGGAAAGTTTTTTCCAAACATCTGGCGACATAGTCACCTGAACGGCGAAATATATATTTTTTGGTGCTTTTTGAATAATCGCTGCTGTTGCCACTTTCAGGGTTGATAAATTGGCATTGGCAACCACTTCATATTCATCGGCAGCCGTATTAAGTTCAGTATTGACATTTATTGACATATAAGCGATAAAAATTCAAAAGTAAAGCCCTAAAGACGAAGCGGTATTCTTATTTGCTCCACTTTGACACTTTCGGTCGACAAAATTCTAAAATTTAAGGACTTCAGGATCCGTTGAATTGAAATCGCCAAGTGCAACAGTTGTGGAATTGTTAGATGGTGTGGAATAGGGGTACAATTGACAATAAACCAGGATATTTTTGAAACTTACAGAACACGGTATCTTCTCCAAGTTTCTTGCCGTAATGTAACATGCAATCTCCCAAGACGCCCTCCGGCTGGGGATACGTGTTGCTCTTGGCCTGGCCGCTCAGTTTGCTAATCCCCTTCACGGCGGCCATCTTTGCCCGCGCCGTCGGATTTGGCTGGAGGAACTCTTTCGTTTTCGTTTGTAACTCCTCTACCAGTTCGCATGTCACGTCTGTTTTCTGAAATAGACAAGGAATACTTAAAATATATCCATGTTACTTTCACGAGCTCCGCATATGTTGCCTAGATTTGTGACAAGCACAACATTTTGTCTAAAACTTGATCTCTACTTGCTATCACTCAGTGCACCCCATTCTTACTAACCCAGTATAATAGGATAGAAACGTTATTTTACCAGCGAGAAACAATAAGCAGGTAAGTAAAGTATAGAACAGGAGGAACTAGTTTTCAATACCATCAGTGCTTTGAACATACATACACGAACCTAACTCTGATAATGTATAGCTCGCAGGCTTCTCTGAAAAAGCACTGAGAGCTGCAGCTAGCAATTTATGTTGATATTTCACCACTCGAGCCTCAAACGGTAGAACAATAGCGAGTCGACGGCTAAAGCATGTAAACTCATCTCGTGGTGCCTTAACAGGGAGCAAATCTTTTTTTACAAGAGCTTAGCTAACTAGGCTTCCTATTCTACATTATTAATATACTAATATGTAATTTTAACTCCGTACCTGCCGTACAACTGTCAAATCAACCAAGAAGGGCGTAACCACTTTTGAAAATTACTTACTACTCAATGAAAACTGTATGATGGCTAATTTATTATTTTGCATATTTATTAAACTTTTCTTTATCTATTACCTATATTATAGGGAAATGTGGTCAAGATATTTCTTCGTCGACTATACGAGGGCTGTTTGATAAGTACCCGTTTATGGAATTTTTTTTTTTTTTTGTATATATGCATTTATTTTTCTACGTAGTCACCTTTTAACTCTATACATTTGTTCCACCTATACTCAAGCTTCAATAAACCATCCAAAAAGTATGATTTTGGAAAGTCATTAAAATAGGCCTCTGTGGCGGCAATGACTTCGTCATTTGATCCAAATCGCTTGCCACCGAGCCATTTTTTTAGGTTGGGAAACAAAAAGAAATCGCATGGGGCCAAATCTGGAGAATACGGGGGGTGAGACAATAGTTCGTAGCGTAACTGTGCTAATTTAGCCGTCACAACTCTGGACGAATGAGCCGGGGCGTTGTCGTGATGAAACAGTACTTTTTTCTTTTTTAAATGGGGTCGTTTGTCCTTCAACACGGCGTCAAATTCATCCAATAAATTGGCATAGTACTTGCCCTGTTATTGTTTTTCCCTTTTCTAAATAGTCAATATGTATAATACCCTGCGAATCCCAAAAAACGGTCGCCATGACCTTTCCAGCCGATGGGACGGTTTTTGCTTTCTTTGGAGCAGGTTCACCCGGTAAAATCCACTGCTTCGACTGCTTTCATTTCCGGGGTGTAGTGGTGGACTCACGTTTCGTCCACGGTCACGAAACGATGCAGAAACTCCTTCGGGTTACGTTTGAACACGGCCAAACACTGCTCCGAAGTAGTCAGTCGGTTCCGTTTTTGCTCCTCCGTGAGTAAACGCGGCACCCACCTCGCCGATACTTTCTTCATACCCAATTTTTCTTCTAATATGTGTTGTACCCTCTCGATTGAAACGTTTACAGCATCAACGATTTCTCGAAGTTTAATTCGGCGGTCGGCTAAAACGATATTTTCAATTTTCTTAACCATATCGTCTGTAGTCACCTCAACTGGCCGGCCTGGCCGATCCTCATCAAAGACGGTTGTTCTCCCCAGCTTAAACTCGTTATACCAATATCTGACGGTTGTCATAGAAGGAGCACATTCATGGTAAACCGCTTGCATTCTTACTTTTATTTCATCACATGTTTTTCCTTCCAAAAATAAGAATCTAATTACAGACCGATACTGTTCTTTCTCCATTTTAACAATTTTAAGTTCACGCCTTCACTGAATCGTTGTCAAATGAGAAAAAAAAAACAAAATAATGCCATTTTTATTTTTTTATTTTTCCGCCTCTGAAAAATGGCTTAAAAAGGTGGTATACTTATTTGCGGCCAGTGATATTAATATATTTAGAAAACGGGTACTTATCAAACAGCCCTCGTACCTACAAACTTCAAATCATAACTCCAGCTTAAAAGTAACTGAAGTAACTTACTCTTTCCATTTCCACGAAGTCCAAATCCAATTTCGTGCCCTCGGCACCACCCATTTTCTCTGTGACATACTGCAACAAAAAGACGCACAGCATTAACAAAGTAGTGAGGACATTCTCATGAAGCTCTCATTAGGTAACTAGCTTTTGACATGATAATGCACTGATATTACAGTTACAGTGCTCACGGCGCATTTTCACCTTTTGCTGTGTTTCGGTAGTATTCTCTACAATGAAAGGCACTATAATACAGCTTGTCAATTTGATCATATCATTGCGACTAGGTATTTTATAATCAACGTAGAACCAGTGCCTACTAATACAAAACCAACATGTGAATAAGTTTTTTAACTAGAGGGCCTTGAAAATACACCGCTTCTATTAACAAGACCAAGGGCAGTCAAAATGATTGTCTAGTCTTAAGTCTATGACCGCCGCCTGGCAGCAGCGACGAGTCAATTGTACTGACCTCGTCTCAGGCGCAGGTCCCTAGCTAAAGTCAATTAGCAAGTGTGAAATAACTTCGGGACAACGCGTTTATTCGTCAACGGTTTTTTACCATCATCATCTTCCTCCTGTCTCTAGACACAGGGGTAAGGCTGAAGCGACATCCCTAGTTCAGTTCAGAACTAAATTCTTAGTGTGAAACGAAATGATGTTTATAGGTATATCTTAACGTTATAACGTCAAAGGACAGGACAGGATCAGTCATGTACGCAGGTAGAGAGGCTATTGAGGTGAAAGGAACTTGTTATTGCTTGTTATATTAATCTGCCGCCTGAAAACTTTCACGGAATGCCATCTAATCGTGACCACATTTTTATTAATTTAATAGGTATAGTCGTCCCACGATAACTCTGCAACGAACTGACAACAGTAGAAATCTAAAGTTTATGGCAACACTGATTTATAGTCAAACAACACGTTTTGAACAGTTTAGAACCATTGATTAGATTAAACATTAAACAGGTCATCGTTCATTCACCATCCACCATTAAAATACCTCTCATATATCGTTTTCTTGATTTTTTTATACCGTACATCGGCAAAACCTACTAAACACTGGCAAAATTGTCCTCCAATGGATAGAGCCATATGAAAAAAAAGCAACTTTTGATTGCTACTATCATTATTATTTTTAATTAAAAAAATGTCCGAGTGACATGAAAAAAGTATTACCACAGCGTGATTTTTCTGGGTTGCCAATTAATATCTTATGCAGAGTTATCGTGGGACGATTATAAGTAATGTCCGGATAAGGTAAACGTCGTGTCGTATCGGGAAGTGAAACGTCTGGCCTTAGTTAGAGAAGAGCTTCTAATGTAATCAACAGCCAAAAAGACGTCACGATCGCGTATATGTTTACTATGAGCACATTATAGTAGGGGAGCCCACGATGCTAAATGGGGATTTACTCGAGCGTCATAGAGACGTATTAGGTTGCAAAGCTTAGATGATAAAAAGAAAAAAATGTTATATAATATATACCTTTTCATCGGTGGGGAAAGCGGCTATAGATTTTTAAATATGTAAAAAAATACTGTTGCATGGACATACTCGAGCGCGTCAGATATTGATAGCATCAATGTCCTACGTATTTTTAATAATGTACGTATGTTAATCTGATCATTTGCATAATGCGGGTGGTTGTACGTAAGGGTTAAAAATGAAAAAAAAAAAAATTTAATCGAGCGCGTCAGGTTTTCTAAGGGGGTGTTAAGTGCACCAAAAAAAAGCTCTCATTCAATAATCTGACGATTTCGATCTGACGCAAACTCGCGGCCATTATTATAATGTGCAAAAAAAATTCGCCATTTTGAAATACTCAAGCGCGTCAGATTAAGATATATGTTGTTCATCTTTGCGTTCTAGACGTGCTGTCTCATAATCTGACGATTATCTAAAGGGATTCGCCTAATCTGATGAAAAAAAAAATTTTTTTTCAATTTTTTAAATCATTGAACTTAATTAATTGAGAAGCTCAGGAAATAGCATGCAAATAAATAAGTGTATGTTTTTTGAGTAGAATACTTGTATTTATAAGAAAATAATTTAATTTATAATTTTGTTTTTTGTAAAGTTGTTTCACCACAAAATACGCACTTTAAACTAATATCACTCATATTAAATGTTTATAAACTTTAAGTCACATTACTAATATTAAATTAACAAAATAAATCGAAACGTTGGAAACACGTTGATAAATATCACGCCACGAACGAGTCTCTGTGATCAGCTGTGATGGCGTCGTGGCAATAAAATCCAGAGTGGGGACGGAGTGAGAGAGTAAGAGATAGAGAAAAAGTGAGAGAGAAGTAGAAATGCGGAGAGGGAAATATAGGTATCACCCAGCTGCACGAATTAAACTTTATCGACGATTTTTTATTATTTCGGCTTGCGGAAATCGTCAGATTATATATTTTTCGTTATCCTTGAATTATTTCCTTCAAAATAAAAAAAAATTTGGCTACGCTCGAGAATGTCGAGATGACGTTTTTTTTTTACAACTTTGCTGCCCTCCCCTTTCTTTACGTCACTCTCAAATTGTCAGATTAGTGGAATATACACTTTTTAGCATGTAATTAACTCACCCTACCTTAATCTGACGCGCTCGAGAATTTCTAATGATCAATTTTTTTTACTAATCTGATCCTTTATCCTTCACGGGCGGCCTTATATATGGGGCTCATATTTGGTGGAGGTACTTAACCGGATACAAGGTATCGCCCTGTATATTAATCTGCCGCGCTTTAGTAAATCCCGAAATCCCCGCTTGGGCTCCCCTATTATTAGCAGCGCCACAATTCTCATACATTTGACAGCCATAATGCAAACGCGATTGAGACGTATTTTTGTCTGTTGATTAGACTAGACGCTCAGAGCCTCTAGTGTAATCGACGGCCAAAAAATAGGTCCTGATCGCGTCCGCGGAAACGTGTCAAATACTAGAGGCACTGCCGATTTGCCCATAGTGATTGAGACGTTAAATCATACGCGATCGAGACGTTATCTTGTTTCAAAAATTGCACTAGAGACTCAACAGGTGGTTAAATACTCCACCGAAAAGAGTTTTGCTCTGAAGTTTAAGAGCAGCATACTAATAGATTTTCATGACTTTCAGCAATAAAATACTTTAAAGAGGATATTGAGGCGGAAGGATTCGTTATTGCACCCTGACCCTGTCGCCTAAAAACTTTCTGACAAATATAATCAAAGACAGAGAACGGTATCATTTGAAAGTAGCATCACTTTCAATGTCTTTGAGTGTATTACCACAGAATAGGATTTTGTATCAGAAACGCTTATATTGACGGATAAGACGGATTAGTATTAATTCTATAGCAAAAAATATATAGTTTTCTTTTCTTTTAAACAACGTATTATATTGAGATTATTGGTAATAGTTAAATGAATTTTGTTAGTGTATTATTGCACATTATATCCTAATTATATAATAATCGTAGTTGATTGATTCACAACCATGTGACAGGTTGTGACGTAACGATTTTAGCTGTATTTATAATATAATCACAAAATTGAAAATTAACATTTCAGGCAGTCATGTCTTAGTTTATTGTAATTTAATTATGCAAAACTATTAAAATGATTAAAATGTTAATTATCTAGCCATAATCAAATCATGTACTGACTAAAATCGTTGTAATCGGAAAGTGAGTGGAGATGTGGGTAAAAAAGGAACGGCGCGGCGGCGCCGGGGTTAGTATTGCGGCAACAGTGGGACTAGAAGTTAAGTATTATTTTGTGTTTAATATCTATTGCTAATTAAATTTGGTGTATAATTTACTGTTGCTGATGTACGCTATTACTTACAGGTTGTGCAAATTATAACAGGTATTTTGAAACGGGTTATTGAGTTGTGTCACACATTATGCTATAATCATATTTTCAAATTAACGTCCCACCTAGGTAAAAAGGATCTTTAGTTTAAACAGTTACTAGAGTTAATTATGTTCATTACGTTGTAATACGATCTTAAAGGAGATTAATGCTTGTAGAAGACAATACTGGTTGTATGTGCTTTAATAATTAAATAAAGGGTAGAAATAAATGTATTGCGTTATAACCACCTTGTTTACTTTCAGTGCTCGTAGTTCCTAACCGTATTTGCCTAACAATTTCAGAAGCTCGGGGATATGTCCACGTCCAAGAAATCGAAAAAGCGACGGCGCGAGCGGTCGTCGAGCCCCGACGAGCAACGCGAGCGGTGGCGGCCTTGGAGACCTGAGCCCGAGGAGTCTTCAGCAGACACGAGCTCGGATGAAGAATACTTTTACACACGTAAAAGAAAACGCGGTAAGATCGTTTCATGTAATAAGCACGATGTAACCGCTAGGGCTGACGTAATACCCTTATATGACCCTGAAAGTTCAGATATGTTTTCACATCAATGGCTCAATAAAATTGATCAACTTGGGGCTATACACAACTGGTCGGATGACATGAAATCTTATTTCATGCAGTCTAGGCTCTCTGGAGTAGCTAGGGTATGGCACTCGTCTTTACAAAATTACGAGATGACCTGGCCTGAATGGCAACAAGCATTGCTCGAGGCATTTCCTCGTAAAGTAGATTATGTTGAATTACTTAGGGAAATGTTAGCTCGACGAAAAACTGGTACAGAAAGCATGACGCAGTATTATTATACTAAAAATGCTTTGCTAACACGGCTTGAAATTAATAACCAAAACGCTGTTGCCTGCATTATCGATGGATTGCCGTTACATATGAAAACATCGGCCCATGCTGGTAATTATGAGACACCCAGTGAATTGTATTCTAAATTTCTCTCAGTCATGGAAGACCACAAAGCAAGGGCCCCTCAGGTGCAGCCTAAAACATTCCATAAACCAGCTGACAACAAAACTGAAGCTAATGGCCTAGAAAGCAAGAAAATATTTACATGTTTTCATTGCAATGAGACAGGTCATGTAGCCAGACGTTGTCCCAAAAACTGGTTTAATGCTAACAAGCCTGTATGCACTCATTGTAACAAGATAGGTCACCTCTCGGAGAAATGCTGGCATAAGCCGAGTACATCAACATCACACACCGCTGCCAGCGCTATCACATCTAGCGCCAAGCCAGCGACGGTTAATCTGTTAACAGGACAGGTAAATGATGTTTACTACAAACAAGTCAAAGTAAATAGTATAAATGCTCGTGCTTACTTTGACACCGGAGCGCGAATTAATGTAGTAAATTCAGTTTTTATAAATAACATGCAATTACAACTTCAACCATGTGATATTGTTATCGGTGGGTTTGGTGGCAGCCCAATTCCAGCCAAAGGTATCGTTGATGTGGTCATAAATTTTGATGACATGAATTTTGTTACAAAGTTAGTAGTCACTGACTGGCATATGAAAGATATGGATATGATTATAGGACAGCCCATTATTAACGATCCCAGTGTAGAGTTTAAAATTAGTGGACACACATTCTCAGCTCAAAAAAAGGGTCAGCCCGTTAGTGCTGATGAAAAATTTCAAGAAAAATCTGATATAAAATGTAAGGAAAATGTGACAGTTCCTCCTAAAAGCGTAATGATAGTAGAGTTCACATCAACTGCTACTCTCCATGACATCATATATATAGAACAGTCAAGACGGGTTTACCAAGAAAAAGATTATGTGATCCCATCATGCGTAGTACAAGGTCCAGTGGGCAGCATTGAAATTCTTAATGCTTCTAAGAAGCCGCTCTTGATATCCAAAGGAGAACTGTTGGCTAGAGGTTTGATATGCATTGAAAATACAGATACTAGTATGGAAGATGCAACTCTTCGCCATAGTAATGTCATGAAAATTGACATTTCTAAAATTAAGTGTGGCATCGAAAATGTAGAGCTAAAACAAAAACTACAAGATCTATTACATGAGTTTTCAGATTGTTTTTCCATGGACACGAAAGAGTTAGGTTGCACAGACAAGGCAGAGATGATCATCGAAACGACCACTAATAAGCCAGTCTGTTACAGACCCTATCGATTGTCAGTACCGGAAAAAGCTATTGTCAGGGAAAAAATTGATGACTTGCTGGAGAATAAAATTATAAGAGAGTCTTCTTCAGCTTATTCAAGTCCTATAATATTAGTTAAAAAGAAAGGCGGTGATTATAGGCTATGTGTTGACTACAGAAAATTAAATAGTCAAACTCTCAAAGACAAATACCCTCTACCGATTATAGAGGACCATGTTGAAAAGTTATCAGGCATGAAGTATTTTACAAGCCTTGACCTTTCTCAAGGTTTTTATCAGATCCCAATGGAGAAGGAGTCCATCAGTAAAACTGGATTCGTAACGCCCGAGGGGCATTACGAGTTCCTTCGTATGCCCTTTGGCTTGGCAAACTCTCCATGTGTTTTTCAAAAACTTATGGATAAAATTCTAGGACCATTGCGATTTGATAGAGTCTTACCATATATTGACGACCTTTTGATACCAACGAAAACGATCGAAGAGGGTCTGGCTACCTTAAGAGTAGTGCTCCAAATCATACGTGATGCCAAATTAACGCTCAACATTGATAAATGTTTTTTCTTACAAACAAATATCGAATACCTGGGCTATGACATAAGCGAAGCAGGAATTAGACCAGGGGCGAAGAAAATCGACGCTGTTACTCGATATAAGGAACCCACAAACGTACATGAACTTCGAATGTTTTTAGGACTCACAAGCTATTTTCGCAAATTTGTAGAAAATTATGCCACTATTACTAGCGACTTGTATAAATTACTGAAGAAAGATGCCCTGTGGGAGTGGCAAAATCCGCAGCAAGAGGCATTTGATTATCTCAAAAGAGTTCTTACAGAGAGGCCAATATTGGCGTTATACGATCCTAACAGAAGCACAGAAGTTCACACAGATGCTTCGAGCAAGGGAATCGCTGGCATATTACTGCAAAAACACGACGAGACAATGAGGCCGGTTGCCTATTTTAGTCGCAAGACAAGTAGAGAGGAGGCACTTTACCACTCATACGAACTCGAAACTCTCGCCGTGGTAGAGTCGTTAAGAAGATTTCGAGTATACCTGGCTGGCATAGCGTTCAAGGTAGTCACCGACTGTGTCGCGGTTAGGCAGACTTTTGAGAAAAAGGATATTTTATCTAGAGTTGCCAGATGGTGGTTGAGTATTCAAGAGTATGACATGTCAATAGAACACAAACCTGGCACGGCACATAAGCATGTAGATGCATTAAGTAGAGCACCTATATCGAATAACGAAACTGAAATTTATGTGTTGGACTTATTAGATTGGGTTGTTTGTTTACAAAATCAAGACAGTGAAATTCGTATTATCAAAGAAAAATTGAAAAAGAAGGACACTGATCCGGATATAGTAAACAACTTTTGTTTGGAAAACCACAAGTTGTACAGGCTAATTAAAGATGGCAATAAGAAAATAGTTGTGCCAAAATCAGCTAAGTGGAACGTGATGAGGAAATATCACGACGACGTAGGGCACCCAGGACTAAAAAAGTGTGACGCGTTGATTAAAGAAAACTGTTGGTTTCCTGGCATGACACGATTCATTAGAAAATATGTAAATGCTTGTTTAGACTGCTTGTACAAAAGAGGTCAATACGGCAGGGTTGAAGGCAGTCTCCATCCAATTGAGAAAGTAGCTGCACCGTTGGATACCCTTCATATAGACCATTTAGGACCCTTTTGTAAAAGTGGCACAGGACATTCATATTTGTTTGTTATTGTGGACTCTTACACCAAATTTATATGGGCAATTCCAACGAAGACTACTAAGTCGATTGAAGCAGAACAGGCCTTGGAAGACGTTTTCAGATATTTTGGATACCCGAAACGCATCATTTCTGATAGTGGAGCTGCGTTTACAAGTAAACGATTTAAATTTTTCTGTAACACTAATCAGATTAAGCACGTAATTAATGCAATAGCGTCACCAAGGTCCAATGGTCAAGTCGAGCGTTATAATAGGACGCTCCTTGAAGCGATAAATAAAAGCACTGCTGATGAACGTAACTGGAATAAGTGCCTTGGAAAAGTTATATGGGGAATGAACAACACAGTAAATGCATCTACGGGATTCCCACCGTATAGATTAATGTTCCAGGCTCGACGCACTAGATTACAAGGAATGTCCTCTAATGAACATGACAGTGAAGAAACAGCGTTAAGTAATGCAGAGAAAGCGTCTGATAACCTTAACAAAGCTGCAAAGTCGATGAAGAAACAGTTTGATAAAACTAGGAAAAAGCCAACTGTTTACAAAGTAGGCGATTTAGTGCTGTGGAAAGGGTCACAAAGCAAAGACAAAAAAGTGGTACGAAAATTGAAGGAAGGATACAGTGGGCCATACAAAATTCAAAAAGTTCTTGGTAATGATAGATATATCATTTCATCAATCAAAGGTATAAAAGGCTACAAGAAATACCAGGCAACTGTTGCATCTGATTCACTAAGAAGATTCGTGAATGAGGACGACAGTAGCACAGATTCTAATGAATCACAAGTCGATAGTACCGAAGAACTAATCGATCTCTTAGAAGGATGATAAAATAATAAGAATATTATGTAAAGGTATTTATTACAAGTGATTAAGTATACATATAAATAGCGCAAAAAAAAAAGTGTGATGAAAGTTTGTAAAGGCCGTCCTCTCTGACGATGAAATAACAATAATGATGAGTTATGTTAGTAGGCCGCTAGCCCGGGCGATGAAGCAACGGAGTTGGGCCGTCAGCTCAGACGATGATAAAACGAAGTCAATAAGTAGATAAAGTAAAAGGCCGTCAGCTCAGACGATGATAAAACGATGTCAATAAATTAAAGGCCGTCATGATCATGAGTGACGATGAAAAAAAAAAACATAATTCATGATGAAAATAAAATACAAAATAAAATGAAATCAGACTTTTGAAGTTGTACTTGTATAGATACTTAGTAATTCTTAATATATCTTACAAAACTGAGAGTATAAGCTAGTCTTTTATTATGTCTGAAATAAATAGGTTTCATAATATAATTTTTGTTCCAGAACCAGGGGCTACTACTACCTAAGCACATTACTTAAGCAAAGTCTTTGTTTAGGGATATGTATTGATATTAATTATTATATCAAAGTTATTATTCATTAACTAAGTTGTAACTATCTATTTTTTTTTCTCAGTCGTATGACTACTGTACTGATATCGAATGTCAGAGGATTGTTTTGGGTGATTTTTTTTGTTGATTGTGTCAGTTCGTTACGAAGTAGCATGGTGAATGTTCTAAATGATTACAGTACAAACTAATTTGCTAGGTAGCAAATTTTGTCAGGATGGACGAACTATTGAGATTATTGGTAATAGTTAAATGAATTTTGTTAGTGTATTATTGCACATTATATCCTAATTATATAATAATCGTAGTTGATTGATTCACAACCATGTGACAGGTTGTGACGTAACGATTTTAGCTGTATTTATAATATAATCACAAAATTGAAAATTAACATTTCAGGCAGTCATGTCTTAGTTTATTGTAATTTAATTATGCAAAACTATTAAAATGATTAAAATGTTAATTATCTAGCCATAATCAAATCATGTACTGACTAAAATCGTTGTAATCGGAAAGTGAGTGGAGATGTGGGTAAAAAAGGAACGGCGCGGCGGCGCCGGGGTTAGTATTGCGGCAACAGTGGGACTAGAAGTTAAGTATTATTTTGTGTTTAATATCTATTGCTAATTAAATTTGGTGTATAATTTACTGTTGCTGATGTACGCTATTACTTACAGGTTGTGCAAATTATAACAGGTATTTTGAAACGGGTTATTGAGTTGTGTCACACATTATGCTATAATCATATTTTCAAATTAACGTCCCACCTAGGTAAAAAGGATCTTTAGTTTAAACAGTTACTAGAGTTAATTATGTTCATTACGTTGTAATACGATCTTAAAGGAGATTAATGCTTGTAGAAGACAATACTGGTTGTATGTGCTTTAATAATTAAATAAAGGGTAGAAATAAATGTATTGCGTTATAACCACCTTGTTTACTTTCAGTGCTCGTAGTTCCTAACCGTATTTGCCTAACAATTAGGCAATAAAAACCTAAGCAAAAGATCCTTTATTTTTGTCCCTGTATCCCTATAATCTCTTAAATAAGCAATTTTTTCTGGTTCTCCGTGTAGGTATTCTTGTTTCAGTTAGCATTTTTAAATAACACATAATATACTACAATTAAATTATAACAATTGTAATTTATCATCATAGTTTCCAATCGTTTTTTATAACAAAACATTATCGTAATAACATCGAAAAGCCGAGCGCGCGTTTGAAATCGTTTGAGAAAGGATGGTCGCTTAGCCGTGGAGCAGAGTTATCGGAAGAATAAAGCTTGGGGTCGAGGCCTTACCTTGGCCGAGATTGTCTTCTCGTTTGCAACGAAAATGAAATATCAAAAAGCTTTAATATATGTAATGGACGTTACATACGTGTTCAGTAATTAATGGTTGCTACCTATTACACTATTAATAGAACCTTTTCCGTTAAAAACAGACGCCTAAATGGATTATTTTCAGACGACTCCGATCATTAATCAATTTTACAAATTGGTTCAAAGGGTAACTAAACATAATTGTTTCATAGCATAAAAACCGGCCAAGTGCGAGTCGGACTCGCGCACGAGGGTTCCGTAGAAAGATTTTAATGCTTTTCCCCAGAGTTTTAAGAAGTCGAGTATTAGCAGAGCCCTACTCCTAAGCAAAATGTACGCAGCGTGGGGTCAACTTATATTGGTCTGCGAAATCTACAGACAGACATAAAAATTTCAGAATTTGAGACTTTTTGGGGTGGTTGTGCTATAAGAGCTACCGTCATACCAAATTTCAAGTTTCTAGGACAACTCGAAGTACCCTTTAGGTTTTCTCAGTACGGCAATTTGTATGGAAATCACCTTTTTAATGACTGTATCTTTTGATTGCGTTCACTTGGAAGGTTGATTTTTTCACAGCTTCAAGGGACCGCAGGCTTGAGTATTCGATATTGATTTCAGCATGCTATTTCCACGCGTTCCAGAGAAAAAGGGTCTTGACAGACAGACAGACAAAGTGATCCTATAATGGTTCAATTTTTTTTCCTTTTGAGGTACGGAACCCTAAAAATAATACTTATATCAATTAAAGAGACGCACTAAATATAATAATATACTATTTGTATATTTAGTTAACACTTCCAGACCATAATTTTGAGAGATCGTAGTTTAAGTATTCGCGGTTTTGACTAAGGCATTTCAGCGATAAGGTTTATTAAGGCTCGTAAGTAATCTTGCGATTAAACACCCTCGCTTCTTTTCAGGGGTATTTAAACCGTTCTGAGAAAAATATACCTTTCAATCCTTACAATCTTTATATTCTAAACGTTTAAATAAATAAAACAAATATCACGGGACAATTGACACCAATTGACCTAGTCCCAAACTAGGCAAAGCCTGTTATATAATAAGGGTATTAGACAACGGATAAACATACTTATACATATAGACAAATACACACTTAATATACATATTAAACATCGATCAATTCTCGAGAACAAACATTCGTATGTACTTATCTATGATGTATAGAAATATTTGCCCCGAACAGGGATCGAACTGGGGGAATACATAATTTTTAAACTTCACAGTGGTGTTTTCCTAAGCTTGCTAAAAAAACAGAAATAGAGTCCGAAAGTAACAAAGGTCTCTGTCTCCTGGGAATAAATAGCTTGGTATAGTTAAATTGCGAAATGTTTTTTATATGTTGTTTATTTTCGACGACCGGATGGCCTAGTGGTTAGCGACCCTGACTATGAAGCTTGAGGTCCCGGGTTCGAATCCCGGTCGGGGCAGATGTTTGTATAATGAATACGAATGTTTGTTCTCGGGTCTTGGATGTTTAATATGTATATAAGTATGTATTTATCTATATAAGTATGTTCATCTGTTGTCTAGTACCCATAGTACAGGCTTTGCCTAGTTTGGGACTAGGTCAATTGGTGTCAATTTGTCCCATGATATTTATTTATTTATTTATATGTCAAAGTGATTATGATCAATCTTATGTCTAGAGATTGATGTTTGCCTCACTATAGGTATACCTTCCTACCTATACAAGTATGTTTATCCGTTATCTAGTACCCATAACACAAGCTCTGCTTAATTTGGGACTAGGTCAATTGGTGTAAATTGTCCCACGATATTTATTTATTATTTTTTAGAGAATAGCGAAGACAGAATCAACATCCAGGAACCGTATTATTAGCTAATCGGCACTCAGTAATAGTAGTTTATGCAACTGCTACATAATGAGGGTCCTTAAAACACGAGTGTGTTTCATAATAGGATCACACGAGTGTTTTAAGGCCTAATTATGTGGAGTTGTATACATTACTTTATCTACACACATATTATAAGTACTCTAAGATGGGTTCAGAAGCCGAAGGCATGTCATACCCATACCTGTCACGAATTTGACTGTTTTTTTAAATCATAGACAAACATACTTACCGAGCTGACGTTTGGTAGACGGTTTTTTTTTATTGTAAATTATACCATTATTATTTATACATGTCGCACTGAACTCGACTTACATACGTGAGTGATCCGTTTTATTTTACTATGATTGTAAACTAAGTTGTTTTTAAAATTTGAAACATCGGATTCGATATAGAAAAGTCATTACGACATCGAATTCGATATCGTAATGACTATTACTTTACTGCTGGACCGTGTTTTATAAACCTACAAGTTACAGGTTACAAGTCTACATGAAACAGTCACCTGTAATGCACTATGTACAATTACAGGTGTTTTATAAAGACACACGGAAAGCTACACTTGTAATACGGTATTGTAAATCTCGACTACAAGTGAATTCTACAAGTGTAATGGACATCACTAATTAAAAAAAAAGTGGCTGCCAAAAATTACAAATACGTAGAGGTTTTTTATCTATTAAATATTAAAAATACCCATGCAAAGTTGAAAAATAAAAATCCATCTAAGTACATAAAACAAAATCGTGTTAATTGCACCAAGTATTTATAAGTTAAGAACGGCTGGACCGATTTTTATGATTTTTCATTTGTTGAATTTATATCTTTGCTTCGAATAGCAGGATAGGTATTAATAGAGGGGAAAATTTCACGAGAAAAAAAATAAGAAGTTCATTTTCCCATAGGAACATTTTCTATGGAATGACCTAGGCGGTACGAAGTTCGCGGGTTGGCTAGTAAAATATATCTATTCTAAACAATGGCAAAAAACGGCCAAAAAATGCATGTCAACGATTGCATGATACTCCAGTGCATACAGACAGACACAGACAGAGAATTGAAGCTTCGTGCTCAATGAATAATTTTGATTACTCGACGATTCTAATGAGCTCCCAATTTCTTGCAGAATCTAGTCTAGTCTATTTGCGTACAGTTCATTCTGGACCTTTCATTATAATATTGAAAAGATGTGTCAAAATCTGTATTTATTCGTGGCCAAAACTCCCTAGTTCTTTGCTGTCGGGACTCTCTTCTTCCGAGTCCGACTCAGACGAGTACCTCAATAAACGAATCATTCCTTGATGACCTTGAGTTTAATAACTTGAAGAAGAGATAGATAGATAGAACGATTGATTTGGTACTGATCAAGACACCTAATTCAAAAATTTGTGCACCTGTAGCCATTGTTACAGGTCTCAAGACGTACTTAAGTTTTCGTTACAATTTTACAAATCTACAGTTGTATTTTACATTTTTTTTAAAAAACGCTTGTTCGATTATGAATTTAAAACTATAAAATGTCCACTTTTTGTCTATGATACGGCTACAAGCGCCTGTACTTGTAGCTTGTAAAATTGTAGCACAGTGCTTTTATAAAACGCAAATTGTAAAAAACAGGACAAGTGTTGCCAATAAACGCCTGTAAAATTGTAACTTGTAGGTTTATAAAACACGGCCCTGGTGGTGGGCGATGGGGGCGAGCGGCGAGAAGGCGTCGTCGTGCTGCAATGCTGGTCATTTTCTACGGTTTCTGAACGCATTACAGAGGACTTATGATATGTGTGTAGATAAAATATATTTCATTACTTAGCCACCACTGTAAAATATAGTTCAGGTAGCTTTTAAATCTGTGTTCAGCTTACACTGGTCATACGTACATCCATTACCAGCATAGTCTCTAATTGGTCCAATGTCGCAGGATCCTGTCGAGAGACGAAGGCCGTAATAATTGGGACACAACGACAATATAGGGCGAGGCGTGGGTCACGGCCACCTCCCCTCCCCGTCTAGCGTCCTTTCCCCTTGTCCAGGATGTAAAGAAATGACAAATTATTAAATTTCCTATTTGAACCCAAATACGACACAATTATCTCCCGAAAAAATATACTGGTCTTCAATAAAAGTGCCTTTTTATGAAAAATTGCCTCATAAAAGGAGGGTTTATGGACTGACTTCATTTGGTTATATCTACTTGTACCTCCGAATTTTCATTTCATTCCATTATTTCACGAAAATTTTAATAACACATGTTTTATTTTACAGTACATTTTAATTATTTTGAAGGTTTTTAACCAAAATGGAAAAAAAGGAACCCTTACTGTGCGACTCTGTTTATACATGGTACTGGGCTGTAACCTCACACATTAGGAAGCTATTGATAAGACTCCTTGCTCTGCAAACAATGCTCGTAACCATGCAATTTATCTCGAGACAAGGACAGGCATCAAAAGAAAGCAAGCATCCTCGGTCTCTTTAAAATATCTTGCAAATTTTAATTTTAAGTAGTAGGTACTTTATCATTATCTCCCCGTTCTCTCGTCGCAGCCATAA
Source organism: Clepsis dumicolana (assembly GCA_963691665.1). Taxonomy (NCBI): domain Eukaryota; kingdom Metazoa; phylum Arthropoda; class Insecta; order Lepidoptera; family Tortricidae; genus Clepsis; species Clepsis dumicolana. The sequence continues at coordinate 5,828,933 of OY829521.1, forward strand.
TCATAGTAATGACTTTGGCTGTTTTGTATAACCACCGTTTTCAGAGTTTTGTAACTGGGGTCGGAATTTAGGTGCATTATACATGCCAGATGACAGTTACACGTTCCTTATCTCTTATGTCATCTGGCATGTATAATGCACCTAAATTACTAAACATAAGAATGTTTCATATTGGTTTCATGAATTTTCTGTCCCCAACAACCTAAAGTGTCAAAAGCCGATATGAGAAAGCTTGTTAAATCCAGAAAGTCTTGAAAAATACTTATCAGGATTTTCTTTTGACTTTTTTTCATTAGGAGACTGGTTTTGCTTGATAATCATATACGAGCGATTACCATAAAAAAGCAAAATGATGGTACTTTGAATATTAGCTACATCAAATTAAAAGATAACTTCGCATGGACCCAATTCAATTAAGGCAGGTTGTTTTAAAATATATTTAGGGAAAGGAAAGTGTCCAATATAAATTGAGTTGACCCGGCCCGTGATATATTATTCAAAATTCTACCCTATAGGGCACAGGCAAGACAAGGCAATATGTATGCGCTATTAGAGCACCATCAATCACTTCGACGCTCGATTTACTCGAACAAATCGCGAGTACAGAATTTTAACACTTAGGTACGAGTAATTATATTAATTTTATCTATATCTCCAATATATCTCGATATATTTTATAGACAAAATATGTTTTAAGGCGATACTTCTGGGGGCGAGTTTAGTTATTCACTCAAGCGGGACAACGCTCTCCAGTAACGCGTATTATGCGTACTGTGTCAATCAATAGTAAGAGGGTTCATGTTAAAAGTAAGAGGGCTAGTCAAAATGCGATTAAAACGAATGGCGTAAATGCCAAAGCGTTTGAAATTGCTCTAGATAGGAAACTAAAGTATTGATTTGATTTTTGTGTAACCAAAAAGAAGAGTAATTATTAATTATTTTTCTTTTTGTTCAATCGCAGTTACAATATTCCTTTTCATTCCGCTTCAGAAACGATAAGAATGCCGAGGAAGGCAAAAGTTGAAAAAAAAATAATTATCGGGGATTTTATATTCATTCATGTTTTCACGTTTGGTGTACTTTACGACATAAAATATAGTTTTTAAATATGGTTTGGAATATTAAACCTTGATTTCAAATATTGAACGAGATATTTAGAATCTAAAACGAGCATGGATAGCCCAGGCACGTAGAGCCTTAAGCATGTCTGATTAGAGCTTAATACCTATTGCGGGTAGCTATAAATTAAAAGGAAACAGGGCATTGCGGAAAGGAAACAAGGCCTATGCAAGCCAGCGTAAATGATTGTTGTAAAATTGGCACGGAACGGAACCCACTCAATATTATTGTAGTCTTACTGAATACAAGCTCGTGGACGTTACGGTTATTAACTTTAATGAAGTTCGGGAGTATCCAATCGGTTAATTGAAAAATATTTCATCCGAGCCAACCGGAGTCAGCAAATCACGCTTTGAAGCCGATCGCTGTTCAGGGCGATTTATACCCACGGCTTATTTCAGAATGCGACTCTCCCATAATCAGATTAAATATTGACGTTGATCAGGGTATCAGTGGGTATTCAACATTAATTATTTTTTAAGCCTGCTTTGAAATACAGGAAATCCCGATTTGTTAACGTATTTCGCAGACTGCACAGTATCCGCACTGGATGACCCCATTGCCTTTTTTATTAGTTTTGTCGCAACAGACAGTTATCTTTGCGGACTGAGAATAATAAATAGTCATCAGTGTCCCACATTGTTTGGTCCAGTAGTTACAGCGTTTAATTTCATGCCAGGAGGGACTTTATCTACAAACAGAAATAGCGCTGGGGGTTGGCTGGCAGTCGTAATTACTAGAAATATTAACAGCTAACTATTTCCGAGCAAGTTCGTTGTGAACCTATCAGACCGCAGGCTTGTTAATTAAATCAAAGCCTTACACAAAGCTTCGAATATCTCTTCAGAAAACTTAACATTAATTAGGTGGAAATAAGAAAAAATACTAACTACATCTCGCGTTGAAATCTGGGAGAGGGAAATTATCTGAAGTTACAAAGTAGGCACCGATAGATAAATTTAAATTTGTGATGAGTTTGAAATTTCCTTTGACCTCTATGGCCTTAATATAGCACAAAGCAACTTATAGTAACTATATAGGTACACACACGTAAGTATAATGTATATAGGAGATACATTAAATGAATGCTCATACCTGATTGGCTTTATTTATCTGCTTCTTAAGTCCAGCGAAAGCCATTTTGTAGAATTCTCTATTTCTAGTCTAATAATCTGAAACAAAAATATTTAATCATTATATTGGGTAAATACGATAAATATCGAATACCTATGAAAACTTAAATAGAAACATATTATTAGAAAACTTTAAATACAGTTTATTTTGATTACTATACATACATAAAATAATTCATTATACAACACCACAATCAATCAATGTTGCAAGGTCTTTGGAAATTTAAGATCATGCTAAGATTGAAATTACCAATTTTTTTGTACTATGCCTAGTCTAAAGCAACAATACAGCCACTTTTTTGGTAGAGGCAGGGTTCCCAACTCACAACTTGGTTTGAGTTGGGTTTCTTGCGGCCTTATATTTCTAGCAGGCTATTATAGTTTTCCAAGCCCTATTCAACAACGTATTAGTTCTTCACGTATCAGCCCGCCTAACCAGATATTAAGATTATCAATATTATCAGCTTAGTCTTCACCCAAAAAGGAGACTAGGACAGGGCCGAAAACTTAGAACTTTGTTGTTAATTATACGCATTATTTTAGCCGTTCAAAAGTTTTAATAATTGCCGAAACTGATTGCTTCTACCAAGTCGCAATAAGGTGAAACAACCCGGCGAATGTTTTTAAAGTTTATCAACGGGCACAAGTTGGGGCACAGCGGGTAGAGTTTGTTATTGGCACCGTGCCACGCGTCCAGATCGATACGCGAGCGTAAGTAACGTTACGTAATCACACCGCTGTGGGTCAACATCAACAATAACCCCTAATTTAACCGTGTTGCTGATGGTGCAGGTGCATTAGGGCTGATGAGTCAGATCTGGATCATTTGATTAAGCGCATAGGCGGACAATGTGTCTTCGAATATATCAATGGCTTGAGCAACAGAGTTGCCCTCACTTTCTTCAAACACATCAAGAGAGCATTTGCTTATGAATTTTCACCGATTGTTAGCACTACGAAAACAAAAAAACCGGCCAAGTAGACGACCGGATAGCCTAGTGGTTAGAGACCCTGACTATGAAGCTTGAGGTCCCGGGTTCAAATCCCGGTCGGGGCAGATGTTTGTATGATGAATATGAATGTTTGTTCTCGGGTCTTGGATGTTTAATATGTATATGTATGCAAGTATGTATTTATCTATATAAGTATGTTTATCCGTTGTCTAGTACCCATAGTACAGGCATTGCCTAGTTTGGGACGAGGTCAATTGGTGTCAAATTGTCCCATGATATTTATTTATTTATTTAAGTGCGACTCGGACTCGCGCACGAGGGTTCCGTACAGCGATTTCCCTGCTTTTCCCCGGTGTTTTTTTTGTCCTGTGACATATACAGACAGACATAAAAATTTAAGATTTTGAGATTTTTCTGAGTGGTTGTGCTAGAAGAGCTACCTTCATACCAAATTTCAAGTTTCTAGGACCACTGGAAGTATTTAGGTTTTCACAGTACGGCAATTTGTATGGAATAATTAAAACGTTTTGTTTGCGTTGACTTAGAAGTTTGATTTTTTCACATATTCAGGGGACTGCAGGCTTGAGTATTTGATATTAATTTCAGCCTGCTACATCCACGCGTTCCAGAGAAAAATGATCTTGACATCTGTCTAGACAGACGGACAAGAAGTGATCCTACAAGGGTTCCGTTTTTTCCTTTTGCAGTACGGAACCCTAAAATTAAGAGAAGTTTTACCATGTATTTTCATTTTAAGTACACCAAGACAAACTAATTTCCCTCCTTCATACATCTTAAGAAACCCAAAAACAGTTCAGTTAGCAAAAGCCCCTAGAGTGTCTTGTTGCGCAAATTACGCACAAATGAGCTAGATACACGCTCACGAGTCCCTGGCGAGCACTAGCTTTAAAAAGGTACACGCTCGTCCTTTTAGTTGGCAATTTACAAAATTCTTGGTATTTGGATATAAGTATTCGATTTATTCGATTTAGCCGAAGCCGTGATAGCCTAGTGGTTTGACCTATGGCCTCTCAAGCAGAGTGTCGTGGGTTCAAATCCCGGCTCGCACCTCTGAGTTTTTCGGAATTTATGTGCATTTGTTATTTATCATGGGCTTTTCGGTGAAGGAAAACATCGTGAGGAAACCTGCACACACCTGCGAAAGCAATTCAATTATGTGTGTGAAGTTCCCAATCTGCACTGGGCCCGCGTGGGAACTATCGCCCAAGCCCTCTCAGTCTGAGAGGAGGCCTGTGCCCAGCAGTGGGACGTATAAAAAATAGATGATGATGATTCGATTTAATATATGAGAACGACAAGAAGTTAGTACAACTAGAAGTAAACTGTAGGGATGTAAGAACGAATGCATGTGGGTCAATCAACTTTTCGTTGCCACTCGTTGCCATGGAGATGTCCCCTGGGTAACACAACAAAAATATGATTTTCTAAGACCGTACTCCCCCGAAAGTTAGGATTTGCATGTTTAGAAAATGAAGCATAAAGGAATTGGCATATAACTGTCGAGACTACTAACGTTTGATGGAGTGGTGCCTTAGAAAAATCTTGTTTTAAACGAGTGACCCAGGGGACATCTCCATGGTAACGAATGGCAAAGAAAAGTTGATTGACCCATGTACGAATGTACTCTAAATCAGATAGCTCGTTCAGTTGACCTGTTTCATTGCACTCCGAGTGAATTCAAAAGAGTTGCCTTAAAACACATAATATGCTATTTAATTTACTAACTGTAATAATATATGTTTCTTACAGGCCTTGTCTGTATTGAATTAGGTTTTTATATTAAAAGTGCACTACTAAACCAGACTATTATTTATATTTTATGTAACTGTTACATAATTAAGGGTCCTTTTAAGGCCTAATTATGTAGAGTTGCATACATTACTTTATCTACACACATATTAATACCTAATTAGTACTCTAAGATAGGTTCAGAAGCCGAAGGAATAACAAACCTGTCACGAATTTGACTCTTTTTAGGGTTCTGTACCTCAAAAGGAAAAAACGGAAGCCTTATAGGATCACTTTGTCGTCCGTCTGTCTGTCTGTCTGTCTGTCAAGACCCTTTTCTCTGGAACGCGTGGAAGTAGCAGGCTGAAATTAATATGAAACATTCAAACCTGCAGTCCCTTAAAGCTGTGAAAAAATCAAACTTCTAGTCAACGCAATCAAAAGATACAGTCATTAAAACGGTATTTTCCATACAAATCGCCGTACTGTGAAAACCTAAAAAATACTTCCAGTTGTCCTAGAAACTTGAAATTTGGTATGAAGGTAGCTCTTATAGCGCAACCACTCAGAAGATTTTCAGTCGTAAATTTTCATGTCTGTCTGTATATGTCAGAGACCAATATGAAATGACCCCACACTGCGTACATTTTGCTTAGCAGGGTTCTGCTAATACTGGGCAACTTACAACACTGGGGAAAAGCAGGGAAATCTTTGTACGGAACCCTCGTGCGCGAGTCCGACTCGCACTTGTCCGCCGTCCGGTTTAGGTCGAACCACTAGGCTATCACAGCTGCACTACTACGTCAATGCCGACTAAAATAGAGCATTGCCATTATATGTATGTGAATGAAAATAGAGAAATTTGTATCGAAAAGTGTGTCTAAAAATAAGTATCGATTGTCCTGGTATAATGATTCTGAACTGATACAATTCAAGTAGGTTATAAAATGAAAATTTCCATTGGAATCCAATCATACAATGTATTACAAAGTTATTGGACTTGTTGCAAAAGCTTTGGCATTTTTATGATTTAACAACTTGGAACGCAGCTTTTATTGCCTGCCTATATTTCAGGCTAAGTGAAAATGAAAATGCCACGCGAGCGCATTGTAAATAATAAATATCTACTCAGACAGAAATTTGGCATCTTCGGCACTCTCGCGTACCTATAGTGCTTAATGTTTGCTGGAATTATTCATGAACATGTAAAGTGAAAGAATAGATGTTACGCGACGTACTCAGCTCAAGCTTACACGTAAGTAGCTAATGTTTCATGCAAATATGATTTTCTCAAAAAGAAAAGCAAAGGGCATATTTTTTTGGAAAGAATGTCAAGATCGTTCAAGTTCTACCCATCAATCAATTCCAACGAACAAACAGGCGGCATTTCATCACTAGAATGTTGGTATTTTCTTTTGAGAGACTGAGAGGAAAGAAAAAATGGTACGAGACAATGTATACAAATTGACTTAGACTGGCATACATGCTTACATACTTAAATACACATAACGTGTACGTCATCATCATCATACAAAGTTTACCTCTACCGAGGCTCGAACCCAGAATGAGTAGTTCCAATCCGTAGTCAGAATACTTGCTTAGTCCATAATTTCAACACTATCCAGTACTTGACATTATATACTTACTCCGTTTTACCAGATACACACCATGAAATGTCGAACTCAAGACAAAAAAATCGGCGTCAAGTCCAAATAAATGTCCCTCCTGCCGTTTGGGGAGTTAGTCGAGGGAATTGGGTAAAAAAAGGCAATATGTCGTGCGTGAACAACTAAACCGAGAAAAGATGTCTAATTTACTTGTTTACCACGAATATTAATACTAAATTTATAATAAAAATGTTTCGATAACGTTTTCAACTACCAAATGTATCCGTGCCGTGCTGTAAGATACGATAATGAATTCAAAATTTATTTAAAGGGAACTTTTTTGAAACCAATATGTCCCTAAAATCTCCATACGTGTGTCCGATTGTCTTTGACACCATAGAAGATAACATGCACTTACGGCATGACGGCAAATAACAGTTCGTAGTTAACTGCAAATAATGTTGCAACAGCATTTTAAAGTTCTAAAATCAGCCTGTACGAGTAGGTCAAGCAATGGCCACCTGTGGTTCAAGATTCGTGGGAACTTAACAAAATCTCGAGAAATAGGAACTTAATTCATAATCCCCAAGATCTTAATACGAGTCAGAGAATGTATTTTTAAAATATTTGTGAATATTTCAAAAGGATCTTTACACTTTAAAAGCGGTTGTCGTAAAAGAAATGAGTCTTACGTCATACCAGAAAATATTCAGAGGCCTTCACGAACAACCGAATTGTAGGCGTATTATTCCTCTTCATAGAATTTGTATCAATTGAATTCCGTACACGGCAGGGTTCCAGAATACATGACATATAAATAGAATTCACATTTCAGAGATCATTAAGCTCCGGGGGCGTTTGCTGATGAAACGTGACGTTGCTAGCCTGTCGTAGGCGTTATTAAATACACCGCAACAAAAATAACAATGGGACACTCGCTAAAAATAAAACTTTCGCGAATAATCCTTCGGAATCAACCGTTCGGCGGGCGCGAGTGGCGCGCAAACACATAACGACATAAAAATGCAGCAACATCAATTCGATAAGGCTTCTATAACAACATCAAATATGTTTACTACCTTGCAATCCTTCGGGTGGTTCTAAGTTTTCTTTGTATAAAAACAAAGTCACTACACTGTCAGGGGAGTAAAATCTTATGTCAGAAAGGATGTGGGGTCAGAGCGGCGTAGCGGCCGACACGGTCCGTTCTTGTAGCACGGCGCGACTGAGGCTCGTAGTCGCTACGGCGTAGCCTGCGCGCGCAGCCTCGCCCCTTAACACATGGACCCAATACTAATCCAAGATTAAAAAGACAATTAAAATTGTATTAAAGAGATTTAATAGTTCGCTTTTGCTTTACACAACTAATTAGATACACAGACATTTAGGCGAGTCAATGGAATACGAGAAGAGCAATTTGTCAGTTATAGTTATAACTTCTACTTAACAGAAACAAATGAGATGTTGATGAAAGTTCACAGTAGTATAGCTTATACCTGAAAATAACACACAGGCTCACTTTTCATCCCGGAAAATTGCATAGTTTCACAAAGATCATGTATTATTTATGACAGAAACTGAATCGCCGTACTGCTGCTGCCGTTGGAGTTTCTGATTAGAATCTACTGAACACCTGTCATAAATACTGCCGTTGGCCCAAGCCTAGTCTAGCCTGGCCAAGCTATGGCCGATATTAATTTAGTATAGGATTTTTTTTTCTCTCTTCTTAGGCGTGTCCATCATGACTGATGATCGTGGTTAGTGATGGTTGTTCGCGCACGAACGCACTCTCGCCACCGATTCCGGTCCATCGCGTTCCTCACAACGTCGTAGAATTTCTGGGATGGGTCTTTGAGCTGGTCAGTCCATCGTGCAGGTGATCAGCCACGTGTTCTCTTGCCTTCAGTATTACCTACCACGATTAGCCGTTCAAAGCTCTCGTCTCCCCTCCTCATTACATGGTGAAATAAACTGATCACCCGCGCTTATAAGTCGAGTTTAGGTAGACATATTTCGGACTAATTCGTAGCATTTTATTTGGGAGCGCATTACTCGGCGGCAGCGAAACGCACAGTGCGCGCGTTTGGTTTTGGATTTAGCTTTTATTACACCATTTTATGATTAAACCTTCGAGTGGCTAAAACCGTCTCACGGTTCCATTTAGTATGCGGTGGTCTATATTGTCATTTTCATTTATATCAGGTGAGTTGAGTAGCTTCTTCTGACTTTGACTGTAAGTACTTATTTAATTACGAACCTTAAATGGTTAAGAACCTTCAAATTTGATTTCATTAGATAATAATAATTTCCTTAACTGTGTCTAAAATTCAATTAGTCTTAATTAGGAAGTTCAATATTTATTGAAATTACTAATTTATTAACAGATTTATAAGTGCTATAAGTTTGATCTGTGTATCTGTCCATGGCATCGTAGCTCCTAAACGGATGAACGGATTTGGACGCGGCTTTTTTTAATCGAAAGCTAGTTTAATCGAGATGGTTAATAGCTAAGGTTCATAAAAATCGGTTGAGGTCATTTTTGGGATATTACATTTTGAAAAGAAAATGTCGGTGGGTTTTTGTCAAGTTGAGATCCCAAATGTGAGAGCCCGTTGATGTCTCCAGTATGGCTAAGTTTTGGGAACCCGAATTCGGGAGCCTGCTAATACCTATCTTGGAAAGTGTATGTAATAAGTGCCAAAAGACAAGCCGTGATAGCCCAGTGTTTTGACCTATCGCCTCTCAAGCAGAGGGTCGTGGGTTCAAACCCCGGCTCGCACCTCTGAGTCTTTCGGAATTTATGTGCGAAATTACATTTGTAATTTATCATGAGCTTTTCGGTGAAAAAAAAATCTTGATGAAACCCGCACACTCCTGCGAAACAATTCAATGGTGTGTGTGAAGTTTCCAATCCGCACTGGGCCCGCTTGGGAACTATATAGCCCAAGCCCTCTCATTCTGAGAGGAGGCCTGTGCCCAGCATTGGGACGTAGATAGGCTGATGATGATGATGGTAACTTTTTCAAAGTCGGGTGCCGTACGGAGGGCCTACATATACAAAATGCAAAAAAGTAAAGGACCAGGCCCCGCCGGCTCGTGAATTTTATTTTTAACTTTTTATAGGTTTTTTTTACTAGATACTATTAGAGCTAAAATAAATGAAGCAAAGGGCAGTCGCCCTAAGTCTTTAATAACAATTGAGCATTACAAGTACAGTTGCGAATACTGCTAACTATTCTAACATTCATGAAGCTTATTGAACCATGACAAGGGCCTAAATGTGTAGTATGAATGGTCAGATAAGAACGTTGGCGACTGTATCTGCTAGTCGGTTTTTGTAGTGAGCTATTTTTATATCACCCTAAGATTACATATACGATCTATAAAAGGAATATTTAAGTAAAGGTCTTTTCTGCCGTGATCCATCAATTTGGCTTAGTTGTTTTACTCATGGATCAAATGTTCTCCTGATTTCGTCGGTTGTAACTTCGTTATATTCAGTATGTGTGGGAGCATTTCGAAGTCGTTTTAGAACCGTTTTCTCTTTTTTCTTTATTTTATACGGATAGCCATCGACATTTAACGCCTGTGCCCTTTACATTTGGCGAAGATCAGACCGGAGCTCAGATTGCTAAAAGGCTATTTTTGTTACAAAATGACGACGAAAATATTTATGAAGTTTCTGACACGGTTGTTTGCAAAATTATAGGCAATTAGGTACTACTTACTTTGACTACCCGCTTTCGTACAGTATAAATCCAAAGCCTATAACCGTAGATTGTTCGAATCAAATTAAAACCTTTAGAAAGTTACTCGACTTCGCAAAGGTCTGGGGTAGGTTACGTTTGAAAATTTTAACTTTCCGCGATTTGAGGAAGTTCCAAATAAGCCGCAGAGCGCCGCCGGCCGTATCGCCAACTTAGTCCTCCGCTAAACAGACCCATTTTTCCTCTCGACACGAGGAACTTTTTAATTTAGAAATGCTGAGCGAAACAGAGCACCAACTTCGTCGTGACACTTACACTACGAAACGCCGTTAATTGTGAGGGAAAAAACCATTCTGAGAGCTTTCACAACCTAAGGGCTTGCTTTGGTTAACTTTAACTCAGAAGGGACAATACACCTTTTAAACGTTTGAAGCATCGCATTATTGAAGAGTATACTATACAAAAATAAAACTTTTGTTACAAATTGTGTGAAGTTAGTACTTTATAAACTGATGACAGCAACAGTGGATGCGAGTGTCTGGTCAATTTTCTAATTTAATTTAATAAGCTTCGGCCGGTCGCTCGCGAATTGCATTTGCTCGCGGCGCGGCGTATCACCGCCCGGCAGACTCGACAAATTCTGTCACGAGTTACGACAATAGCGCGGATTAGATGCTAAATTATTTTCCGGTACGCCTATTACAGGCAATTATTATTTGTTATGCCACCGTTGTATTCGATACATTTCACCTGAAGCAAAATAAAAAGTTTTCTCGTCTTACAAAGTAAACGCTGAAATGGAAATGTTTATCACGTACTTAATTGTAAAATAAGAAACTTACGTCGAAGTCGAAGTCGCGTATCATCTTAGTAGAAGTATGTTGAAGTTAGGATAACAAAAGCAACGGAACCAGGGCATGTTGTACTTGCACCCTTATGGTGTAACTGTAACTTGTACGATAACCAGTGTCAAATTGGTTTTTCTTGCGGTATAATAAAATAAATGTGGTCATATGGACCTAAAAAGGAGAGCCATAAATACACCTAACCGAATGCCGCAGAGACTGATAGAAAGCCAGACACGGCGGTAACATTAAATTTGTTCAATCTTTCAAATGTTAGGCTTGGATTAAAATTGCAACCAACGGCACAAAACAGGATCAATTCAATTCAAACCGATCCTATCGGAAAGTACCTAGGCTACAGACATAACTGCAAACAAACTACAATTTAACCAACCTTTATAACTACCTACAGACGCTAAACTTAACGTTAGCCTCTTTAATGAATTTAAGTGAATATCTAAAAAAAGGTTCTATCTAATAAAAAAAGAATCTATTATTAGTTGTGTAGATCGTCGCCTGGTTACAGTAAAGAGTGGGCCGACGGAAAGGTCCTTGGGTAAACAAGTTCTACAATACTGTAGAACACGTCACCGACGGGTGCGGTGCGCCCACGGCGGCAACTGGGCAGGAAACGAAAACAACCCTTAAATTTCAGTTCCAATGTTCGCTTGTTTTAAGGGGCTGACTATGGCTGACTTGATTGTTTTAACATGCCTAGCTTTGTTTATAGAACCGTATATTATCGGATACGGATACCCCCAATTGTTAACGCTTGTGTAAACAGATAATAATAATCCAACTTATTTACGTCACACAACTGGGGCTGGGCGCAAGGGCGCAAGTTTCTTGTGATTGGCGGGGATTTGGTGGGAGGATGAATTTTTTACCGTTTACTGGTAGAGGTATATTTTATGTTCAGTAGAGCTCATTGATTCTGTAACACAATCGCTAGTCGTTACAACATCTAACTAATTGCAAACAATATTAAATAACATCTCCAAAATTTTATTTTAATACCCGGAGTAGCAGTGAGTGGTTACCAATAACGAACAAAAGGGTTTGATAGGATTAAATACCCATCTAATGAGTAGACTGTCGCGTGATAGCGAAAATCTTAATTTTCACATCCGTTCATTAAAACACAGTTCGTTTATTAACTACATTACACGAGCCGGGAAAACCATTGTCATGGAAATTAGCTAGTCACCGAAGATAACTAATAGGCGTTTGTAAGCGTACGAAGTTTTTTTGACAGTCAATATGATGTTATTTTATAAAGTTTTGACATCAATAAACACTACTTTAGATCCTATACTAAATACTCGTATACATATCCTACAGTGAGATAAGATAACACGAATGTCGACGCCCACTAAATTATCTAACTAAAATTCAAAACATTTGTCTAATATGTAGCTGAAAGCACGAAGTACTTGTGCGTTATCGCGACATTTCATCAGTAGATAAAAACGTGTCTATAGTTACATAGTTCATAAACGATTAGTTAGGCATGAATCTCAAACGGATAAGCGTCTTTTAATTAGGTCCGTATAATTTTTATCGAGTCCGTTAATCGTTATTAAATTCCTCGACCGCGCTTTGAGGAGGGGCTCACTACAGTTATCATCAGGTTGTTTTAATGTTAGGTATAACGTCAGGAAAACTCTCTATTGATATTATGTAAAGTAAACAACGAAAAGTATGTCAACAAAGGAACGTTGAATGTTAAAGTTCTATAAACATTCTTTAAATTTAAGTTCCAGGTCCGCATTCATACGCTAATGCGTCAAATGAATATTAATAACGTCGAGGGTTATTATTTAAAATAGTGATTTTACTATGGTAAATATATTTACTAGTCTAGTCGCACTGAAGCGATTCAAACTGACAATGATCGGTGAAAATAAGAAGTGTCATAAATGTGGCGTGCGATATAGCATCTATGAAAGAAAGGTTAATGCAAGATGTTTCATTAATAATCGATGCATTACGCTACGTCACGGCGTGAGGCTGACGATTTAGTAAGTGACCGGTCGGTTCATTCAAATAAGGAAAATTACGGATCGAAGAAGGTGCGCGCGCATCCCCTCCTCTCCGGCTTATATCATGGACTTAGAATTCAGCTTACATTCCAACATGAAACGTCTGAAGGACGAATCTTAGAGAACATTCACAACCGATCAAAAAAGGTTCAAAAATTAAACGAATAAATCTCTTCTCATATCCAGGAAGACCCATGAGCCCATGACATATTTATCACAGAAATCAAATAAACTTTACGTAAAATTACTGACTTAAGGCACGAATTCGTGTAACACGTAACTGGAACGTGATTAAAACTTTTCACGAAAAACTCGAAACTCCGGGTCTGAAATTTTCGTAACGTTTCACAACTTTTATCTCGCCACATCTTATAATTATTATTCGATTTCCCTAATACTGGCTGACAAAATTCTTCGATTGTGGTTAGAAGTGTTTCTAAAGCAGGTAGGTACCTACTTTATTTCACCAATATGGTAGGTATTGGGGTATTTTATTTAGATAACCAAAATAGATAACGGCTTTTTTAACAGTCCAGTTTCGTTTGAACCATCCGATCTATTGAAGCAGGGGTCTTTGAATGGCAAGCACCGATTCAGCCGTTTCAAATGTAAGTCAATGTGTCAGGGGCGGCCCGGCCCGTTCTTGTACGCTAACAATTCGGAAATATGGGTCGCGAACCATCCTCGGAAACTCAACTCTACCCCTCTGGTAACGATTTGCCCGGCACCCGCTGCCCACTTTATTTTATCATTCAGATTTTTCCCCATTAATAGCCAATTTAGCTTAGTAACGCATCACTTAACACAGAGAATTTTAAAGCCATTGTGAGAATAGGTACGTAATTGTAACATGCGTGTCCGAACAAATTTAACCGTGTAATTTAGTAAATCTGACAATATACCTAATACGAGGGCTGTTTGATAAGTACCCGTTTTCTAAATATATTAATATCACTGGCCGCAAATATGTATACCACCTTTTTAAGCCATTTTTCAAAGCCATTTTTAAAAAAATGGCATTCTTTTGTTTTTTTTTTTCTCATTTGGCAACGATTCAGTGAAGGCGTGAACTTAAAATTGTTAAAATGGAGAAAGAACAGTATCGGTCTGTAATTAGATTCTTATTTTTGGAAGGAAAAACATGTGATGAAATAAAAGTAAGAATGCAAGCGGTTTACCATGAATGTGCTCCTTCTATGACAACCGTCAGATATTGGTATAACGAGTTTAAGCGGGAGAGAACAACCGTCTTTGATGAGGATCGCCCAGGCCGGCGAGTTAAGGTGACTAATACAGACGATATGGTTAAGAAAATTGAAAATCGTTTTAGCCGACCTCCGAATTAAACTTCGAGAAATCGTTGATGCTGTAAACGTTTCAATCGAGAGGGTACAACACATATTAGAAGAAAAATTGGGTATGAAGAAAGTATCGGCGAGGTGGGTGCCGCGTTTACTCACGGAGGAGCAAAAACGGAACCGACTGACTACTCCGGAGCAGTGTTTGGCCGTGTTCAAACGTAACCCGAAGGAGTTTCTGCGTCGTTTCGTGACCGTGGACGAAACGTGGGTCCACCACTACACCCCGGAAATGAAAGAGCAGTCGAAGCAGTGGATTTTACCGGGTGAACCTGCTCCAAAGAAAGCAAAAACCGTCCCATCGGCTGGAAAGGTCATGGCGACCGTTTTTTGGGATTCACAGGGTATTATATATATTGACTATTTAGAAAAGGGAAAAACAATAACAGGGCAGTACTATGCCAATTTATTGGATGAATTTGACGCCGTGTTGAAGGACAAACGACCCCACTTAAAAAAGAAAAAAGTACTGTTTCATCACGACAACGCTCCGGCGCATTCGTCCAGAGTTGTGACGGCTAAATTATCACAGTTACGCTACGAACTATTGTCTCACCCCCCGTATTCTCCAGATTTGGCCCCATGCGATTTCTTTTTGTGTCCCAACCTAAAAAAATGGCTCGGTGGCAAGCGATTTGGATCAAATGACGAAGTCATTGCCGCCAAAGAGGCCTATTTTATTGACTTTCCAAAATCATACTTTTTGGATGGTTTATTGAAGCTTGAGTATAGGTGGAACAAATGTATAGAGTTAAAAGGTGACTACGTAGAAAAATAAATGCATATATACAAAAAAAAATGTTTTTTTTTTTCCATAAACGGGTACTTATCAAACAGCCCTCGTAGATATGATATTTGATATCCAACGTACCATTCTTCTGTTCTGTAAATATTTAATACAGTAATCTTTTCTCATTTGAAACAAACTAGTCTAAAAAACTAAAAAACGCATTTACAGCAAGTCGAACTAAAATTATAGAAAAAAAAGAAAACACATTTTAGAAGAAGAACAGTATAGGTAATTAATGAGAAAATAACAAAAAAAACCGTGGGGTTTTGTGCCATATTTTTATAACAATATAATCGTACCGATTTAACACCAATATCGAGCAGCACACCCTTATTCAGGGTTCATGTACTTAATTACAATAATATTATATTTTCTCGTTAATTATACCTACTACTCTAATTATATATTTTTTTACTTTGTAGTTCGATTTACCAGTTTGTTTTTAACACGAAGACAAAGGTGCGGAAATAGACAGAGTTGAGGGAAACTTAACTCGTTCCATTGTCAAAATTTAGATTTCAATTTTCACTAATGAACGAGTTAGTACATCAGTACTAACAAAGGGTCGAGCACGACTTTACGAATGCTGCGTAACGTAAAATCGAATAGTAAACGTTGTCGAGTTTGTATGACGTTTGGAACAGCGCCCGCCCGTGAGCGTATTTGGAACTAAAATTTAGTATGAGGTTTCTCGATCTCGATACGATAACTGTAACGTTACGCAGCTTTCGTAAAGTCGTGCTCGACCCTCGACGTCTCTGATCGTGGCAGTTAGACGCTCAGACATCTAGCCCTTGTTTAATACAAGCGTAGGCGTTATGGAATCATCTTGGCACGAGCTGCGAGACTGGCGCCCGACTGTCTGCCGTCATACTTTCACTGCAGCCTAGATCTTATACAAGTCAAAGACTTCGTCGTCGAAATCGGAGCGGAAAGCGTAAAGCAGAACATTAGGATTTGGTTTGCTTAATCTACTCCTGAATGTTGTACTTACCTACATAAATTTGAAGTCTGTTTTCAATTAAGCATGACAATTGATTTGACTGGTGACCTCGTGTCGCATCCGCATGTAGGTACTTAAATTAAAGTTAGTATTTCTTTATTTCAGTCGGAGTCTTGCTTGGTCATATTAATAGTATGTCTCTTTCGCTCCGTCTCTCTTTTTCTGTAAGACTGTTTCATAGGTAATACCTATCTCGGTGAGTCGTTTATCTTTATCTAGCGCTACCTTTAGGAACTATAGACTTTACCGGGGTAGAAAGTAATCATATTGCACATCGCCCCAATGAAAAGAACCACAAGAAGGCACCAACACTCTTGCTCTTACTGGCTATTCGTGCTCCTTATGATGTTATGTTGTGATAAGATTCAAGTCCTGAAGTTCCTACAGGATAATCCTACACAAACTACGCAGACGTTCGCTTCTAACTCCGGGAAACATTTAGTTTAGCCGTAAGAATAAATAATAACATAGTAGAACGGAATCTCTTTTGACCGAGACCAAAACGCCGCCATTTATATACCTACTTCCCCCTTCACGTCGTTACACCCCTCTGTCGTCAAGGCGTGTTGCTAGGGTTGATTGCTGTTAAATGTTGATTACGTCTAAAGATAATATCGTTAAAACATAAGTTTTTCTTTACTTTGAAATCATTATTTTTATTCTAGTTTTACAAAATATGGGGTTTATAAATCATTACGAAGGTCTACATATTATAGACACTTCTAAATAAGAAGTTATTATAAGTGCCATACCAAATGAAGCCATTTAAGGTGATTTAAGTAAGTATTACTTATTACTGATTACGAAAATGACACCCATTTTCAAATCCAAGATAGCGGATACATTTTTTTGTTAGAAATCGATATGGGTGTCATTTTCTAGGTGTCCGGGGATGCTGATTACGAAAATGACACCCATTTTCAAATCCAAGATGGTGGACATATTTTTTTCTTAACAACCGACCATGGGTGTCATTTTCTGGGATTCCGGGGGTGCTGATTACGAAAATTACATTTATTTTCAAATCCAAGATAGTGGTCACAATTTTTTGTTAAAAATCGACATGGGTGTCATTTTTGTAATCGGTGGCCCTGAAAACATAGACAATGACACTCATATCGATTTTGAACAAAAAAATGTGTCCGCCATCTTGAAATTGAAAACCGATGTTATTTTCCTAATTACCTAGCTAGAACCTCGAAAATTATACCCATAACATTTTATAAAAAAAACATGCCCGCTATCTTGAATTTGAAATCGCATGTCGTTTTTTGTCTACACACAAAACAATTAGCGAAATTTCTGTCCAATATGTTTTGCGATGTTTCATTTTCATAAAATATAATTAAAGCTTGTTACACGCGTGACCGTTAGCCCTGAAAGTCCAGACCCAAAGTACCTAACTAATCGGTCAGTGGCGGCGTATGCAACGGGGGTCCGCCCTGCCCGCCCCTCACCCCCCCCCCCCCCCCCCCGCATCTACAAATATAAAATAAAATACATACAGGCTCACGTAAAACTATTACAACCAAATTATAAACAACCAACCGCGCGTGCGGCGACAGTCTCACTGAGTAGTCTGTTTAACAAATACTCTAATATCGTGACCTTGAGCCCATCCGCAGCGGGAGTTTCCGTTCTACTATGTTATTATTTATTCTTATGGTTTAGCTTAGGTATACAGTTAATTAGAGTTAGTGGACCGGCCCATGTCGCCCGAGGCAAGGATTTAAAATTATATAGGCCGCGAGTTCATGCCTGTGTAAATTGGATCTTCGTCCCCTGATGGGACTCGGCACTAGAACTATTTTATGTCCCCACTACTAGACCTATAAAGATTTAGGGTACGAGATCTCAAAGGAATACGTCGATATTTACCAAGAGAATAGTTAATGGCGCTAGGTGGTTTGGTATATTTAGGTGCCTATTTGCGCCTGAATTAGACGTCGGTACGGTCATTCAAACATTTATTTTGTAATATGAATGTAAAGTCTACACTTTGGCTGTTAAAGCCTTATCTAATAAGATAAGATCCACATAAGATCAATAAGTCGGTAATCATGACTTCTGAGAATCAAGCTAGATTTAGTAGACTTTGCTCATAAAATATTACAGAGCAACATTCAGTAGGCTCTGTTATGACACCTTAGGCGAAGTATTGAACTGTGAATACAATAATGTACAGTCAGCAGCAGAAGTAGCTGAGCAACCGAAGCGGTCACAATGATCTACACAAGCTCCTATTGTCTATGCCTATAACAATAGAGCCGTGCTTAGATCATTGTGACCGCTTCGGTTGCTTAGCTTACCTACCTACTTCTGCTGCTGACTGTACAAAGGGTAATAATACAGTAAGGATGGTGCAAATAAGTCCAGTGTGAGATTTTTCTCATATTGATACATTATATATACAGATTGCGAGAAATTGCGTGACAGTTGAGTTTCAATGCGGGCCCGCACGTGGCTTAGGGCTGTAAATGGTCAATCCACCACGACAACGTACATACATTGGTGTCGGTGTGTGAGGTGAAGTGTACATAATGCTTGTACTTTAATTCTTATAATAAACGTATAACTTTCAAGGCCACAAATATTATCTAGATAAGGCTTTTTACGTTCATTACAAAAATAAAATTAGTGACAAGAGTTCAACAGCACATTTTTTTATACTAATCACATTTAAGTATAACACCCCAAGATTAAATAGTGAGCACTTTAATTATTCTCTACTTTTACTAACAATTTTATTGTAATAACAATTGTACATAAAGTTTCATAAGCCCGCAAGTCCCGCAACCCGCAATGCAGCAGTTTCTCAGTTCCGATCTAGACCATTGGAGATAGTCGTAAAACTTGTAATAGGCGTTCGCGAAGAAGGGACTCCTACTTTCTACACATAGTAGGTATAAACAGACTACACTCACGTTTACGTAAGCATTCGAGAGCAATGGTAATGGTAACTGGTCAGATTCTTTATAAGTGTCTAAGGAATCAGACGTGTTTTATTGCCATTGATTAAGTGTAGGTAATTATTGGAAAATGAAATAGAATCTAGTGAAATAAACGGATCACTCACGTATGTCTATTGAGTATAGCCCGACATGTTTCGGACTAATCCGTAGTTATTTTAGCAAACGCGCTACTTGCGCGGCTACACGGCGCAGATGACAGCGGCGCAAAACTATCCTCGTTTTCAACGTCGTTTTTATTATTGTCAACAGAGGGTAGTTTGTTGCATGTAGTGCACACACTAACTGTTGACGCAGTATTCAACACTGTTTAAGTAGGTACCTACCAAGGCATTTCCATTTAAATTGTGTTGTCAAGTGTTACTCAAAACACGTCTTATTGGTCAGTTTTGTGACGAAATGCATGTGTCTGACATTGACCGTCAGTTTTGTGACGACTGCTAACCATAGTTAACTAATAATTCGCTGAAAACGCCCAGCAACCCGGGGCACTGACCATGCACTATCACGGTTGAAAATGGGAAGAAGACTAATTTCGATCGTCGTGGAGATCCTCGGGCAAGGCCTATGTCCAACAGTGGACGTCTTCAGGCTAATATGATGATGATTCTCACGGTAGTTTCATGTTAAAAATAGAATCTAACTTAAATGCCTAAATTATTTAAGCCATGAATGAATAGACTTCATTCATCTCGCAAGGCCCAATACCTACCTACTTTCGCTTATGCTGGTCTAAACGAAAGACGAATTAATGAATGAGGCTTTAGGATTCTTTGACTCATAACCCACGAGGTGGTTGTGTCAAACAACGATAACAAAAGTTTTTAAAGTAAGTACCTACCTACCTGTTTTCATTGACTGTATAAAACATAAAAGTAAAGTTCAGTTCAACACATGAATAATCACCAACTGGACAGGATGTTGATATTTGAAAAACATTTTTGTACCATTTGTTATGGTTATGATATTTACGATTATGACTCTCTAAAAAAAATATCGTACCTACTGTGAAAAGGCGCATACCTACAAAGTAAAATTATTGCACTGATTGCATTGATCAAACAAGCCAAGACATTCAATAACCCAAATTAGATAATTTAATAATATAAGCACTTTTTTGGGACATTCCTGGAAATTCGATACAAACCAGTAGCGGGTCTGAAATTTCTACACACAGCGAAGTATTGGAACTAACCCGTTAAAAATTATTAAAAGTACCTATCTATTAAGTACTTATTACTTATTTTAACATTAAAACATCTGAACTGATTGCACATGTGGCTGCACAATTGTAACATTCCTTGCGCCGGTGGTTAAAAATACGAGTGTGGTAAAGTTAGCGCGAACACTGGTTGTGTTGCGGCCGTTGCGGGGGCGTAGCAAAAATCAGAGTCCCGCAGCCTGACCTTTTCAACTTTCCGAACACGCGTGAGGCTGGGCTGGACGCAGGGAGCATAGGTTAGGTTTTGGTACCCATAACTGACTATTCGCGGGCCTTATTACTACGTGACACGGTGCACGAATGACCAGTTAAAGTGTTGGCGATTGTCCCAATAAACCGCTGATAAATGTTAACAACACTTTCGAAGTCAATTTAAAGAAAAATAGAACGACCATATTGTTCGAAAATAGGTAAGTTTGTACGAAAAGAGGATAAAAACATGGAAACAGCATAGACAACGTTTACCTATGTTAAACATCGGCCCTTAGACATAACAAGTTTTTAAATATGCTCTGCGAAAAGCAATTTTACTGACGTAAAAGAAAGTAGGAATTGATTAGAAATGTAAAACTCGAATCCAACCTTTCGTTCGTTTGACTGTCAGGTCGAAAACATAGCGTGTTCTACGCTATGGACATACCTAATTGCTCTTCGTTTATTTACCGATTTTAATTTTACTCGGTTTTTTTGTGTCGCAAGTGACGTAACCCTACATAAAATATACCTACTCGCTATTCAAAAGAAAATAATAGTAGGCATGTAGTAGGTATACCTAATATAAAAGTGGGTAAAACTTTCGTGACCCCTTTACGATATCGTCTTTGCATATGCTAATCTACCTACCTATCACAATCTTGAATTGGCTTATAATTTCTTGATCTTAATTTTTTACGAAACTTATAAGCGACGCTGACGATTACCAAATGTATAGTTTTTAACAGATTCTTTATGGCGTGAAGAGCGCGCGCCTATTCTTAAAAACAATGCAGCTCTGTTAACCACCCGTTCAATAAGTCGGGAGCCGGGGGAGTACTAATTACTATAAATAGACGACCCCCCGCGTGTCTCGAGTGCACTTTGGAAAGGAACTACTTGCTTTATGAACCGCCTAGGAGGAAATTATTATTATTAGCTGTTTACGCTGTTTATAATTAATGATGAACTGCAAAGCAGAGTTGGTAGTCAGGTAGGCAGGCATGTACCTACTTAGTCAAGAAGCTTACTTACGCGCGTTAGCTTGAACTAACAATTTGTGAACCTTATGACAATGTGACAAAGTACACAAATCGTTAGTTAAGAACGTCAACGACTTGTACAGTCAGCGTCATATATATGGTGACATCCAAAGTGCTCAAATACTTTGGTACACCATACAAATCGTATGGTGTGCCGAACTATTTGATCACTTTGGATGTCACCATATATATGACGCTGACTGTACACAGCTGGCCAGATTAAAAGCTAAAGAGATTTTAAGGGATAGGGCACATTTATCTATTTTAATGATAAACATACATGTAACTAAGGGAATATGGTATGGAATAATGCATTATTATTATTATCAATGCATTAAAAGTGATAAAAACGATCTGAGATTTGAATAGATACCTACATGGAAAAAATTCGGCCTGTGCCACTATGCTAATCTTGGTGTAAGGGTATGGCACGCGACACGGAATGTTGAGGATTAGCATTGTCTGGTTTTTTTCTGTGTATTCATGTTTCAGTGAGTATTTTAAAAGTATAAATGACTCTCCAATAATGAGTTTTATAGCTTGTTTTTAATAATATTTAAGCAGTATGAATAAGAGTTTTTCAGGAATTTGAACATACAAAAAACTAGTAGGGTACTTACCTACCTAGTTGTTTTTTTAATAGCATTGGCATGATGTTATATACCTACATATCTTATGACAAAAATCCTTAACACACAGCCATAATCTTTGTAACCTTGTACCTAGACACAAAAAACAAGGATGACATCATAAGTACTTACCTCACTTTTACAGATGGTGTATTCATAGCCATAAGGTTCACAATGGGTCAATTGCTTCCAATGGATGAATTGAGATTGGTTTTGAGCCAGTTATTAGAGTCAATTAGACATACAAGTGTTCCTTCAAAATAAAACAAAGAGAGATGGGAAGCTGGCCAACAGGGCTTATCATGTGAATGAATGTAAATTGATAACAAACAAAGCAAAGAATAAACAATAAAAATAAAAAAATAATTAGCAGTGCTTTTCAATTAAACACATTGACTATTGAAATGATAAAACAGAACCTCTATTCAACAAACACCAAGTGATATAGTTTCAGAGCACAAGTCAGAATTGTAAATCACTTTCACACACACATTAGATACCTACCTATGCATGGGCTTGTGTTTTGTAAAAGAATGAAACTCAAATTTAGCTTTGAATAGCTTAGCATCACTTGGGATGACATTATTTCAAGCAGAGGCCTAGTACCTGCCTAAAAATGGAAATCAATACAGAACTAGGTACCTACTTTTAAAACACAATTTAATAAATTTTTAATGCAGCGATAAAAAGGCAAAAATAATTGAAGTAATTTTTCAGTATTTTAGAACATAAGAAGAACATTTTACTTTCAAAATAGGTACCTTTGTCATTGTTTTTTGTCATAATAATCTAGCTCTGGCAATAATTGATAAGCCTCATACATATCATTATCATGTTACTTTAAATTTACCTATCTATGTGAAGCAACATCAAGAATTCCTGAGAGCAAAGATACAGGCAATCATAATATCTACACAAACAAACAAAATCTCGAAAATCTGAAGGTGCTGAAAGCCATTCTCAATAACACCAAAACAGATTCCTTTTGTGAAATTGTACCTATAGAATATTATATTGTAAGTGTAATTAATTGCATTCTCTTTTTCTCCTTGAGTCTGAACCTGGTGACACTGAGCATTGGACCTCGGGATTTGACTTATGATCTTTATCCCTTACAGGAAATAAAAATATTGAATATTATGGAAAGGATGCTCAACTATTAACTGTTTCAAGCCAGTTATTTACATATCCCAAATAAGCCATTTGTAAGCAGCTTATCCTCTCTGATGTACCTCAAAATGAGAAATATTAGAAATTTTGCTTATAATTCAAGTATTGCTAAGAATATTTTCTCACCTATCTATTTGTAAATGACGACAATTGTTTAAAAATAAATAACAAATGGCAATGAATACAGCAAAACAATAAAGAAACAATGAGATTACTAATTATCAACATACAAGATATCAGAGAATCTGGGTTGGTTGTTTAGTTTCAAATAATATCTAGAAGCCATAAAGATAGGTCTTCTGGTAATGCACAGTGTTACATGTTTAAAATATATACGTTTACTGTACTTACTTAATATTGATAACTTTTTCGTGATTTCTCTTCTATCGTCTGATAGATAGTATTAGGCTTACTTATTAGAAAAGGTGGTTGATGATTTTGATGCTTTATGTAATAATTATCTACAGATAAAGGATCCTATTATCCACTTCTTCAAGGAATATAGTAGTTCTTAGAAATTATCAATAAGGTGGCCCCAAAAGTGGCAAGATGTAATGTGATAAAATCTTACCTTTCCACAAAATACTTCCAATAGATGCAGGTCACAGAAAGTATAACTTGTAACTTTTCACAGAGGTCACTGTTGGTTTCTAAAGATGTCCATCTAAAGTAATTAAATTATTTCTTTTTTGATTCTGCGATAATCAATACGCATACACAAAAAAACAGTCAACCGACCGACAATCGTTTCAGACAGTAACAGTAGAATGTAACTTTTGCCTGTCGAAAACCTTCATCGAAAACTTTGTTATAATTACTCGTGACATTTAAAATAAATTAATTCAAAATGAAAACAAACTCTTAAGTTGAATTTAATTATAATTTTTTGTATAAAACCTTATATTCGCTATCTTGAATAGAATCATCATGTAGATTCGACGTTTTACCGCGCACTTTTACGCCCTATGTCGATAACTCGGGCTGCCAACTTTTTATATGTATGCGACACACTGATTGGGTGCTTGATATCTCTATCGGCTCGGAGCTGTATCACTTCAAATGAACACCCTAATTCAAGATAGTAGGGTATTTTTCAGATTGAAGTTATTTGTCAAGTGTTCATTCCGATTGTACCTCAGAGTTGTACGGAGTACTTACTAGATAGAGTATTATGAATCTAATTAATTTATCGGTTATTCTCATTTTTTTGACTTTGCATTCATTCATGTCATTCCGGCGCCGTGTTTTATAAAGCTACAAGTTACAATTTACAAGCGGAAGTCTCTTTCTAATAAAAAGTGATAGAATGAGACTTCCGCTTGTAAATTGTAACTTGTAACTTTATAAAACATGGCCCTGTTGTACGAAGTACTTGTTATTTCCATGCTTGCAACACCGTCATTTTCTAACGTTCCAAAGTATACTCCGTTAATGTAAAAGGTGGTTAACATAAAAAAAACATATTAATTGAAAATGTAATTAATTCGGATTGATTTATTTTCTTGAAGGATTTCTTTTTAATAGCATAAACTTTGCTTTCATTTTTCATGTTAATATTTAACTTGAAGACATGGTTTATGTCCTGAACGTGATCTATTTTCTATCTCTTTCCA
Organism: Clepsis dumicolana; assembly: GCA_963691665.1. Classification (NCBI taxonomy): domain Eukaryota; kingdom Metazoa; phylum Arthropoda; class Insecta; order Lepidoptera; family Tortricidae; genus Clepsis; species Clepsis dumicolana. Next base: position 5,854,077 of record OY829521.1, read on the forward strand.
GCACTCGACGTCATTCTCTCACGTTCGATGTGTGGTGTCATTTCGTTAGTAATATTCGTGATCAAAGAAATACTTAAAAATGTTTAGAAGAGTTGTAATATCATTAGCTAGCTATGTCTTACTTCATTAAAGTTATGTGTGTGACTTTAAGTGGTGTGGAAAAGTTATAGCGAATAAATTACAACATAAATAGTTCAGTATGAACTGTCACCAAGTATTAAGTGGAGCCTGTAATTCAGGAGATCAATGTTTTGCTGTTGGTTCAGTCGAGGGAATCCCTTTCACAGTAAGTCATACTGCTGAGATTCAGCAACGGGCAAAGTCTCGTGACTAGTTTTCATCTAAGTGGCTATAGAGCTAATAGCAGGAAAATCTAATGCAGCTTTGTTTGATAAGCAGTATATCTTGGTTTGAGTGCTTAATTATACTACTAATACCTCTATGGCATATGTCTTAGAGACTAGATAATTATGATACCTTGTGGCAAGTGGCCAGTGCCTCTTGAATGAGTGAAATAATTTCCTTGAACATTAATTTGCATCTGTTAGCTACAGTTATTTAAATAAGAATGCTGTTGTAAAGCCCATAGTTATCCTTGAAGGTGATCAGCTACTTTATTGCTTGGCATTGTTGTCATACTTCATATTGTGGATTCAATTTCAAGTTCACACAATTATTCTTGAACTTTACATAATTATTGTGGTTATTATCAATCATGGAGTCTTATATGAGATTCTCTGAACACTCAAAGATAAGGTTTTAATTTATTACCGAACCTAGATTACTGCTAGTAACAAACTATCAAACATTAAGGCAGTTTAGAAAACAGAGTGATCGAATTTTGTATGTAGAATAAACATAAATATTTTGCTTTCATGTTATTCTTATCTGTAAATATTTTATCTTGTACTAAAACAGAATTTAGTCGATTTTTATTAATACACCAAATATAAAAACCACTTCAGAAGACAAAATATTTATGGACCAAACCTACTATTATGTTACCTACTCTTTAATTTATTTCAAGTTGCTGTGTTTATGTGAATGTTTATGTAAACAATGAATCATTGTTTTGTACCTAAATGTAATTTTTTTGGATAACTGTATAGGAACATGATCAATGTTTAATGAAAATAACACATAGCCTAGCGGTTTGACCTACGGCCTCTCAAGCAGAAGGTGGTGGGTTCAAGTCCAGGCTTGCACCTCAGACTTTTTGAAATTTATGTGAGAAAATCACATTTGTAATTTATCATGAACTTTTGGTGAAGGAAAACATTGTGAGGAAACTTGCACACACCTACAAAGCAATTCAATGATGTGTATGAAGTTCCCGATCCACTGGGCCGGTGTAGAAACTAAAGCTCAAGCCTTCTCATGTAAAGAGGATGCCTGTAAACAGCAGAGGGACTGAAATGGGCTGCTGATGTATTTTTATAATGATCTTGTTTTTTATGTTTGAAATTTTTCTTATTTTCTATTATTATTTCTATTTCTTTAATGACTGTTTGTCTAGTCTCTTTACATAAAATTACTACAGCATAGGCATAGGCATAGGCAAAAGTTCATTTTCTCCTTTATGTTAGGAATACCAAATCCTGCTTCTAAGGCCTGTTTTGGATTTTTATTGGTGTGTTGTGTATATTCATGTATTTAGCACTATGGTTAGGTAATAGCAACTGTGCAAACACACTAAACAAGAATCAAAGTGTAAATTATAGAAGTTTTCATATGCATGGTGAACAATAAACCGTTTGGAATCTTCTAATTGGTTGTTTGATTCTGTCATAAACACACTAAGATTTACCCACATAAAAAAAAGTGAATTAAATAACAAGTATGGTTTGTCTCATTTCATCTAATAATTTCAGGCTTATGCTGCAGGCTGCAACATAGTGATACTTGCCTCAAATTTTGAGCGTGTCCAAATAATACCAGGTGCTATCCATGGCTACATTCGTATCGGCTCACTGGACTGCAGCACAGATACAGGCAAAATAGCTGCTGCTTATGGCGCAGAAGTCTGCATATTTGAGCCTACACCGTTAATCCATAGTGCTGCTACAACTCATGTAAGTATTTTTTATGTAGGAATCTGAAGTTAGTCTGTGGAGGTCCATAGCAATGAGTTTTAGGTCATTTGTATTAGAAAATTTAAGTTATATGGGGCCTTATTGCTTATTGTCTAATGCGTGCGCTCTCTCGCTATTGCATTCACTGTATCTCACTAGCACAATCTTATATCGTTTGGCGAAAGGGAAGGACAGTGCTATAGCTAGTGTCGCGCACTTGACAATAGGCCTTTTCCTGATCCTGATAGTGCCCTGTTTAAAGGCGAAACGCATAGAAATCGCGTAGTAATAGAAGATGCTGGATTTATTGGTATGACAGCTTTGAACCATAACGATTTTATAGATGAATAGGTGGATGAACATGGATTGGATGGACAAAAACAATGTCAACTCTGAGTAAAGAAACACTCACTTTCATAAACGCTATACACCATGAGTGTAATTCTGTCTCACTTCTAAGCGTAATGAAATGAATGATTGCATGAAAGAGAGGAACATAATATTTCCCTTATGAAGGGTTGTATTTAATTACGTTGGTGTGTTTGTTGTCTATTGGTTCTGCATTGTTGCACTTCATTTCGACACTCTAGCTTTCAACCTTGACACTATCAAACTTGTCCTACCACCCTTACCAGACAGAAGCCATTAAAAATAAATTTAGGCGCTTGTTCAAATTTGCTTAAAAATTTAAGTTTATTCTATCTCGGTAGTTTGTAGTGCCTAAATAGGTAGCTGAAGGCCTAAGTGTTTTGGTGTCTCTCATTAATGATTCACAATGAAATATTGATGGCCGACCCAAATAGCAAATTTATCGTCCCGTTGTTATGACGCCGTTAGATTTTATTAAAAGCATCAGTGTTCGTATTTTAGTCATTCCATCTCTGATGATCACTAAAAAAGCTGTGCAGAGAAGCTATCCCGCAATCGAGTTGTAATACCCCGTTACACTAACCTAGTTTGGCAAAGTTTTTGCAACTTCGACTTAGATTAAACGACTGAACCATCCCATTCGAGACCCGAATGAATTAACCCGTAATAAGGACTGATTGACTCACAAGTTCAATTTGACCAATGAAACTTGAGAAACTCTTCTGATTATCGTGCGTGTATTTCTGAATGCGGCATTAAAATTTTTAGGCATTGCCGGCATTGAATGCGTTATAAGGATGCATTACGCGACAAGCGCGAAAGCAATGCGCAAGCTAGCTAGCCTAAAGTAGGTCTTAAATAGGAAATTGAGTGTATCTACGTTGATTTCAGTTCGGTATTTTAACTATACGGTGTAGTTAAAACAACAGAGGAAATCCTCGGCTGTTTCCCAGACGAAATCAGCTTAGTAATAAAACAAACTCGAATCGCGAGCAGTTTGGTAAAAATAACGCACGCGCACGATTCCAATGCCTGTTACGTTTAGTAGGCACATCTTGTCTGCATTAGACCAATGTATTTAATAATAATGACAAATAGGACTCCAGTCATCTGGCGCGAGTAAACTTATAGTTTTATTAAATCAAATTAGGACCTCAAATAAATTTTACTCCGACGTTAGCGATGTTTCTCGGTATTTAAAATTTAAGTAGGGTACGCTCTTTATTTCAGTTGTGTTAACTCAGAAAGTTAGATATTCCGTGTTCCAGATATAATGATTACGCCAGTTAGATGTAGAATGCTGTTGTTGGCATTCTTTAATTACCCCCTCTTAACACATGGCATATTTAATCGCTAACGCAAATGAAGCCGCTTAACTGGACGGCTTGCTAAATTATTGCAGTTTGTACTCGTTTTTGGCAATATCTACCACTGCACAGTTCGCTTATGTAGGTCGTTTAGACCATTCATGTTGTTCTTGGCATGGAAATTCTTAAATCAGCGGCATATTGCTGCATATAAATCGGACGGATGGGTGCGTAAATTACTCGCTTCACCTATGAAACTGCCTATTGACCTAATTTCAAATGTACAGTCGATGTTCGGGCAGTAATATAAACTTTCTTCCAGATAGGTACCTCGTTTGCATTATCGTTGTACTGCGCTATTGTGCTATTTTATGTCAGATAACGTAGCAGCATACTTCCAGTTGTAATTAGCCTCTATTACAATTAGGTATCATTGTGATAAGTCCTAGAAAAGTACTTATAGTCTAACTAAAGTGTGAAAACCTCTATTAGAAACGAGTCGAAGCAATATTCTCACGAAATAACTTCCGGTATTAAGTAGGTATATCCTCTTGCGTCTCTCCATATTGTTTTTTTATGAGTGTGCTGTGCATCTTTTGTTATCACTGGGATTCTATTTTAATAATACCATTCGAAATAATATCAGTATGAGAGCATTATCAGAGCGCGCAGCCAGCGCATAAAGCATGTATCGTGCTTGAAGGTTCATGGACCTCCTCAAAATTTTCCTTGTCCTTAAAAATGAACAAGTGCAACGAAAATTTTGCCTTAGAATTTGGACGGTAGAGACTACCGGTAAAACAGCTTGGTACTCGTGTACCTATGCCTATTCCTAAGGCTAGTTCATCCATCCATCATCAGATCAGCTCCACGTCATAATAATGTCGCATTGTCAACCGATTTACATATACATGTCAAATTTCAGCTCAACCGGAAAGCGGGAAGTCCGTCAAATTTTACTTGCAAGATTTGATTGGAGACACGGTTTCTTTTTTCTTTTTTTTATTCACTAAACAACAAAGCGACTAAAAAGTGATCGATTTTAAGTTTCGCGTGTTGAGTTAATAGGTACTTAGTAAGTTAACAGTTAGCATTTGCATACAGCAAGGGTCTTTATTAAATGGTTTTATGAATAATAAACATGACAACCGACAAATTTGAAGGTTAATTTATACCCTTACTTATTTACTGCAGTAGGCTAGCCATTGCCCTGTCAGTCTGATGCAGTCAGTGCACACCAAACTTACCTCGAATTGTCACTAATAACAAAAATTATGAAAGTTCCATTACATTGCGGCGCTCGACATGCTATCTTTGGTTTGTTTGCTTCACGGCCTCGCAATGTAGTATGCAACTTACACATTATTTTTAGGGGTTCCGTACCTCAAAAGGAAAAAGCGGAACCCTTATAGGATCACTTTGTTGTCCGTCTGTCTGTCTGTCTGTCAAGACCGTTTTTCTCTGGAACGCGTGGAGGTAGCAGGCTGAAATTAATATCAAATACTCAAGCCTGCTGTCCCTTGAAGTTGTGAAAAAAATCAACCTTCTAAATCAACGCAATCAAAAGATAAAGTCACTAAAAAGGCTGTTTCCATACAAATTGCCGTACCCCGAAAACTTAAAGGGTACTTCCAGTTGTCCTAAAAACTTAAAATTTGGTATGTAGGTAGCTCTTATACTTATAGCGCTACCACTCAGAAAATTCTCAAAATCTTAAATTTTTATGTTCGTCTGTAGATTTCACAGACCAATCGGTATAAGATGACCCCACACTGCATACGTTTTGCTTAGGAGCAGGGCTCTGCTAACACTTGATTGGATTGACTAATAAATAATGGACTTCTTAAAACACTGGGAAAAAGCGTTGAAATCTTTCTACGGAACCCTCGTGCGCGAGTCCGACTCGCACTTGTCCGGTTTTTTTATTAGGCACTAGTGTAAATTCGCTACGCCGACGGTGAGGAAGTACTTATGGTGGCTAGTCTTTATTGGGAATCAATATCGGCTAGGAACAAGATTGTGAAATAGAGGTGCAGTTGCCTTAAAAATGTAGCAGCTCACTATTGTACCTGAGTTAATATAAAAAAAACTCTCTGCTTTAACTTGTCCCGTCCCTTTACTTTACAGCAATGTACGTTACTCCAAACAAGCTTAAGAAATGTGTTAATACCTACTTATAAAAGTATTGTACTTATTCTTGGCAAAAGCAGCACTCAAGCTGTCTATACGTACTTTTAATTTTGATTATAATTAAAAATAAATTCGCACATGACATAATTCTGTTTAAAAACAACGATGGCTAATTACAGAAAGTGGATTAAGCGATCGATCAATCATACGTTTATATCTTTGACGATTAACGTCGTGTCGGTGTATGTCCCAGCATATACATTGCACTTTCATATGAGAGGTCTCCACTAGTGATGTCTTAAATTGAACCGCAAATCATTCTCGATAGCGGTGCGGTATTCACGCGTTGTTAATTGAACGGCTATCGACACACCGAGAGAGCCATTGTACGTAGCGAATATTACTACCATTTATTATAATATAACTGCCATAAATTTTGCTCATAACTGCTTGGTTTGCTTGTACTACTAAAGAGACATTGTACCTGCTGTGTCGCGCTCCTATAATACTTGTTTACCGAGCTATGGTGTTACGTAAACCTTTCCAGCGATGTCTGGAGACGGGGAGGCTGTTTGTCTCAATGTTTATCGATTCTAGAAGTTTTAAGTGCTGCAGTAGGTATTAGCCACTGCGGAAAATCTGTTTTAACTACCATTGTAAATAAAATTTGGGTTTCCCAAACTAGTTAATTCAGGCGCATGCTAATCGTGTCGAATAAACGTTAAAGTCTTGAAGAAATGCGACGTGGGCTCGTAAACTTGACCTCAATTTTATTCTTATGTTGTATCTAATATCTAAATGGTGTATAAAACATTGTAGCAGTCACGCGTGTGCCCTACAAAATACTGGATTTCCTGTGTTTTTCTTTACTAACTGGTGTAAGGCTGTGGCCTTGACACCTAGTGAAAAGTGCCGTATAAATAAAGGATTTGATTGACAGGCGACCGTATCGCATTACGTAAACTTTTCATGAAACTGTAAATAGGTAATTAAGTATCGGTTTTAAAAGACTGCTTACTATGGTTCCGCAGGCATTCATACAAATTATCGCTGGCGCCATTCTCAACAGATTCCATGAAATTGAAAACTTATAAACTAAAAATTAAAGGGGATCCCCATACAAGAAACGTTTCAAAAAGTACTTATGTATGTATGTTAATGTTAAGTTACTTTACGTTGGTACGGGACGTGTACGAGTCGGACTCGCGCTTGGGCGGTTTTTTAACCGACTTCAAAAAAAAGAGGAGGTTCTACGTTCAACTGTATTTTTTTGAGCATGGACATAGGGTAACCTATTTTTATTTGCCTTTCAAAGGGCTTGGAATACCGGTGGGTGCAAACGGGCAAGTTGACAGCAGACGGACCAATCACAGCGCTCTCATGGAACTTGGAAGGTACTCGTCTGCTCACCGGAGGCAAGATCCTTCAACTCTGGCACCAAGCCTCACTGTACCAGGAAGACAGTCAACGTAAGTTTTTAAATATTGTGATTTTCAGCCGTGGCTCATCGGGGATTTAGGACTCCCAGTAGGGAACTACACGCGTCCGTCTTGTGATGTGGCTTCGTTAATCGTCGAATTTTTGCATGGTCGTGGTTGACATTTTGTAAAGTTCTGCGTAGGACCGTAGAGGTGCTTTAGTCATAACTATGCAGCGTTTTGAGATAATGATAATCTAATCTCAGGCGCCAGATTGTATAGGCACGATGCCGATGCTCTGTTATTATGACATTGAGTCACTCAATTCAATAGCCTGCTTGATGAGAGACATCAGTGAATCTGAAAGCAACAATTTTCTCTGAAAGTAATGTTTGTCATCAATGTCATCATCATAAATAAATGAAATCGCTTTCAATTAGATCAATTGAAAACGTGTTGTCCATCTCTACGGCGTTGATAAAGCACACTTAACGTACAACTTAGTTGATCTGCGACAACGCAGCAGGTGCAAGGAAACACAATTGTCGAAATATTTGTTGTACTTAACTGTTACATTTATCATTTAGTCAATGCATTTTATTGGAATCGGGAAGTACTTATACCTGGGTGTTTTTGTATGAGTCCTAAAGTGGGTTATAATTTAAACGGTCAGTGACAGGCAAAAGCCTTTGAAACTGGTGTACCATAATCATACTTTGATAAGCCTGTGTTATGCCCACACAATCTGATAAGATCGCTTGATTAGGAAACTAAATTAGGCGTTAGAATGTTTGGTTTCCCAATCCCGCTGTTTTCTCGTTGTCTGAGTGTTTCTTAGTCACTTACGTCCTGCGCCAATTTATGATTAAAAAATCTTGACAAATTTGTACTAGCTAATATACGCATAAGAAATATTATACCTACTGCGTTCATGATTGACAATTTATGTTACGAAATATATACCCGCTATGTAAATCATAATACTTATGATTTGAACTCACGATATGCAGTTTTAACCATGTCCCGAAAAAATATGATCGGAACTAGACTACCTAACAACACCAAACAACACATATTTAGCATGCTTAAATTTAGTCTGGATGTATTGACTAAAATAGATCGTCGGGAAAACTGATCCTTGTGACAATTCCGTTTCAGCAAGTTCCGGTGTGACATTCCAAATCGGCGGCAGCGACAAAGACGACAAGCCAAAGTTGCAGGACGAGGAGGAACCCGTGAGTTTTAGCGAAAAGATCCTAATAGATAAGATAAACTTGTAAATGTAAGTGTTCACTCTGTCTTCTGATATCATTGTTTGTCATCACCTGATATCACAGTTAATAAGGAAACCGGATCGAAACATCTTTTATATGTATATCTGTAATGATACTCTTCATGCCTTTAAAGATCAATGAACTTCTCTAATCATAAGATGTAAAATCCACTGTTGAATAGATTAAGAGCACCAGGGCGAAAGTTGCCATAACGGATAGGTCCTAAGTAGAACTGGCATATCCTGAAGGGTACATCACAAGAGATCAACACATCACTCATCGGATAAAGTGCACACACCTTAAATTTACATGTAACTTTTGGATTACTTTACTATACTTTTCAGGGTTTGTGGTTTAAAGTAATAGGTCATATTGCGCATTATAAAACCACAACAGAATTTGGTCGTGCTTGGGGGTGTTACATGTGTAATCCTTTTTGTCAGGGTTGGCTCTGCGTATGGCAATGTCACACGGCCACTCCCGCGCACCACCTCGCCTTTTCACCCGACGGAGTGCTCTTCGCGACATCTGGCGAGAACGATAGACTAGTGAAAATCTGGTACCAAAATAAAGGTAATAAAAGTAACTGCGCTTTAACGATGCACAATTACTACTAACCGCATAACAGTTTTACGTAATGGGCTCACTAATTTAGCTGTCGCTTTGAAGTGATTTATTAAAATTATGTTTCTACGAACACGTGCGAAATGCATTTCATGAGTGGTTTACAGAAATCGATCGGTAAACATAATTTGACGCACACTGTATTTATTGACACTAGTTTCACCAGCTTATCAGATTATTTTAATATAACACGTATAAATTAATAACGCGTGCAAGTATGGTCACGTATTGTAAATAATTCACGAGGTGTTAATTGCATTATTTTCACGTCGAATAGTTGTATTCCACCCGAGCGGAAGCTTAAAATTGCTGTGTCGTGTAAATTGTATTTTAATCCCGGCGTGCTATTATTGTAATTTACTGTTGTTATTTTGCTATTTTCAAGGTTCTGTTCTAATACAAACTTTGTTTGAAAATATATAAAGTCGAATAAGCCAGTTCAGTAGTGATAAAATTGGATTGATTGGGTTCTAAATTTATTTTCAATTTAATTGTGTTCTCTTATTTATAAATAAGATTACATTAGTACCTAATAAGGTTAATTGCCACTAAATGAGCAATTTTGTATGGCAATATGTATGAGTACGTTCTTGATAACATTTCTGGGTCTATACATTTTAATTTATTTTAGTGTACAGTATCTACAGTTAGTGACAATTTACACTAGTTATTTGTTTTTTTTTTTTCAGTTTTGGTCCAAGCGCATGGAGAGCATTCGTCGCAAGATCTCAACTATACGTTCATATACGTAGCGCATCCCCGGGCGGTTACGCATCTGTCATGGCGGAAAACCAGCAAGTATATGCCGAAGTGAGTGTAGCCTAATATTAAAGTTGTAAATTCTAATTAGTGCTGTATGGCAATGAACCACCATATTCCCATACACCAATATACCCCATATTCCCTTTTATTAAAAACTAGCTGTTGCTGTTGCGGGAACTATACAATTTTCCCGAATAAAAAGTAGCCTATGTTATTCCTCAATATTCAAACTATCTTCTTACCAAATTTCATCTAAATTGTTGCAGCGGTTTTTCGTTGAAAATGTAATAAACAGGCCAACAGAGAGACAGAGTTACTTTCGCATTTATAATATTAGTTAGGATAAGAAAATTGGTCTCCTACGGCTAGGCCCTCGAACTCACTCGTCCATCTAAAGCTCACTTTCCAGCCTCTACTGCAGGGGTCGGCAACCTTTTGGCAGGCAAGGGCCGCATAGTGGCAAATTGAAATAAAGGCTTGTTCATAATTTTGATAATAGGTATTTGTTTATAAAACAGTCGTGGGTCGCGGGTGCCGACCCCTGCTCTACAGCAATACTATCCCTTTGTTTTTTTTCCAGGGGCAGCGTAGGCAACGTGCTAGTGACATCGTGCGTGGACAACATATGCCGCGTGTGGGCGGAGACGCTAATTCCCGACGACGAGTGGGGCGGCTGCGTGACCGCGCACTCGCGCTCGCCGCCGCGCCGCCAGCGAGCCACGCACCGACACAAGCACCGGTTCATGCAACGGCTGAAACATATGAAGTAAGTGGCTGCGGCTCGTGGAAATATTTCGCCCGCGAATGTGTGCTGTGGAGTCGCTGCGTTCGCGTCGGGCACCGTCACAAGCATCGGTTGATGCAACGGTTAAGGTGAACAAAAAAAATCCCAAATCTTGGCAATGGTCATAGAGAAACTTAACCTCGCCTATTTCTTTGTTAATGCCGCAGGTGGTAATAGGTTGTGGCAAGCCGTTGATTATAGCTCACGTGTACTGATAAAATGTAAGGAAATAGCAGAGGTTCGCAACATTTCTGACCACATCGAATGTGTAATGTTCACTTTGCTCTAAAATTCTAAAGTTTGATTTAATGGATAAATGTATTTTTGTAAGTATATTTTTATTGGTGTCCCCGTATTTTTTTAGTGTTACATATCCGTGTCGAAAATAGTACAGATATTTTTAAACACGATATATGAAGTAAGTGAAGAAATGAGTCTGTTACATTTGATTACTCCCCGATTAACTACGACTAAAGCCGCTACGTGACTTTTTTATATCTCATCATTATCAGTCCTTGCATCTGTTACAGTCGATTTGCAGTACTATGAACACCATTCTTTGATGATTACTTAGTCAATGCGAGCACAACACGTTCTTTTGCACTTTGGATAGAAATTATTCACGCTAAAGGCTCACAGCGTCTCAAAAACACCCTATCTATACCTATAAAACCGTGACTGACTGACAACTAACTGACAGACAACGCACAGCCTAAACCACTGGACCTAGAGACTTGAAATTTGGCAAGCATATAGCTTGAGTATCCTAGAGGTGCACTACGAAGGAATTTTTCGAAATTCCCACGGGATATAGGAATAGCCCATTTTGAAATATTTTATAAGCTATTTTATAAACCAATTTTAACTAAAATGTCGTTAAAGTTCGTTTGCACTTTTTGTCACGTTGACATTTCCGTTATTAAGAAAAAGACAAAACCTATTTCAACTAATGAAAGTTTGAGTGACGTTTATGAATAATGGCATATAAACGTGTTCTAAAATTATCGAACCAAACGCTCTTCTAGGACCTGTTTCCACATACGACGAAATGCTCAGTCGTCCAAGCAGCCCGGGGCGCCGATACCGACCTTGCCGTCGACCTACAGCGCTCACGACTTCCACAACCCTTATCACGCCAGCTCTTACACTGGAGGTGAGTTTACTATAAGGCCGCGTACTGAACACCTACTTCGAAATTCGAAGTTCTTATCCGACCGTCTTACTCACGCCAACATAGGTTAACACCAAGGAGGATAGTATACGGAGTGTCAAAGCCTATACTTCGAATCGTTCCCCGCAGTCATCTTAAAATTCAGGCAATTTCTAGATGGCGCCAAGGTCGTAGCCAGCGGGTCAAATAATAACAAAACAGCTGTTCTAATGTGTCACTCAAGCAAGGTAGATGGCGCTGAATGTAAATAAGAACGATTCAAAGTATGGGCTTTGTCAATCCGTTTACTTTCCATGATCCTTGGTTAACACGAAAGCGACAGGGTGGTCGGATATCAATTTCGGAATTCGGAGTAGGGGGCTCTGGACGCCAACGACCAGCGGCGTGGCGAGAGGGGTGGCGAATGATTTATCTCTTCATTGCACGGTCGCGACGCTAACTTGTCCTGTACGCGGTCTCTCTTGAAGTAGATGTTTTGCCTATGGGCTGAAGTCCGAAGAAAGGGTGTTGGATGTTGTATTTATGCATCTGACTGGAGAAATTTCTATAGCGCCGCGTAGAACTGATTGATGGAGTGTCGACATCTGCTGCACATTCGTCATTGCAGGGCATCACATTATTTAGCACACATTCTTCAAAACCAGATTAGTTGAAACCAGTTTTTTTTTATTTTTTGTATGTCTAAAAGTACGAGGCCATTAATTTATTCATTAGGCTCTTTCCATAACTGTCACTCTCATATGTCCAAGGAGGAAGTCGGTACTAAACTTAATATCTTTTCTAGGTCTTCATTTCCACCTAGCGGCGTCAATAAACGCTGAGACCGACATACCGCTGGTGCCGTCACTGGCCGGAGGAGGGCGGTTCATCTTACATTGGCTGCATAATAAGGAAATGCACTTCACCAGTCAAGCCGAAACCATATTGCATGATCTTACTAAGAAGGTAAAATTAGGTCCTTTTTTTACTCCGTGTAACAGTTACGCGAGGACTGAATCGCAACTGTAATAGTTCGTTGACACCAAGAAGAACAATTTTTACGAGATAAGCAGTATTTTACGTATGTGTTGACTGATTATTGTGATTCAAAAAATAAGCTAGAAAAAACGTACAGTGACCTGGATGAACCCCAAGAAGCCTCGGACTTATACTTAACGTTGCAAAACATGACTGTGTATAAATTAATTGCACTTAAATCACACTAGCTAAATTGATTTGACTAATCGTCTCGTAAAGGCGGGCCTATTGTAGGGCATAGATTCGCAACCGTGTTTTGCCCACCGCCCACTTTGGGGATTTTTTTTTCAGCCTCAACTTTTTTTACTTACTCTCTTTTTTCTTACTGCCCCCCTGAATTAAACTTAATAATTAAACGTCCCCCTGCGTTATCGCACATGCTGAGAACCTATTGTCTACTTTCTAAACTAAAGGAGGTCATGTATTGAAAAAATAAAGGTTTAAAAACATTTAAATTAGACTACTGACGGTATTAATCTCCTTGCAGGTTTTAGACAAAGAGGAGAATGAAGAAGGCGGTTCCGACCACACCGCGCATCCGGACGGAGAGAATGACACAAGTATGGGTTCAGTTGTTTGTTATGCCTTCAATGTTGTAGGATATCTTGATATATGCCAAACAGAACCAAAACGAGTAAGTATAATGTAGTGAGTATACGATTTCTATCATTGTGAGAGTCAATCGGTTTACTTTTGTGACGACAGCAATATGTCGCTATGAATGTATTTGCTTTATAAAGTGCTTTTCAAAGCCAGAGGGCCTTATTACCTAACGCGCGCGCTATCGAATTCACCAGCTCTTTTTAGCGCCCTCTTATACCGTTTGCGGAAAGAGTTGGCGAATGCCAAAGTAATAACTTGCGTGTTAGAAACAGGTCTAGACTCTAGAGGTGTGCTACCCTTCGTTTGCTATAACAGTTTGTATGGGCGGGAGTTACAAAAAATACAGCTGTCTCGTTCCGACGGCTCGCGTTGGAAATATATGGTTTTAAATTTGTGGCGTTCGTGCATGCAAACTATTTTGGTGGACATTTGTACACACTTCAGTTACGTTTTTCTTTTATTCTTGTTTAAAATCCTGGGGTAGTTTAATTTTGAATTTTGATAGACTGCTTGCTATAGCATTTTTATCAAAAACGACTTTGCGAGTGGGTCATCTTCTTTATAAACATTATTTGAGTTTATCATGTATATTTCGAATAATATCATAGTTAAGCTACGCTACCATAAATATGCATTTTTCTCGTTTTAGTTATAAATTATTTGTTAAAAACGTGTATGTAACTGCTGCTAAGTAAGCAGGCTAGTAGAAGCTATAACTATAGGTATGTATAACAGGCGAAAAGCTTCGTAACTATGTGCTTTGTTGCTTATTCCACGCTGCATAGGACATAGGCGACCGAGTCAGCATTTGACTAAAGCACAGTCAGAGGATAACAGCAATAGTGACGAACAGCCAGGTAACGAATTTTTTTGAGGCCAAGTGTTAATAATGTTTTTTTTGAAGTGGTTCATTTTGCTGACAGGTTAATAGTGCAGTTTACTCGTAACGTCCCGATTTATAAATAGGAACTTTTTTTTTCCTACTTGAAGTTTTACAGGAATAAAGAAGAGTAGAGAAGTTTTTCGTAGGCAGTAAATAAAGAAGAGTAGAGAAGTTTTTCTCTTTATTTGTAGGATTTGATTTCCTTAATGTAGATCTTCATTCGGTCTATTTATATATAGTAAAGAATATTGTTTTTAAGAACACAAGTATTTCTCTTAAGGCTCTTTCGTTTCTTTTACTGACAAGAAATAATGCAGCCTTTATTCAGGTTGAAAAAACATGTCACTAAGGCCATGTTAAAGTTGATTTGACGTAACTCCGTGCCATGAGATTGGGTATAAACACTGCGCGGTATTGTAGAAAGCCTCAGATCACTTTTGGGTACGTAATCTCCTATTATCCACAGGTAGCGGTAACCACAGCCATCCGACGTTATCCAACACCACCTCGATAAACTCCATAGCGACAGATGTGACGTGTACGCACCTCCCGGATTCTTTGGACGCTAAAATAGAGGGCCTACTGAGAGACTGGCACCAGAGTCCGGACTTGTTATTCTCTATACATCCTGTAGATGGCAGTTTTCTAATATGGTGAGCATTTCTTTAACGATTACTTTGAATCATGATTTCTTTCCCGTGAAGTTATGTAAAACATTATAAAATCTGGTCAAGCTTGATAAAAAATTACCTAACTTGGTAAAAAAAATTCCGTTTCTGTGTTTGTATAAATTGGTTTAGCTATGTAAACTTTTGGAAAACTCGAACCTAACGTCACATATTTCTTTCTCTCTTGTTTATTTCATATTTATTTCTCACATAAATTGACACATATTTCGCAGCTCTTAGCCACTTTCACCAGTCCCTTAAGTTCCTAACCATAGTTGGATTCAATCACCCAATATAACCCTATTTTCGTACAGGGTGTGCGAATGGCTGGACGAGCTTCAAGCAGGCGCGATGCGACAAGCGCAAGTGTCGTTCTCTGCTCGCATCCCTTCCGCCTTTCCTCTGGGAGACGCGACCACTATGTGCACGCCGGCCGCTTTGTACCACGCAGCTGCGCAGCCGCTGTACGTGCGGCATCGCACTAAGCCTGTCATACCAGGTAAGATGAATAGACTTTTTTATAAAAAAGAAAACCAGTCGAGAGCAAGTTTACGTCCTCTACTGGCGCCTAGTTAGTATTAATACATCCTTCAACTACATGACTTGCTGTCAACTCTAAAGCTAGTTTCTACATTACCTCCCAATTAGCCGGGCACGGATTGAGCAAGCTGCCTCGCGAGGCAGCCCATTTCATTACTACTTTGAACCTTGTGTCAAATAAAATCATGCCTCAAGCGGCTGCTTTGCGAGGTGGCTCCCTCAGTCAGTACCCGGCCAATGTACAGTCTGATGATCTGTTGTCACCTCTATATTTCTGCTCTGCGCATTCCTTACGACTGTAGAATTTGTGGAAGAGCCCTCGAAATCGTTTATCTTCTGCAAGACCATCATCATCATAATCTCCAACCTATTAACATACCACTGCTTCGATCAATACGATCAGCGTTTAAAACTTATAGTTACAGTGAAACTGTAAATTTTGAAGGTCAACAACAACAGCCGCCTCCGGAGACTGTAACAACGCCTTTAGCGAGTGTGCAGGAGGAGAAAGAGGAAACCGAATGGCCGAACGGCCAACCGGAAGATCACAAGGAGCCGCAGGAAAACGGTAAGCGGCTTGATGTTTTAAGGCGCCTTGCCAGTACCGGATTAGCTCGTAAGCAAATTATGCAATTGCTTAGGGCATCACGTCTCGGGGGGCACCTTTAGCATGTTTTGATGCACATGAAAGGCAAGGCTTGGTAGAAACCATGTTGATATAAGGCGCCAAAGGGGGACATGCCTCGCTTAGGGCCCCCGACATGGTTAATCCGACACTTGCAGGTCTCGAACAATGATGTATTGATGTGGGTACCTTTTTGAATGACCTGCTACGATCACAATAAAGACGCGCAATAAAGGAAAAAAATAAATAAAAAAATACCTGTTTCAAAAGTATCAATTATGTTGTTATTTGTGTTTAATTAGAGTAAGAATTTTGATCGCATGTTGGTGTGGTTTTTTTTTTCGCTATGGATGCCACGATAACACACCAATGTCTGTTTAGGAAGTCCTTAGGAAATTTATGGTGAAAAAGTTTAATAGTGGTACTCGAATCATATTCTCCGATAACGTAATTGAATAGAAAACGAGGTGATGCTGATTGTAAAGACAATTTTCAAGTGATTGCCCTTATGAAATGTTACATTTATTGTTAGCTTAATGTGAAATGTTTGGCTTCTAGGTAACTTAGAAGAAAACAACAATGACATGAAGCGTAAAGCAAGTGTAGCGAACGAGGACACAGGGGAAAACCAAGAAGGCGACGTTTTAGACTCGGCACCTGTCATATCTATGGTGACCAACCACACTAACGGAACCCTCAACCTTTGGCAGCTAACATTTGACGACAAGTCTAAATTTTCTCAGGTTAAAATCTTTTTTTTTTTTAAGTTTAATTCCGAAGCTAGCGGTTCTTTCGAAAGTCACTATCGCTCTGTGTCGTCGCATGCCTCAGAACTGAAATTTAACTCGAACTTTTCTATCAACATTTAACTAAACTGATCGATTCTCATTTGTTTTTAGGTGCTATCAATAGGTCATGCGTCAAGAGCGTCGGGTCATAGATTTAGGGTTAATGACATCACATGCCATCCAGTATTACCACTCTTACTTACCACGAGTCATCACAACATTTCTGGTAAGTGTTGAACGTGAAATGGCTTTAAACAAAAAGAAACTGCCTTCGAAATTGTTCCTGAGCATAAAATTACAACTACCTTAAAATCTAGATATAAATGGATACCAAGGGTAGAAAACAAAAGAACATCCGACAAATTTTGTTTTCTTTGAATTTGTACGAACGCATGCTCTCTAAAAACCTGCCCGGGAAGTCACACATTGACTTTTGACTGTTTCTTTTGCTAGGGGCCATAAAGTTACCTCTTAGAGCTGTTCAGAAGAGCTTAGTTTAGACGTTAAGAGCTGTTCTGTTGTTGCAGATAATGACAGGGACATGCACACAATGGAAGACGACGCGGCGGCGGGCGGTTTGTGTTCGGAGCTTATAATGTGGCGCGTGGAATGCGTGGGCCCCCTTGGGAAATCGGGCGGGGTGTCGGAGTTGGCTAGAGTGAATTCACCCCATTTATCCGCCTTTAGCAACGTGGCTTGGTTACCTACGTTGTTGCCTAGGTGAGCAAGAAAACTTTTTTTCTTTTAACTCTTGCATTTTTTTCGCACGGTAAGCGATATACTGTACGGTACGTTATGGTGGTACAGTAAGTGATAGGCCGCAGATTAAATTTCTTGTAAAGTTCGCTTTGTTTTAGAATTTTCTTACATATAAAATGTTATGTTTTAGTTCTACGGGTATGTATGTGAACAAACTTAAATATGTAATATACAGGCCTGACACATGCGAAGCTAAGTGGACTCTGTGGAATGAAACATTTACCTTATGCTTCCACTTTAAATTATGGCCTCTTCTCTAGTTGATTCAACGCGTCTGTAGTTGGACAAAGGCCTCCCAACGTCCTACTTAATTGGTCTTTAAAAGCTTTGTATTTACAGCACAACCCTTGGGAACCTATCCAATTCGCCATCAGCGTGTTTCGTGGCGAGCGACGGGGAAAGTCTCAGGGTGTTCCAAGCTGTTATAGACGCGCGGACTCTGCTCGCAGAAATAGCAACCTCCGAAAGACGGCACAATAACAACGTAATGGTAACGTAGTGGCATAGTTTTAGTGCGGTGATAAATAATATGCAATTTTAACTAGTTTTTTTTTACTATGTTGTTGCTACCAGGCAGTGCCAAGTTAAGCTTAGCTATGCCACCAGGGAAATGTTTGAAGGATCTGTAATAGATGTATAGGATTTTAAATTAAGAAAAATATAGGACACAAATATATCCTATTCCTTGTTATCTTGGCACATTTCTAATAAAAAAAGCTCCTGTATAAACATGGTCTTTTTGGTAGTCTTTTAGGTTAGAATTTGTATGAAAGTGACAGATGCCAAATCGACCATAGAAATATCTCTCTTGACATGACTAATTTCGTACACATTCTCACAGCAACACGACACAATGTCAATGTCGTCCGAGTCTACCCTGGAAGAGGGCAGCGGTATTCCGCTTCACGACCGCATCAAGATAGTGTCGCAACAGTCGACCGCGCGACCTGGCGCTATTATACAGTTGCACGCCATCGCCGACGCCACTCACGACTGGCACAACACGCAACTGTTGCACGTCTTCCAGGAGCAACTAATTACTGGTAAATGAAGACTATGCAGGGTGGCACTCAGATCGGTCAGTATGGGCAAGTCTGTAATTATAAGACAAACAAAGATCTGTTCTTAGGAAACATGCCATCGATTTTAGTGATTAGAAAAACTCCATACATAGATTTAAAAAAAAAGTTTTTCTTTCTTAGTTCGGGCTTCTGCTCAATTCATAAAGGATTGACATCGAAATAGAAATATTGTAAGTTATACATAGTTTTATTTCGAACTGAGTACAAGTTTGTTTTTTAAAACTATGTATGCTGTTTTTCTTGTCACTAAAATCGATGACATGGTTCCTAAGAACAGATCTTTGTATGTCTCATAGTTACAGACTTGCCCATACTGACCGGTGTAAATGCACCAACCTGTATATTTTTTGTCTTTTTAAGTCCAGGCAGGTTTAGACTGAGACTATTTTCAGCCGCCTAAATTTCGGCGCCAGTCAGTCTAAGGCCTGTCCACCCATTCCTAAACACTATTCCCTAGGTGAACGCACAAAAACGGACACAGAAAGCGGCGACTCGGGAGTAGAAGGCGATACGAACACTATAACTGAAGCGAGGCTAGCGGCAATCGTGGACCTCCGGAAAGCGGCTGTCTTCAATGAGCCTTTCTACATCGTTGTGCTGGAGCGAACGGACGGAGGGTCCACTGTCCACATGTGGCGGCTCACTGTGTCATCACAGGCAGATTCTACAGGTATTTATCCTAAACTAATTACAATATTTGGTTTTAAAAAATGTAGCTTTCTGCATTTCCTCTGAATATTGACATTGACTAAAACAAATCTAACGCTATTCCGTGCGCGCAGTATATTCGGAAAAAGTGGTTAAAAAAAATTAAAAAAATTACGGTTAAAAAAATGTACAGTCAGCAGCAATAGTTGCTAAGCAACCGAAGCGCTCACAATGATCTGCACAAGCTCTTATGTCTATAACAATAGAGCCGTGCTTAACTGAGCAACCGAAGCGGTCACAGTGATCTGCACAAGCTCTTATGTCTATAACAATAGAGCCGTGCTTAGCTGAGCAACCGAAGCCGTCACAATGATCTGCACAAGCTCTTATGTCTATAACAATAGAGCCGTGCTTAGCTGAGCAACCGAAGCGGTCACAATGATCTGCACAAGCTCTTATGTCTATAACAATAGAGCCGTGCTTAGCTGAGCAACCGAAGCGGTCACAATGATCTGCACAAGCTCTTATGTCTATAACAATAGAGCCGTGCTTAGCTGAGCAACCGAAGCGGTCACAATGATCTGCACAAGCTCTTATGTCTATAACAATAGAGCCGTGCTTAGATCGTTATGAGCGCTTCGGTTACTTAGCAACTATTGCTACTGACTGGACCAGGTTGCAAGGCCTATAAAGTTTAAAAATATATCCTTACCTTTTATTCTCACGTACACAAAATAAATCGTATTTCCTGTCTGCAGACGACCTCACAAACAGTATGCTGTACGTACCAGATAGTGCGTTAGTCCAGGAGGACGAGGGCGAATCTCGCAAGAACTCTGTGTCGTTTGACACCGAGAGGCCACCGGCGCCCGCGCCGCCTAACTCGCACCTCGCTATTACCACTAAGAAGGTAATTTAGAGCTGGTACCTCACACTTGGGCACAGTTTAGCCACTGTAGTTTATTCGCGTTAAGGAAATGGTGAGTCATCAGGGCAATAGCAAGGTGGGTTTCTTTTTTTTAATCCTTTTTACTCAGGAGGTGGGGCTAGGTCGTAGGACAAAAATGACTTTTGACTGTGTTTCATAAATTCAAATTATGAATACTGCAGGTCTTGACCCTGCCTCGTCGGCGCTTCGTGCTAACTGTGACTAATTTATAGTTACAGACTAGTCTAGGTGTGCTTTTGTTTTATTACTACGCACATTACCTTTTTGGGTTGATCCTGGTGGTATTTGTAAGAAACTTAAGTTCCTAAAAAAACTTTTTTTTAATAGATTATCATGACTCGGGACTTAATAGCGTAAAAACTTTTATATTTAAATTTGAATTTAATTTTTTTTAATAGGTTTGTGAGTGCCCCTTGGCCTTGCCCGATGGTGTCGACGTGATCCACGCTGCGCCGGCGGCGGGACATTTGAGCTCTGCTTCCATTTACCCCGCCTGTTTAGCGCCTTATATCCTAGCCACAGCCTGCACCGATAGTACGTTGCGGTAAGAGATAATGAAATGCTAACGTTTATGTTAAAATTGCTATGGTTATATGACTCTGAGCTATAACAGTATTGTAATTGTAAGGCCCGGGCTGAAAGTGACTGCCTAGCGAGCGTTGTGATTAGCGCGTCAGTACTGTTAAATTGAGAAATGGTTTTACATGTCAAAGTGTTTATGACCTGGACATAAGATTAATGTTTGCCTAAGCTGTGGAAAATCGTTTTACACTATAACCCTAATTTACCCTAATACCCTACTATTTGAGATGCATTTTGAAATTCAATACAAGGTTTATGGCTTTTAGGCTTTCCATGTTACTAATTTTACGATGTTTGTATTTTAGATTCTGGAAATGCAGCGTTACAAAGAATGAAAAGGATGAGTACGATTATTCATGGAAAGAATGGGAAATGATGAACAAGGAACAGGAATCAACAATAGACATTCCAGGTATGCAGAACCACAAATCAAATCAACATTTTAATAACCTTTACAAAAAGAAAAAAAATAAGCGGGATCGTCAACACTTTTGTTTAGCTAGCGCGTCGTTTCTAATGGGATTACGTACCTTCATTCGTCAATGTTGTTTATCATAACAAAGTTTTATAATTATAATTTCCTCCAAAGTTCCTTGTTACGATTCACCGCACTAACACATCACTACAAGATACTGACATCCCTAACGCGTGGGTTATTGATACACCCTCTGGACACCGCATCTTCTATAATTTACTTGAAAAGTCATTACGAAAAAAGCCGCGGTGAACGGGACGGGGGAATGCGTCGTGATTGGTTCATAGCTTGTCATCTCGCTTGTCATCTGGTCGAAAGCGAGCTGCAATTCGTGGCTAGAGAGATTTATAGGTGCAAATGAGCATATGCGTTTCGGAAACGTTCGCCCTGACATTGGGTGTCCAGAGGGTGGTTGGTCCGTGGTTGTTGACAGTTGACGTTCGAATCGGCGCGAAAGCGAGTTTGAATTGCATCGGCATTATCTGATTAATACATAATTTGATATGAGTTTATATTCTTATCACTATTTATATTTCCAGGGCAACCCCTCCATATTAGCGCCGCTTACTCTGGCCGCATAGCGTGCGCCTACAAATGTGGACGCTCCTTCACACGGCCTAAGGGCGGGAGCTCAACTTCAACTAATTCCAATCCCGATGCGCGATTCGTCAACCTATGCGTGTGTGTGTACGAGTGCGAAAGCACGGGAGGCGCGGAATGGTTGCTGGAAGATACTATACCGCTAAAGAATGTGAGCTTGCCGAGGGTCGGGGTTTGTGCGGACACGCAGATCGATCTCTCTTATCTGCACAATACGGCGTTTATGCAGAAGAAGCAGAGGTTGACTCAGGTTTGTGTTTTGTTTTTATGTGACTAAATCGTTTTTGGAATTAGGGCTATCGCGAGTCAAATCCGAGTGACGACTGAGATCTATCTGTCAATTTCCACCAATCATAGGCCAGTAGCTTGTCACTAATTGGCGGAGAATGACAGGTAGACCTCACTCGACACTAGTGATCCTAGCGGATTTTTGTCTCGCGATGTTCCTAATTTGTGTGTAATTTATCTTCTTCTAATAATAATAACACATACGTGATTCACATTTTGTTAGTGTAACAGTCATAGATATATGGCTTGCTTTTTTCGAATTTGTACCTATTAGGGCTATCGCGAGTCAAATCCGAGTGACGACTGAGATCTATCTGTCAATTTCCACCAATCATAGGCCAGTAGCTTGTCACTAATTGGCGGAGAATGACAGGTAGACCTCACTCGACACTAGTGATCCTAGCGGATTTTTGTCTCGCGATGTTCCTAATTTGTGTGTAATTTATCTTCTTCTAATAATAATAACACATACGTGATTCACATTTTGTTAGTGTAACAGTCATAGATATATGGCTTGCTTTTTTCGAATTTGTACCTATTCAAATTAACATCTTATCACTTCGACATTTTAAATTACGGCAACATTATTAATTACTTAGCAATATCTTCATAATATACAGGTGCTCCAAACTCTGTCATCTGACGAGAGCCGCATAAACCGCAACGGCGAAGGTGACTCGGGCAAATCCGCCGGGCTGCTCGCCGTGCCTTCCTTCAGCACGCTACAGTCTCTACGGAAGAGTATCATGGAGAACGGGAACACTTGCCCGCTCACGCAGAAACATCTGGTGCAGTTGGACTGGGTGTCCAAGGAAGACGGATCGCATATACTGACTGTGGCGGTCGGCAGTCGAGTGCTATTGTTCACGCCTGTTTCCAGCGACTTGGCTCAGGCTAACTTGAAGGTACAATACAATGCAATACAAGAACTCTTTATTGAACGCCACATAATAAACAAAACAGAAAAAAAAGGTACAAAGAAACAAAGGTACAATAAAATGGTGGTATGTTGCTGTTTTGTGTATATACGCTGTTCTGGTCAAGTTTTGTCACACATTTGAACGCACACATGTGCGTTCGTGGTTCGTAAAGAACTTGTTGTTCTTTTTTTTGTTTAATTTCCAGGCAATGAAAGAATCAATAAACAACAACCGCCCGATACTACGCAAGGCGTCATCCCTCGCCGCTCCCTTGTTCGTTGAAGAAATACGGTGGATGCAATTGCGTCGCATCCTGCTGAAGACAGCTGACGGGCTGCCGCCGCTGCCGATGCAGATATCCTGGGTGCGCGACGGGATCCTGGTCGTGGGCATGGACTCCGAGATGCACGTCTACTCGCAGTGGAAGCCCGAGAATCAGGCCGCCGCTTTGGGAATGCCAGGAGCGCAGGTATGGCATTACAGGTCATACTCATTAGTGTTTTACTGAGTCTACGCTGATAAAATTGTATAGAAAGTAACGCTGGACAGATTTCTCTGCCTGCTGATCGAAGTGGTACTACGAGAAAAAGAAGGCGGCCGGAGTCCGAAGGAATTGAAATAGAAATTCTATGCTAGGGTGTTAAGTTCATTTCATTCTTTTTTACGCTACGCTTAAAAAGGTTAAGGGACTAACTGAACGTCTGAGCATCCCCTAGCATGCTATTATAATGATACAAAAATACGAATGATACATAAATTGAACCCTATACCAGGCTGTGCCATGGTTGAATAAACTGATCACTCACTTCTGTCAGTCGAGTACAGCCCGACATGTTTACAAGAGTTGTGATCACTGATCAGTGTAGTGTTCTACGCTACTTTTGACAATAATAAAAAGACGATGAAAACGAGGGTAGTTGTACGTCGAGCAGCCGCAGGAGCAGAGCTGTGGCGCACAGTTTGCGTTTCGCTACCGCCGATGCGCGTGCTCCTAGAGGTAGCACTAGCTACGGATTAGTCCGAAACGGGGTATACTATACTGACATACGTCGGTGATCCGTTCATTTTACTAATCTCACGGTAGTTTCATATTATCTCATAGTTATCATGAAGTATTAATTGGACCGTCAGGAGGTAGAAGAGGGTGGCGAGTCCCGCGCCCTGCGCGACTCTGACCTGCGCGTGTCGGCGCCGCACCTGCAGCGCGTCTCTTCCATCAACCTGCAGCTGCTGGAGCGGGACGCGCGCCGCAGGACCAAGGCGCAGCCCGACCAGCCGCAGGTCGGTCTACATCATCTTTCACCCAAAGGCAGGGTCGATACACTTGTTGCCATTCCTACTCTTGACACTATCGTCCCTACACCAGGCCCCTATTTCACCAACTTTACAAAATGTCAGTTGTCAATGACAATTCGGATTCAATTGCTGACTTGAAGAGCTTTTGTTTTAGCGCGCTTCATATTGGCAAAGAAATGTAGTTCGAATTGTCATTCTAAACCGACAATTGTAAAGTGGCCTGTCTGGCTCATGTTTATCCTACGTGACAGGCAACAGACGACCAATCGAAAAAATATCGTATTGTTGTGTAATACATAGTACAGGCTTTGGCTAGTTTCTACTACTAGGACTAGGTGTCCACCAATTAGGTGTCAATTTGTCCCGTGATTTTTTATTTATGTTTATATGATAGAAAGAGATACAAAGGCCAACTTATTCCTTATAGTAAACCATTACAGTCATCCTAAACGAGTTGATTGAGGTTCTCGCAGAGAGGAGGGTGGAGGCTAAAACAAGAAGGGATCTCCGGGTCCCTGGTATAAAAAACCCGAGCTTAGATCCAGTTCCTCTTATTACATAATCTCGTTTACTGCCAGCGCTCGCTCTGTAACGTGCCCACTGCATGCCGTCATAATCGTGTTCACCATGGCCTACCGTCTTACACTATTTGACGGATATAAATGGTGGATGCGATTGCGGTTTTTCGCGCCTTAGAAAATAAGCCTAGAGGCATAAGAATAAATAATAACATAGTAGAATGGAATCTCTTTTGACCGAGTCCAAAACGCCGCCATTTATATACCTACTTCCCCCTTCACGTCGTTACACCCCTCTGTCATCCAGGCGTGTTGCTAGGGTTGCTTGCTGTTAAATATTAGGTACTTCCGTCTAAAGATAATATCACTAAGATATAAGTTTTTCTTTACTTTGACGTGATTATTTTATTCCAATTTTACAAAATAGGAGATTTATAAATCATTACATAATTATAGACACTTCTAAATAAGAAGTTATTATAAGTGCCATACCAAATGAAGCCATTCAAGGTGATTTAGGTAAGTATTACTTACCTACAAATGTAAAATAAAATACGTACAGGCTCACGTAAAACTATTACAACCAGATTATAAACAACCAATCGCGCGTGCGGCGACGCCGGCCGTGATAGCCTGACTGAGTAGTCTGTTTAACGAATGCTCTAATATCGTGACCTTGAGCCCGTCCGGAGCGGGAGTTTCCGTTCTACCATGTTATTATTTATTCTTATGCTAGAGGGCATTACGTTGCACTCTTTACTACACACTCCAGTCCAGAACAGTTAGAATGCAGATAATAAATAAAATTATACGTTTTTATAGCCCCTTCTTGACTACATGCCAGACTACGGTCTGTTCGAGGCGTCGCAGATGGCTTGCCCTGTGCTGCCGCAGTACCATCCCAAGCAGCTAATGGAGTTACTCAACAGTGGCAAAATCAGATGGGTTAAAGCCATCCTTGCTCATCTTGTAAGGTGAGTGATTGATGACACATTGATATTCATTCATTCGTTCAATCCAATGTCAACTCTTATGGACTCATCTAGGTATAACAGCAGAGTAACAAGTACAGCTGCAGCTAATAATTTAGTTACAAGTACACCTAGTTAAATTATTTGTTTTGTCCTTAGATGTATTGGTGGAACTTGCGCCGGCCGAGGCTCGCAAGGTGACGAAGATAGTTTATCTAGACAGGTATGAAAATAAGTTTTTTTTTATCTTGGCACGCAAATTAGCGTATGTCAGAGACGCACATCTATTTCTATTTCAATTATCGATTGCCGATGTATAAATTGCAGTCGATAAAAGAAAAAGAAAAGAAGCAAAATTTTCAATGATATCACATTTTCAAACTTGAAAATTAACATTTTTGGGTTTGGCTCTTGACACATCACGAACAGCTTTTAAAGCTTATTTCGACACTTTTTGACATATATTTAGTGTCGTAAGTTATATTCTCCAATTTTGTACAAAGAATTTTCAACTCGCAGCTTTTTATTACTAAGCGATTGGCATGCGTATGTCAGAGAGTTGGTATTGTGTCTTTTCCCTGTAGCTTAGCTTGCATTTGTCGTGTTCACTGATTTGCTCCTTTTCACAAATAACAAAGTTTTAAAGTGATACCAATCGAGTTCCAAAAATATTTGACCGGCAATCCGATGGGCCCTATTACAATCGACCTATGAAATGCAAAAAATGGTTTACTAGTTACCCTATTTTCTGACAAATTATAAGAAACGAATTGTGCTTAGTTACAAGAGGCACCTCAAAAGTTATCCCACGCATCGTGACACTTCACAATAAATAAAATTGTAGCGTATCGCATGTAGTAAACCAGTATTAACATTGCGAAGCGTCACCGCACTCGCGATTATTTAGTCGCTGTCGCAATTGCATGTCGCACGTGTGTTGCAGCGCGGCTGGTCGCGATCGCGAACGCTATCGGTGTCGTTTGCCGCCGGCGCCGCTTCGCCGCTCGATGGCGTTGGTCAGGTAAGTTTAATGAAAGAGAATCACAAAAATCTGCCAAACCGCACTTTTTATTCATAGAGAATCACCTGTTTTTCAAACTGTTATCTGCGAGAATTAAGTGGTAAAAAAATGACAATATAGCATGTTATCGTTATTTATTACTGCAGTGCTGTCTTCAAGAGACACGCGGCATTGCATTGTTATATCACTCTAAAATATAACTTTGTCGAACTTTTCGACCAACTTTTTTTAAGACAGTATAATGTATTAAACTATTCCGCTAAATTTTCTCCTAAATTTAACTTTCTTTTATTTATTTATGTGGTGAATGCATACATAATGTTTTCATTCGGTGTGCTGCCCATTCTAATTTTGTACAATATTCATAGCTTTGTGATTTTTGTTTGTACAGATGTAAAGTAGATTTTTTGATGTCAATCTACTTCCTTCTTTAACTTTTTGTCTATGGTCTATAAGCGATAATGGTCCAGAGCAGTTAAAAAATGCAAGAATTCATTTCAATAATAACATGTTGATGATGTCATGACATGTCATAAAAATACGAAGATTTCGAATAAAACCATACTTTTACACCGAATCATTTTTATATTATGATTACATATTTTTTTAGATTAGCTAATTAATATTGAATTTTGGTTTAACATTTTATACTAAATTGCACGAAATAATACAGATAACGGAAGACGTACAGCTAGATTATGCTGAAATAACATCTGTACCGCCGCTGCCTCTTTGGACTTTGCTCGTGGCCGACAAGGAGTCTGCTCATCATCCGTCCACTATTCAGGAAGCTAAGGCAAGTATTCCCGTTTACTTTTTCGTTACTGTAGATAGGCGGACAAATCAATTGTGAGTACGGAATAAGTAAGCATGGGAAGAGAGTAAGAGTGACAGAAAGCGATCAACATGTTTGCCTTGCTATCACCACGGGTCTCAATAAAGGTTGTCACTGAAAATTCAAATAAACCAATTACAGCCATAAAGATGCTTCGTACAAATTTTGACTTTAAAATCTAAGATATTTTTACCTTGGGTTATCTTTAATCCTTAGCGTTTGTTATGTTGTCAGCTTTCTAAGACGAGAAATTTACTACATGGGCTTAACTTTTTTTGTTCATCGATTTGTTTTATTACAAACTAGCTGTTGCCCGCGACTTCGTCTGCGTAGATTTCGGTTAACGCTATCTCGCGGGATCTGTACAGTTTTCCCGAATAATAAGTAGCCTATGTTATTCCTCAATGTTCAAACTATCTCCTTGCCAAATTGCATCTAGATTGGTACAGCGGTTTTTCTGTGAAGAGTTAACGAACAGACTGACAGAGAGACAGAGTCACTTTCGCATTTATAATATTAGCTAGGAATGTTAGAAATTAGGATTGTGTTATCCATTGCAGGATTACAACGTGCTGTTCGAAGGAACGATGGAGGTAGATGAGGATTTGGACGCACTGCTGCTCGGTGACGATGAATGTGTTAACAGACGTCCGTCCATGCCGGAACGACAACCTCTGTCTCATTTTGGACCGCGACAGGGTAAGTCACTGACGTCCTTACACTTATATAAGTAAGCTAAAGTTGCTTCAAACATCTAAAAATATTGACTTCCATAACGAGAGTGTGTCACTTTTTCCGATTTCCCTGCTGGTCGTCCTAAGAGTCCCAAGTAGCTTTCTCTCTTTGCTTTCTTGATCATTGTGTTCTTAATAATAGACGGCGTCACTGAATAAATGTAAATTTTAAGCACAATACCAGATTTTTATTGCCATGTATGTAAACAATAAAATTACAAGCTGTAGCTGTCATTCAAATGTTTCTTTCCCCAGGTCGTATTCTCTCCCGCCTTCTAACTCACACGCACTTGCCGGGCTTAAGTTCTCTAGACCAGATGCATCTGCTGGCGTTAGCGGACACTGTGTCGACTTGCGACGCCGACATCGCTGAGCGAATCGCTAACAACGCCCGCGTGGACGTGCCACAAGGCGCGGGCCAGGAGATTTTACCAGGTTGGTTTTTAAATAAAGTAAATTAAAATAAATAAGCAGAACCGGTTTCAACAGGTTCAGAGGATCTAATTTTTTAGCATACCTGCCTAGACAAGGGCATTTTATGAAAAAAAATTGCCATGAAATACGTACGAAAAACAATAAAATACAAAATATTGTACTAATAGATTCCCTTGACGACTGCGGCCTCCGTTTCCTCCTCGCAATGAAACACTACGGCTACCTGTTGCGCTGCCTGCCGCTCGCCCAACGCGCAACGTTGCAGCGAACCGGCGTCGGCACCTGCAACCTCGTGTGGGCGTTCCACTCTGAAACGCACGAGCAACTGCTCGCACTCGTGCCGGGGTACACGAAAGGACAACCCAAGTGGACCACTATGAGGGAGTTAGGTAAGATCTATAGTCATCACTATAGGTTGCTTGTCGCTAACGAAAAACGCTATCCCACGTAATGGTTTGAATGCAAAATTACATAAATAAAATCTTCATCTGCCTACTTTTCGTATCAATAGTTGATCGATGAGTTTTGGGCGATTCGTAACCCCCGAAATCTCTGACTGCATATCAATGAAGGCAAAATGATGATGTATTTTCTCCAGGTGTTGGTTGGTGGATCCGTGGTGACTTGCTCCGAGTCTGCGTAGAACGCCTTGCTCGCGCCTCTTATATGGCGAAACAGGATCCTATGGACGCGGCCTTGTACTATCTGGCCATGAAAAAGAGAACGCTCCTTTGGGGTCTTTTTCGATCCAACAGAGACGAAAAGATGACGGCTGTAAGTGTATTATATCACTAATCCTGGTCACAGCACCAATTTGTAACACTGTTGTCAACTCTGTATATCTACAGTTCTTCGCAAACGGTTTCACGGAGGACCGATGGCGCAAAGCTGCTTTGAAGAACGCCTTCGTGCTACTCGGCAGGCAGAGGTTTGAGCACGCAGCCGCTTTCTTCCTCCTGGGAGGTGCCTTGAAAGACGCTCTAGAGGTATTTAACTTTTAAACTTACCCTATAATCACTGAGTACTTTAATTTGTATGTTTGTAGCATTATAAATATAAATTATCTGCTTTGTTTAGGTGCTAATAACACGTCTAGGCGATCTTCAGCTAGCTATGATTGTGGCTAGATTGTATGAGTCTGATAACCCCGCGTCGCCAAGTCTCAAGAAACTCCTTATGGATGAAATTCTTGGGTAAGTGAAGGTTACCTCAATATTGTGTAGTATTGTGTATCATACCAGGATCTACTGACGGTATTAATTTATTAGAGCCGGAATTTAATTGAAGTTTAACTTCATTGTTTATTCGTTTGTATAATCAATAATAAAGCATGTCTATTATTAGCTAAACGGTTTGTGCTAATAAAGGTCTGACAATTCGTGTTTGTTTCAAACATGTTCCCTAAATTAAAAGAAACGCTTCAGTATTTACTCTACGCGTTCATAAGGTCTTTAACAACGAATAATAATTTTACTCAGCGGGGAAACCGAAGACGGCGAAGTGGATCTAGAAAAAGCCCATCCGGATCCCTTTGTCCGCTCCATGGCTTTATGGGAGCTAAAGCGTTACAGCGAGGCCTTAGACACGTTGTTGACTCCCGCGGGGCGGCTGCACGCGGCCAGAGACAACGACCCGATGCCGAGTGTGTTCAACTTTTACGTGTATCTGAGGACGCATCCGAGATTGAAGAGGCATAATCTCCCTAGTCAGGTTAGTAAAAAATGTAGGAGTATTTTCGAACCAGTTTTTAGGCACTGTATTAGGATCTTCTTCTATCTATTCTACTAGGTTGTAAAGTTTAGTTTCCTTTCATTAGAAGATCTATTAAGTCTAATCGCAAATAATTTGTGCCGTTCAATAGCTGCTCTATTTAATCTAACTAATGCGAACCAGACTTTTGCGTGTCATGAAGCTATTTCGCTTGTATGCGTGTTTTGACCTTGCCGAAACTTATTAACATAATTCAAAAAGCGGTGTAGTGAAAATGTTTTTTTTTTGTAGGGAGCGACTATCGCCCTCCTACAGCAAGAAGCCGACGAGGGCATAACGCGTCTGGAGCGCCGCCTCTACTTCCAAACGGCTCACGGTCACTTCAAAGCCGGGTGTCCAGCGCTGGCACTAGAAGTTCTGTCCAAGCTGCCAGCAAGAGTTCGAGATGAAAAACGCCCCGCCCCGGTATCCGCGCCCTCTGTGGATGAGGCCACTATACACACGGGACAGTTCACCGAGGAAACTGCCGCCAAAAGTATGTATTCTTTTACGTACAAGTTTGGTGGTTAACAAGCATGCAGCTCGCCTGATTCTAGTGACCATAGACGCATGCATAAACAAAAATATCACTCGCGGCCTGTTAAGGACGTACCGTACGCATCAAACAGATTCAACCGATTAAACATTCCGGCGACTATAACTGATAACGATGACGTACAGTCAAGAGCACGAGCATCCACACAAAGTTGCAAAAATATGTATACATGAACCTCATAGCTGTAAATATGTATTGTATGCATGAGCGTCGGTCTGTGTTAACATTTTTCAGACTTTTTATGGTATATACGTATTGCTGCTTTTGACTGTACAAAAAATCAAACCATTATAAAACAAAGTCCCCCACCCCGTCGGCCTGTTTGACTGAACGCGATGAATTAAAAAACTAATGAACGTATTTTGATTCGGCTTTCACCAATGGACCAATGGACACCAATGTTTCACATTCACCCGGAATCTAACTTGTACTCTTTCTTTTTTCCCAAACGCAACTCTGGACTACCAGATCGTGAGATGCCTGAATTCGAGGCTGTAAATAATGGTAAAGAAATGTTTTGTGTTTAAAAGTGTATAATATAGAATTTAGAAACCTAACTATCTATCTAACTGTGTTGTTAATTTTAATGTGATGTATCGTCTATAAAGCGATATTATGCTAGTTCAGCGATACCACGATAAAGCTTTCTACTTCTTTTTTCTTTGTGTTTTGGCTGCCATCGAGTCCTTAACCAATATCCTCGACATATCATAGATGAAGCCTAAAGTTACACCATCAATATAGTCACTCGTCGTAATTAGCAGTAAAAAGGAAACTGTCGATCGCTATTGATAAAATAAAAACAAAGTACCCTGTATGATGGAGTCTAGGACAACCAGAAAATCACATATCAAGGTGCAACTGAGTGGATCCATATTGACGAAATAATACAAAAAAAATAACGTAACGAAAAAGAGGACGGGGATGATGGCCGAAGATGGAGTACTTAGATCAAATAAGTCTGGATTGTATTAATGTTTTATTTTAGTGTCTGAAGTGGCTGCTGTCGTGGACTGGGGTGCTACGTCCACGGATATGGATTGGGGTGCTCCGGTCAGTGCCCCCAAGACA
The DNA here is from genome assembly GCA_963691665.1 of Clepsis dumicolana. Taxonomy (NCBI): domain Eukaryota; kingdom Metazoa; phylum Arthropoda; class Insecta; order Lepidoptera; family Tortricidae; genus Clepsis; species Clepsis dumicolana. The sequence continues at coordinate 5,886,601 of OY829521.1, forward strand.
GACGAACTTGTGCTTAGCTGGGACGACGATGAAGAGGACAAAGGGTAGGTGGAAGGGACAGGGCTTTGCTAACTTAGATGGAAGTACATTTCGGTGAACAGTAGGTGAACTCATGCCTAATCAAATGCTGTCTCTACTAATCCCAAAATGTACATTCAAGTTTGGAGCTAGAGAAGCGAAAACAATCGACCAAGTGTGAGTTGAACTCGCGTGCTGAGGGTTTCTTATCTACAGTTTGTCTGGTTGTTTCTTCTCTGACTTGTGTTGTGAAACCTTGCTTTGTGCCAAATTTCATGATTCTTGGTAAGTCTAGGTTTTAATCGGCTTGGTATTGACAAACAGACCGACAGCAAAGTGATCCTGTAAGAGATCGGTTTTTTCCTTTTGAGATACAGAACCCGAAAAAGAGCTAAAAATCTGCATTTTTGTGCTGATAGACTTTTCGCCTGAAGAATTTTAGCGTGTAAACGGAATTTTAAATTGTTCACATCAGTTCCGAGGCATCAGGCGCTTCCACGCCGCCTCTAGAAATGAAGATCGGTGCCAAAGAGGAGCCGGAAACGAACGGCGCGCCGGACGCGAGCGAGAAAGACAAGGAAGAGGAACCGCCCGCCGTGGACATCATGGCGCAGCAGCTCAAGTTCACGGCTTGCCTCAAGATCCTGATGGAAGAGCTGAGCACGCTCGCTACGGGCTTTGAAGTCGATGGTATGTAAGACAAAATTTATAGGTTGCATTTCCCAACCGATTCTTGTGAAAATTTGTGAGCAGGTTCAATATATATTTTTTGTAGATTAGATTTAAAAAAAAAAATAAAGAAAAAAAAACGAAAAATGTTAAAAAATGACCCGATTCTCGCGAAATTTTGAGATCAGGCCCCTATACCACAAAAATTACAAGTGCTACAATTTAACAAGTTTTTCATACTAAAATGTGACAAATATGTCAAATTGTAGGGACTTATAACTTTTGTGTGATAGGGGGCAGGTTCGATAATAATGTGGATTTTTTTGTCGAATCGTTTTTTGGAAAAGAAAATATTCAACAATGGTCTACAGCTCACAGAGCCACTACTTATATTCATCAGTAGATCAAAACGGCTAATCAACGGCTGTAAGACTTCATTATCGCTTAACAGGTGGCCACCTTCGCTATCAGCTGTACATCTGGCTGGAGCGCGAGGTGGAGGCCCTGCGCCGGCTGTGCGGCTACGCGTCGCCCTCGGGCGCGGCGGGCGGCGGCGAGCTGATCTGCGCGGACGCCGACCCGCCGGCGCTGCCCGACCGCCCGACGCTGCACCAGCTGCTGATCAGGGAGAAGGCTGACTTTGAGGCGAAGGTCCAGCGGGCTGTTCGGAGGAAGAAGTGGCTGAAAGGTAATATGTAGTAAATAAATAAATATCATGGGACATGGGAAAATTTACACCAATTTCCCTAGTCCCAAACTAGGCAAAGCCTGTACTATAGGTACTAGACAACGGATAAACATACTTATATGGATAAATACATACTTATATACATTTATCATACAAACATCTGCCCCGACCGGGATTCGAACCCGGGAGCTCAAGCTTCATAGTCAGGGTCGCTAACCACTAGGCCATCCGGTCGTCCACCTAACCTAACCGTATCGGTCGTACCCTAACATACTTTCTTTCTGGCGTTCGAAATATAACGTCAGACTCTCATTAGTTATCTTTTAAGTGTCTGTCTTGGGTGGCGAACTAATTCAAAATAAATAATAAATTCCGTGATGACTTTCCAGCCATTTTTAACCCCCGACGAAAAATAGGGGTGTTATAAGTTTGACTTGTGTATATGTGTATCTGTCTGCGGCATCATAGCTCCCAAACGGATCTGCCGATTTCGATGCGGTTTTTAGATTAATCGAGATGGTCATTAGCTAAGTTTCATTAAAACCTGTTCACCCATTTTTTAAATATTGAACTTTGAAATGACAATGTCGGGGGTTTTTCAACTTTTCTAAGTTGGTTAGGTTATTTAAAAAATAAATACCACGGGACAATTTGACACAAATTGACCTAGTCCCAAACTAGGCAAAGCCTGTACTATGGGTACTAGACAACGGTATTAAAACAGAACTCCATTGTTTCAGCCAACGAAACGCTTCTCCGAACCCTGCTATCATACTGCTCGCTGCAAGGCGCCGGCGGCGGCGGGCTGGCGTCGGTGCGCATGGAGCTGGTGCTGCTGCTGCAGGAGCTGGGCCAGGACAAGCAGCACCAGCAGCTGCTGTCGCCGCTGCCCTTCCCCACCACGCTGCCGCTGCTGGCCGCCGCCGTCGCCACCAACAACACGGTCGTAGCCGACCCTGTGCGACATCTGCAGGTACTTACAGTTTACTTCCATATACAAGAATGTTTTCTCTTGTGTTCGTGATTATTTTGAAGTATCATTGGTGGCAAAGTTGGAGCTGATGCATATTAAGACTGTTTTTTGGCGGCTACCATGTTTATAGGTCTGTTCGATACGTGTATATTTTCAGGCAGAGACCACTTTCCTATTATATGCCTTTATTACACAGTCCATACTAGTAATACCATCTTACTCTGACGCGTTTCGTAAGGCATCTGCCTAAACAAAGCAGCAAGGCCGTTTGCCTTTGAAACGGTTGAATTTCTAATTAGTAAGAAATGTACACAGTACAAATTCTAAATACAAACCAACTCACGCCAGCTACATTTTTAGGGTTCCGTACCCAAAAGGTAAAAAACGGGACCGTATTACTAAGACTCCGCTGTCCGTCCGTCTGTCTGTCTGTCTGTCTGTCTGTTCGTCTGTCACCAGGCTCTATCTCATGAACCGTGATAGTTAAACAGTTGTAAATTTAACAGATGATGTATTTCTGTTGCCGCTATAACAACAAATGCTTAATACAGAACAAAATAAGTATGTGGGGCTCCCATACAACAGACATGATTTTTTTGCCGTTTTTATAGATACGGAATAGTACGGAACCTTTCGTGCGCGAGTTCAACTTTTTTTTTTACGTAGATCTGTTTTGACATGGGTGATAAGGTAATTATATATTATATATACGACACCCTAGTGTCTAAACTAGGCCGAGCCTGTGTCTTAGACACTAGTTCTGTTTCCTCCTTGACATCGTTTTTTATATATAACATGCGATTACAATATAATTTAAACTAGCAACTTGCACTTGGCCGGTTTTTCGCGGTTTCGGTTTTTCTATGGGTATTTAGCGTGGGTAGCGTGCGTCGCAGCGGGGTTCCGCCCTTACATTTGTAACTCTAACACAACTACCTTTTGTAACTCTTGTGTGCTTGGTCAGTCTGTAGCACACGACATGCTGGGCACGCTCAGCGAGATGGGTATCCCGGGCGGCGCGGCCACGCGGCTGCTGCACACGCTGCGCGAGCTGGCCGTCGCCCTGTCCGCCTGCATCTACCAGAGCCTGTGCGACTCGGACACGTTTACGCTGAAACACGCGCCGCACCACACCGACGCGTAAGATATTCAACTAGATAACTGGATTGGTTCAGTAATTGAAAAATAATGAAAAGCGAGAGCTCGCCACCTGCCCCGACTTGCCTTGTCAATTGCCGGCTTGAAGCTGACACATCCATTTACACATCACCAGATAAGCAATAGTTAAAAAATATCCTCAAATATGCCTTGTCTTGAGCCCTCCACTCTCAGCAAGTGGCCGAGCCAACGAAGCTTCAAATGTGTAAGAAACTAGAAAACTTATTTTTAAAAGAATTAAGAAAAGGGAATGTGGCAGTGGATCACTTGGGGGTTAGCACTGTGTCATTCAGACAGGGATTTTTGTAGGTCTCTTGTCTTAAACACCTTAGCAATTATCAGTTTGTATTTATCCGCATTTTTAAACGAGCTTATTATGGATAAGTTTTATAAATAAGTGAAGAAAATAAAACTGTGATAAACATTATTTTTGCAGCATAATTGCAGAGACGCCTGGTACCCACTCGTCCCATATGCTCGCTCGGCAAAGACGTTACTCTACCGAAGAGCTTACCGTCACCACACCACCTAACAAATGGCCTGGTAAGTGCATTGTGTCTACACACGCTGTGCACGCTTTTTATTGGAAGTAGTGTTTCAAGGAAAAAATCACGATTGGTAAACATTGAAATATTATTCAAGAATATCTCTGTTTTTCATTGACAAGGCCTCCCTATAGCTTACTCGACATCAACCAGTCATCTAAGGGCTTGTTTCAACATTTGCTGATAAAGCCTCTAGCTTTACAAGAAGTGCCTCATTGCACTATCTTGGAGATAAACTCGCTCATCATAGAACAAACACTCATCTGCATTCGTCTGGTAGATATTTTGATCGGCAAGTTGTGAAACATGTACTAACCCTATTTTAACTAAAATGCCATTAAAGTTCGTTTGTCCTTTTTTGTCACATTGACATTTCCGTTAGTGAGAAGAAGACAAAACCTTTTTTAGCCACTGGAGGCTTGAGTGACGTTTACGAATAAGACCCTAAGACTTCAACTGTGACAGGCGTGTCAGCGCTTCGCGGGCTGGCGCTTCGCGCGGCGGAGGAAGAAGAGGCTCCTCGGCTGCCCGTGCTGCTGGCGGAGGCGTTCTGCGCGGTGTACCTGGCGCTGCTGGGCTGGGCGCTGGCGGCGCGCGACGCGCACCTGCTGTACCGCCTGGCCGCGCACACCGCCGACGCCCGCGCGCACTCCAAGCTGTACGGCGGCGGCGTCCGCAGGCTGCTCACCACTGCGCCGGCACCGCCGCAAGTGAGATAACTCTGCTACCTGTTATTTTGTCTACATAGAACTGCAATTTTCCGTTATAAATAACAACCTAACCAACGTAGAAAAGTTGAAAAGCCCCGACATTTTCATTTCAAAGTTCTGTATCTCAAACACCCGAACACAAGTCAAACTTATAACACCCTTCTTTTTTGTGATGGATTTAATAAATAGCGTATACCATACCATACCTTACCATTCTGTACCGTATTTCAAGGGTAATAAAGTTACTTCTATTTCTATGTGTTTTTTGAGGTATAAGTTACATTACTGTGAAGTTTCATCAAAATCCGTTGAACGGTTTTTGCGTGAAAGAGTAACTAACATCCAAATATCCGTATGGAACTTGCGTACTTATAATATTAGTAGGATTACCAGTGTTACTGGCCAGTGGCAAGTTGGACTGTGCCACAATAAAGCCATGACATACACTAGGGGACAAATGGACCAATAACTATTTGTATTGTCCCTCGGAACAATGTCGCGTGTGCTCGTAAAATGTTACCGCGTCACTCAGATTGAGCGTTGCGCATCATGTTGGTTGATATCTTGTGCACTATACATGGTTTAAAACTTGGTCAGCCTAAACAACGGTAACATACTTTACCAACATTTTAATTTCAGCCGAAGCTGGTAGAGCGTACCGAAGGCACATCGGTCTGGTCGTCACTACGAGAGAAACGGGCGCTTCTCAACATGCGTCTTCTAGGCCTCGGACCTTCCGTGCCGCATAAGAACATACAAGAAGGTCGTCCCACATATCGGGAGCAATTCGTGCCGCCATACTGCAGTATATTGACGTTCCTATTGACTAAGGTATGACTATTTCATCTTAAGAGGTTCCAATTGCCTAATACTTTTTATTTTTATGTATAGGTTGTTGGTGAAATTATCTTGGCAAACCGATTGCCAAGATAATTTTACATTTGAGTTTCAAAGCCTTTTAATTATTTATTTTATGAAAATTTTGCCATACCTACTAACACATTGGATGAGTGAAATTTCATTAAAACTACTAGTAAATTAAAAGAAAACAAATCAGAGAACGTGTGGTCTGAAAAAAATGTATCGTTTTAATTTATCACAATTATTTTCTTTGCCATCGGAATTCGTTCACTGCGGTCCTATTAGATTTAACTTAGTAAATCATAAACCTTCTAGTCCGGATCCTAAGTAAACTATATATTGTAGTAAAACTGACAAATTGCTCTTAGCCGACCTACGAGCAAGACTCCGAGAACTATGACTATGACTCAGCTGAGTCGGGAGCCGAGGATCCGGAGGACAGCGGCAGCGAGCCAGACGACGATGACATTTTTGACACCACTGTCACCAGGTATCGTAACTTATTTGTATTTATAAAACACCCATAGAAATTTCGACCTACAGGCTCGTGTATTTGCACTAATATTGGTAACCTCATTTCTCTTTTTGATGCCAACATTTTTATATGTGTACTTTCACGTTAACACAGCGATCAGCGCGCAGTAATTGGGGATCTGAACAACAGGGTTGGTTTTATACCACGACTAGCCGTTGTCTGCGACTTTGTCTGCGTGGAATTTGGCTATCACTATCCCGCGGGAACTTTTCAGTTTTTCGGGTTAAAAGACATTCAAAATATGTTTCTTTATCTAGGGTAGGTATAAGCTATCTTCATTTCAAATTTGAACCAAATCCGTCCAGCCGTTTCACCGTGAAGAAGTAACAAACATACATACACACTCAGTCACAAATTTTGGCATTTACAATATTAGTAGGATGATCGTGTTCATGTCGACCCGTGTAGTTGTGTAGGTAATATTTGCCACCAACTACGCAGGTAGAAAATCCTACTTCCTGGTCAGTTACAGATATAAAATGAGCATACCACTTCAAAGAAAGCCTTTGACGACATGTGTGTCAAATATTTTCAGGACATTATTTTACCGCTGTAAAAGTGTTGTGTAATCTACGTCAATCATACATACATTTATCTTGAAATGATCTCGAAAGTCAACCGATGTGTCTGCCCACAGAGTGGAGAAACGCAACAAGCTAGTGAACACGGAGCATTCGGACCCTGATTCTTACTCATGGTATCTCATGCGAGTGGCGGTGTTGCGGCTCGCGCAGCATAAGCTACAGAACTTCCTGCAACTTTGCGGCATCGAGATGTCAGGTAAGGGAACTGAATATTTGAAAGCAGTTAAAATCCGAATATCTTGCAAGTAGCTTAAATTTATCTAGTTACCTACTATGGATGACGGTGAATCGGAGAATGGAAAGGTTAAGCATGGTGGGTGCCCCGTTAATGCGTAGTCCGATCACGAAAGTTCAACTAGATCTTTCAATGTGGTCTCTATGTCAATACATTCGCCTCTATCGGGCATCAACTTTAGGATATAATTCTCAGCCACTGTCGAAACGGACTCACCCGAATAGTCTCTGCATATTATGTTATAGTGCCCTTTGAATTGTTTAGAGCTCGCAACGACCAGTCCGACTGTGCACGGCGCCCTGCGCCGCGTGGACCAGTGGCAGCAGCAGCTCGCCGAGCATCTGGAGGCGCGCGCGTCGCCGCCCGACTATATCCCAGGCTGCTTCCCCGACCAGCTGCCGGCCGGCCCACCCATCAACAAGTACAGGTCAGCGCACGCAGTACCTAGGCTTTTCAACCTTATCGCAGTAAATCAGTTGTCAAATCTTGTACGTCTTTACTTATCTGGCTGTCAACAAAGTAAAGGCAAGGTATATAAACATAGAGCGACAAGCTACTTTTGTTACTAACTGTACCATATTATGATAAAAGTTTGTCGTGCACATAAGCGCATGAAAGTGTGGATTTTCAGTTTTTATTTATTTTGTTCCAGGTGTCTTTTGGAAAAGCACAACACTCCGTTCAATTCGAATCTGTACAGCGCTGCTCCGGCGAGACGACTGTGGAGTTTTCTTGTTCGACAAGAGCTAGTGCAGGTAAGCTCATATTTGGTTCCTATACCGCTTTCCCGCACAGAGAGGCTATAGGCCAATCTTACAAACAGCTTTATAGAGATAAAAAGTAAACTACGATAACATGGCCCGCCCTTCCAAAATTCAAAATGCTTTATAAAAGTATTTATAAGGCACCACCAAAACTTCCAACGCATGTGTGCGTGCTAAGACAGCCGCTAAACAAAAACAGATACTCGATTAGTTGTTCGACTAGTCGTCTTACTAAACAAATGACAGTAAATTGGAGGGGCGGGCTATGTTATCACAGTCTCGACCCGATTGTTTATTTACCGTTTGCTTTTTTCAGGAAATCTTCATCCGAGCAGTGTTCTCTCGGCGCCGCGCGCAGTCGCTGCCGGCGGACGCGGGCGGCGAGCCGCGCGCGGGCCAGCCGCGGCCCGGCGACGACCTACACAGCCCCGTGCGCATCATACACAAGGAGCAGGACTCCATCGCCGCCTTCTGTCTCAACCGGGTTACTAACTTACGTATTTGCTGCTACATTCAAACCAGCAGGGGTAGGGGCGTTTGGGAAGTAGGTAGTAGTAGTAGAATGTCCTACTGCTATTGCGCTTGTCCCAAAGATAGTGAAATTAGCACAAAAAGTGGGAGAGAGTTTTTACCGGTGTCGTGTGTGCAGGTCGGAGGCTGCCTGCTGGCGGTGGCGACGGCGCGCGAGGTGCAGGAGATGGACGTGTCGCTGCTGCTGCGCGGCGGCGCGTGCTGGGCCGAGGACGAGTGCGAGGTGGACCTGCTGGCGCTGGCGGCCGACCCCGCCGCGCTGCCTGACACCGGCTTCCTGCTCATCCAGCACCAGGACAAGTCAGTACGCTGTCTGTGCACGCGCTGCTGCTGGCGGCCGCGCGTGCTGGGCCGAGGACGAGTGCGAGGTGGACCTGCTGGCGCTGGCGGCCAACCTAGACTTACCTTTTCTTGCTTCTGGTTGTCCATCGCTCGCTGGACCGACTCCGGCGGGCTTTATCTCGCTGGCTGTTTAAGCTGATCCCGCGACCGGGGACGAGGTGATATCTGCATCGCACTGTGACGTATGCACATGTCAGAACCGCAGCTGAACGAGCCCATTGTAAGATAAGAGCGTGCATTGGCTACTGTTGGCTTGTTCCACTACTGGCTGTTAAAACGCTCTCTAATCCGCCTTAAAAATATCAGACTCGTTTTAAGTTAAAAAAAAAGACCCATTTTGACATGCAAACTTATTTCACAGACCAAACAACGGCTCGATACCCGGCACGGGTAATAGTTCCCCGCAAAACCCGAACGCGCCTCAGATGCCGGTCGGCATGGCGAGCCAGACCGGCCGCGGCGCTAGTGTTGTAAGTATACTTCCATTTAGTTTTAATATATACCATATCTTACGTAATCAATTATAGATCAATCTTAGACGCTCCGAGAGTTTTTTCTTGCGTGCAAAAAACGGAAAAATTACTGCACTTTATTGCAACACATGCGTGCTAACATTGTATTTTGGGACCGGTATACCTCCTTTCAACATTACATGTAATATGAAATTGGTCTCCACCAACAAGAGACCAATACAACCAAAAAGCCTGTCAATACTATGCAAGCATGCTATTGTTGTAACTTACCTGTATGTGAGAAAAGTTAAAAGAAAGTCTGCCTTTGAAATAAAAGCAAGACGGTCTGATGAATGAGGTGGAGATGTGGTATATTATTATGTATGCTCAGTATTTAAATTACTGATCGAACCCGGCTATGGTTTTGTGGACTGTTGCTGGTACTATTGTGTTTTGCTGCACAACTCTTCATGGTCATGGTACGTGACATAGACATATACTATAATAAACGTAGCGCTTAGTACAAAATCAGGTATTTTAATATGATAATATGGCTATAGAAAATTGTAGGTAGCGAAGTATTATCCTTACTAAATATTACCCTCCACTAGTGCTTAGATATGGGCTGAATATTACTAAAAATGAACTAACTTTAATGGGTTTGGTATGTGCTACTAATTTGAATGGCAAATACTAAGGAAAAGATAAACAACATGAAAACGATTATGCGTATGCAGTACAATCGTTTAACTAACTGGTAACAGAAATAACTAAAATGACCAACATAATATTATAAAAAAAAATTGTATCTGCTAATATTGTCTTGCAAGTTTAATAGCTAAAAATGAATGAGTGCTCAGTATTTTAAAAGGACTGATTGTTGTAAATAATAAAATTCACAGCTGGAGCGGCGGGCAAGCCACTCAAACGCAAAGCCAACTGGCCACGAAGCGTATATTGTCACAGTACGTGGATGATGTTAACTAATGCACAAAACGGGGTAAATGCTTGAACGAACCAATGTATTCCTTCGAACGGCACCTTCAGTTCAATTTTTAAGCCACTTTCTAAGTGTCATTTTGAACATGATTAACAAAATGAAAAATGGCGAGGTGACAGTAGGTTCACTTTCACCTGTTCTCAATTATAACTTGTACGCTTATATAAGAGACGAAAACTAATGTCCTGGCCTTTGAAGATCTTACATTTTTATTTTAGCTTACCGTTGATTCGTTCAAAGCAAAACTAACGTGGTGTGGATTTTGTGTATGTACGTGACGTTAACTGTATTCGTGTCGTCTTCGCAGGGCTTCGCTCGCGCTTTACCACTTACTTCTATACATGCTATCTATGAGCTAAACGAGATTACCTGGGGACCGCACCAATTAACTTGTTTGACTAGGTTTGACAAAACAACGGAATAATAGGGACGAATGTATCACTAGAATAACACATGCCGCTTGTGTGAGTAAGACTGTATGGTTGTGCGCGTCGTAACTGAGCGTTGGTCGCAGGTGAAAGGCCTGCAGTTCCCGGGTTGCCACGACGCGAAATACTGTCGTCTGGTGCTCCACCGTTCGAAGCTTCTCATGAAACCGGTCAGTGACAACCCTAGCCAGTTTCGCCTCTCACTAAAACAGTCACCTTCTCAACTACTGATATGCACTTATTTTCAGCTCGATGTACCCCTTTTTGTTTTGTTATCGCTATGATTTTTCCTTATACATATTTTCATTTCGCAGGTTATTTTTTTAGTTCAATTTTACACTGGCGTTAAAGTCGTAGCGATTTCGGTTCGTCTTATGACATTGATATTCTAATTGTCATCCCTTGGATTTATGATTTTATTTGTCACATGGAACTCATTGTAGACATCAACCTGTAGCTGTCGATCGTTTTATTTTGTTGTTAATAGGTGTTTCTGTGCGTTAGTATTGTCGTTCCAACTAGCTTTTGAATGTTTGTGGTATACGTATACGGTGCCTGTTTGTCCATAACTGTAAAGCATGTCTTGTCCTGTGTAATAACATGGAATAATACTAATTTATTTACTTTATTAGGTAGTACACGGTTTCTTTTTATGCACTTTATGTGTTATAAAAATACTTCATCACTCGCCTAAAATATATTTGTGTCTGTAGGTGCTGAAACACAAAATTGATAATATCAAGCGTATGGCGGCGCATCCTTCACAACCATTGTGTAAGTATACAATAGTTTTGCTATCTTCAATTTTGCATACCCATATCAAAGTGTATGTAGGTTCATATTGCTTGAGCGATATTCATGCAAGGGATAATGGCTTGTATTAAGAAGCCTAAACTTTAAGGCCGGTAGCTGTCAGAAGTAGAATGCCAGATGTAACCCCGAATCCACACTAGTAAGAAAAAGTGTGTAAAGTTTGGATTACATTGCAAGGCGTTAGAAGTACTCGACCGAGCGCCGCAATGTTACGCAACTTACACAACTTTTCTTAGGCCGTCTTGCACCGACCTGGGTTACACATTAACTTGGGGTCAACGTAACGTCACGATACAAATATGTCAGGCTAACCACGGGTTAGTTTATTATTATTGAAAGAGGGAGGCAAAAGAACAAGTGGATCACCTGATCGTAAGCGTTCACCGCTACCCATGAAAACCCGCCGAGAGGGGGGGGGGGGGCAGGGTTATCGAGCATCCGGCACACACACTTGCCGAACGAAACGCAACAGGGGTGCTGTTGCTTCACGCCGATTTTCTACGAGAGAGATGTTAGAGTAACATTATGTCCTTAGACCTGACGGGCGGCGCGGACGGGTCCGTCCAGCTGTGGGAGTGGGGCCACTCGTCGTGCGTGTGGTCGCCGCGCGCGCCCGGCGCCTTCGCCAAGGTCACGCGCGTGCGCTTCTCCGACTACGGCAACAAGTTCGCGGCGGCCGACGCCGACGGCAACTTGGCCATGTGGCAGCTGCACCCGTCGGCGCAGCAGCACGACGCCGCGCAGCCGCATGCCTCGGCGAGGCCCTTCTTTGTGAGTGGGTCAATCAACTTTTCATTGCCACTCGTTGCCATGGAGATGTTCCCTGGACAACTCATCAAAACTATGATTTTCTAAGACCCCACGCCCCCGAAAGTCAGAATTTGCATGCTTAGGAGACGAAGCATGAAGGAATTTGCATATAACTGTCGAAACTCCTAACGTGGAGTGGTGCTTAGAAAATCTTATTTTAGATGAGTTATCCAGGAGACATCTCCATTTTGCAACGAGTGGTAAAGAAAAGTTGATTGGCCCAAGTGTATCGCTATAGTGAAAAAAGTTTTTCCACAGAACAGGCAAAAAACTATCTTATATCAAGGTCATAAACACTTTGACGTGTAAAAAACATTTCTCAGTTTAACATACAATGACAATGCAAAGAAAAATTCGTTAAGCAGCTGGACTTGAACCAGCAACCTCGGTAATCCGTACCACGCTCCACCAATTAAGCTATACTTAACGTTGGTGTACCTAACGAATTTTTCAATGCCTTGTGTCATATTTTATTTGGAAGATCTCTCCTCAGCGCCATCTATGAGTAGCTTAATCAAGCGGCTCACCCACTACGGAACTTCTACAGTTACGCATTAGTGGCAAGAGATGGAGCTATTTTCTGAATCAATGAAAATAATCGATTTATTGATTATTTTTGTTTTTATTTTTATGAAACATTCATAGAATGAAATTCAACATACAATGACAATGCAAAGAAAAATTCGTTAAGCAGCTGGACTTGAACCAGCAACCTCGGTAATCCGTACCACGCTCCACCAATTAAGCTATACTTAACGTTGGTGTACCTAACGAATTTTTCAATGCCTTGTGTCATATTTTATTTGGAAGATCTCTCCTCAGCGCCATCTATGAGTAGCTTAATCAAGCGGCTCACCCACTACGGAACTTCTACAGTTACGCATTAGTGGCAAGAGATGGAGCTATTTTCTGAATCAATGAAAATAATCGATTTATTGATTATTTTTGTTTTTATTTTTATGAAACATTCATAGAATGAAATTCAACATACAATGACAATGCAAAGAAAAATTCGTTAAGCAGCTGGACTTGAACCAGCAACCTCGGTAATCCGTACCACGCTCCACCAATTAAGCTATACTTAACGTTGGTGTACCTAACGAATTTTTCAATGCCTTGTGTCATATTTTATTTGGAAGATCTCTCCTCAGCGCCATCTATGAGTAGCTTAATCAAGCGGCTCACCCACTACGGAACTTCTACAGTTACGCATTAGTGGCAAGAGATGGAGCTATTTTCTGAATCAATGAAAATAATCGATTTATTGATTATTTTTGTTTTTATTTTTATGAAACATTCATAGAATGAAATTCAACATACAATGACAATGCAAAGAAAAATTCGTTAAGCAGCTGGACTTGAACCAGCAACCTCGGTAATCCGTACCACGCTCCACCAATTAAGCTATACTTAACGTTGGTGTACCTAACGAATTTTTCAATGCCTTGTGTCATATTTTATTTGGAAGATCTCTCCTCAGCGCCATCTATGAGTAGCTTAATCAAGCGGCTCACCCACTACGGAACTTCTACAGTTACGCATTAGTGGCAAGAGATGGAGCTATTTTCTGAATCAATGAAAATAATCGATTTATTGATTATTTTTGTTTTTATTTTTATGAAACATTCATAGAATGAAATTCAACATACAATGACAATGCAAAGAAAAATTCGTTAAGCAGCTGGACTTGAACCAGCAACCTCGGTAATCCGTACCACGCTCCACCAATTAAGCTACACTTAACGTTGGTGTACCTAACGAATTTTTCAATGCCTTGTGTCATATTTTATTTGGAAGATCTCTCCTCAGCGCCATCTATGAGTAGCTTAATCAAGCGGCTCACCCACTACGGAACTTCTACAGTTACGCATTAGTGGCAAGAGATGGAGCTATTTTCTGAATCAATGAAAATAATCGATTTATTGATTATTTTTGTTTTTATTTTTATGAAACATTCATAGAATGAAATTCAACATACAATGACAATGCAAAGAAAAATTCGTTAAGCAGCTGGACTTGAACCAGCAACCTCGGTAATCCGTACCACGCTCCACCAATTAAGCTATACTTAACGTTGGTGTACCTAACGAATTTTTCAATGCCTTGTGTCATATTTTATTTGGAAGATCTCTCCTCAGCGCCATCTATGAGTAGCTTAATCAAGCGGCTCACCCACTACGGAACTTCTACAGTTACGCATTAGTGGCAAGAGATGGAGCTATTTTCTGAATCAATGAAAATAATCGATTTATTGATTATTTTTGTTTTTATTTTTATGAAACATTCATAGAATGAAATTCAACATACAATGACAATGCAAAGAAAAATTCGTTAAGCAGCTGGACTTGAACCAGCAACCTCGGTAATCCGTACCACGCTCCACCAATTAAGCTATACTTAACGTTGGTGTACCTAACGAATTTTTCAATGCCTTGTGTCATATTTTATTTGGAAGATCTCTCCTCAGCGCCATCTATGAGTAGCTTAATCAAGCGGCTCACCCACTACGGAACTTCTACAGTTACGCATTAGTGGCAAGAGATGGAGCTATTTTCTGAATCAATGAAAATAATCGATTTATTGATTATTTTTGTTTTTATTTTTATGAAACATTCATAGAATGAAATTCAACATACAATGACAATGCAAAGAAAAATTCGTTAAGCAGCTGGACTTGAACCAGCAACCTCGGTAATCCGTACCACGCTCCACCAATTAAGCTATACTTAACGTTGGTGTACCTAACGAATTTTTCAATGCCTTGTGTCATATTTTATTTGGAAGATCTCTCCTCAACGCCATCTATGAGTAGCTTAATCAAGCGGCTCACCCACTACGGAACTTCTACAGTTACGCATTAGTGGCAAGAGATGGAGCTATTTTCTGAATCAATGAAAATAATCGATTTATTGATTATTTTTGTTTTTATTTTTATGAAACATTCATAGAATGAAATTCAACATACAATGACAATGCAAAGAAAAATTCGTTAAGCAGCTGGACTTGAACCAGCAACCTCGGTAATCCGTACCACGCTCCACCAATTAAGCTATACTTAACGTTGGTGTACCTAACGAATTTTTCAATGCCTTGTGTCATATTTTATTTGGAAGATCTCTCCTCAGCGCCATCTATGAGTAGCTTAATCAAGCGGCTCACCCACTACGGAACTTCTACAGTTACGCATTAGTGGCAAGAGATGGAGCTATTTTCTGAATCAATGAAAATAATCGATTTATTGATTATTTTTGTTTTTATTTTTATGAAACATTCATAGAATGAAATTCAACATACAATGACAATGCAAAGAAAAATTCGTTAAGCAGCTGGACTTGAACCAGCAACCTCGGTAATCCGTACCACGCTCCACCAATTAAGCTATACTTAACGTTGGTGTACCTAACGAATTTTTCAATGCCTTGTGTCATATTTTATTTGGAAGATCTCTCCTCAGCGCCATCTATGAGTAGCTTAATCAAGCGGCTCACCCACTACGGAACTTCTACAGTTACGCATTAGTGGCAAGAGATGGAGCTATTTTCTGAATCAATGAAAATAATCGATTTATTGATTATTTTTGTTTTTATTTTTATGAAACATTCATAGAATGAAATTCAACATACAATGACAATGCAAAGAAAAATTCGTTAAGCAGCTGGACTTGAACCAGCAACCTCGGTAATCCGTACCACGCTCCACCAATTAAGCTATACTTAACGTTGGTGTACCTAACGAATTTTTCAATGCCTTGTGTCATATTTTATTTGGAAGATCTCTCCTCAGCGCCATCTATGAGTAGCTTAATCAAGCGGCTCACCCACTACGGAACTTCTACAGTTACGCATTAGTGGCAAGAGATGGAGCTATTTTCTGAATCAATGAAAATAATCGATTTATTGATTATTTTTGTTTTTATTTTTATGAAACATTCATAGAATGAAATTCAACATACAATGACAATGCAAAGAAAAATTCGTTAGGTACACCAACGTTAAGTATAGCTTAATTGGTGGAGCGTGGTACGGATTACCGAGGTTGCTGGTTCAAGTCCAGCTGCTTAACGAATTTTTCTTTGCATTGTCATTGTATGTTGAATTTCATTCTATGAATGTTTCATAAAAATAAAAACAAAAATAATCAATAAATCGATTATTTTCATTATTTCTCAGTTTAACTAAGGTTTACTAGGAAAAGTAATGCTATTAGTATCTAGATAATCCTCTAGAGGTTCATTTGACATGTCTGTCAAGTTTGTGATTGGCTTATAATTTAATAACAAATGTCAAACGGATCTTACGATACTAATGCCATAAAGCAATATTTGGCTGTTTTTTGAGGGGAACCGTTTGCAATGCTATCGTATCCGAATATGAAGTCAATCCTGATGCAGCAAGTGGATAAGTTTAACTTAAGTTGAATGAAGGGATTTCTGTGTAAGGAGTGTAAGATGGTTCGATAAGGAACTAAGTTGCCATTCAATAATTAGCCGAATTCCGACTCTTTGTTATAATTATAAATTACAGATGCTAGGGATGTCTAAGCCTAATTTTTTTAAATGATCTTTTACAGACTCACCAATGTCACAGTAAAGGAATAAGTGATTTCGTTTTCCTTGGTTCCTGCAGTTTAGTTGCTACAGGTATGGTTTAAATTTAATTGATATTTTTTTAAACTCGAAACTAATTGCTATAATATATAATCCTCGTTTTTTCAGCTGGCCACAGCTCTGAGAGCAAGAATGTTGCCATATGGGATACTTTGATGCCGATCAAAAAAGCGCTGGTGGTTTGTGAGTATTTTTTTGTAGATTACAGC